>CAUJNA010003838.1:1245000-1295631 GCA_963377175.1 Effrenium voratum | reverse complement strand
TGGGGAAACTGGCTTTTTGGCTTCACCACAAATTACTTTATATGACGATCCCAGAGTATGACTCGGTGGGCCTCGGTGGGTGTTTTTTGGCGTTTGTGTGTTTTTGTGGCTTGTGGCGGTGCTTGTAACTTTGGCTTTCCACATCCTCAGTATTACCAGCAACCCTCAGTAGCATCACTCTTTGTAACCCACCCAAACCAACACCAAACAAATCCCCTAAATCACCAAACAGAAGCCCTAAACAAACCCCCTAAATACTGTTCCAACCCAAAAGCCGCCCGCAGCCAATACTAACCTTCCCTTTCGAAACTCTAGCCAGCCTAAACCCAGCAAAAAAGCCCGCCCGAAAGAAACCCAAGCCACACCCAAGCCCACCCTGAGGAATCCTTGAAACCCCTGTCTAAATCAAAGCTTCTAGTGATTGTGGAAAACGATGCTGGGGATGTTGACGGTGCTTGTGTAAAGGGATGCATGTGGTTTGTAAATGGACGCCATTTTAGCGCCTGCCGAAAGGTCATGGCGGACTACAAGCACCGCCTGCGGACCATTGACTCCGCCGTCGCCGAGGCATGGCAGTCCGAACGAGTCGCGTCTACCCAGACCCTTCCGTCGGCTGCATTCTCGTTGTTTTCTCGAGTTATTTGGAATGGGTTTGATGTTTGTTCAGCTGCGTGTCTTCGGCTTTTGTTGGATGGCTTGGTTTCCCACCCACCAAGAAAAGGGTCTAAACTGGAAGCTCCCCTCAAACACCGCAAATAACGACCAAGAAGGGGAAGGCTCACATTTCGCCTTCTGAAAGAAGAATTCCAGAAGCTCCCAGAAGGCCGCTGCAAATGAAACTAAAGCTTCCGAAAGTGTTCGATTGGAGCTTCCAATCGGGGGACTTCTTGATTCCAGCAAGAGCGCAAGGAGGTAAACCGAGCTCACTCATCAAAAAAAGGTCTCCCGTATTTCTGGTTTTCGGGTGTTCTTTTCTCGACTATCATGAAGGTGATGGTTCAAAGCCAGGCTTCCCGTCTTTGAATTTCTCTTGAGCCGGGCGGATCCTTACGGCCCCGCGTGCCCAGAGCGCTGCTTTGGAGGAGGCTCAGGAGGCCCAGGCGCGGGAGGGCGGACGGATTCTTGCCGCGAGACGTTTGCCACGTGTGGGCGTGAGAACCACCGTTCACATGTGGCCATGGGTCAGTCGTATCCTATGCCTCCGGATGAACACCCATGTACCACCCATTTTGATGTTCACCAGGGTACAGTGTGATGACTCGCGGCCATGTGGGTTTTCTTTCTGCAGCAGGGGAGGGGGCCAAAGGCAAAGCCCAGTAGATTGCCCACGGAGAGATGCCCAAGCAAAGACAGCAAAGACATTCCATTGGGGAGTGACGTGGGGGGACGAAACCGGGGGGGCCTCCCAATGTACGCATGACCATAGAAGGGTATAGCATTTTTGTTTGAACCGTGGCACTTGAAAAGTTGCTGCGATGCTCATCCCAAACCACCCCCGCAATGCAACCCCTGGTGGGAATCCCCAGAGAACCTAGGATTACAATTGGGAGGACCATTTTTTTTAGGATTTTTGTTTTTCTTTTTTTTTTAGGAATTATTTTTGTTTTTCAGGGTAGGGTGGGTGGCTTTTCGGCTTTTTGGCTTTTGTGGCTTTTACGTGGGTTTTTGTGGCTTTTGTGGCTTTTCATTTCGCATCCGCTGGCTTTTTGGCTTTGTGGCTTTTGGCGGCTTTCTGGCTTTGGCTTTTTGCATCCTCTGCTTTCCCGTTTTTGGCCTTGGCTTCCTGCATCCTCAGCATCGCAAGTTCCTCTCTGGTGCCCCCCCGCCACCCCCCTTTCGATTAAAATGCACGCCTAATTGAATCATCACTTTTTCGATCATCATGCGACAGCTGCTTTTTAGATTCTTTGGCGGCCGTTTTACAGGGATTAGTTTGCCCGTCATTGAATCCTCACTTGTACCATGAGGCCTTGCCGCAGAGGAACTGATGACCCCCCCGCTGCTTTTTTATATGTTTTTTGGCCCTAATTGAATCATCACTTTTTCAATCATCGTGGGGGGGGCTGCCGCCCCCCCCAACCCCCCCGCGATTTTTTGGACTTTTTGCCCCTATTTGAATCATCACTTTTTCGATCATCATGCGACCGCTACTTTTTAGATTCTTTGCCCCTAATTGTTCGATCATCATGGGGGGGGCTGCCGCCCCCCCCCCAACCCCCCCGCTATTTTTTAGACTTTTTGCCCCTGATTGAATCATCACTTTTTCGATCTGCAGGGATTAGTTTGCCCGTATTTGAACCCTCACTTGTACCATGAGGCCTTGGCACAGAGGCACTGATGCCCCGCCCGCTGCTTTTTTTATTTTTTTTTGGCCCTAATTGAATCATCACTTTTTCAATCATCGCCCCACCACCCGCTATTTTTTAGGACTTCTTGCCCTGATTGAAATTCATTTCCTCTATTTCGGATCCATCTCATGCGACCGCTACTTTTTAGATTTCTTTGCCCCTAATTGTTTCGAATCATCATGGGGGGGGGGGGGGGGGGGGGGGGGGGTGGGGGGGGGGGGTGGGGGGGTGGGGGGGGGTGGGGGGTGGGGGGGGGGGGGGGGGGGGGGGGGGGGGGGGGTGGGGGGGGGGGGGGGTGGGGGGGGGGGGGGGGGGGGCTGCCGCCCCCCCCAACCCCTCCCCCCCCCCCCCCCGCTATTTTTTAGACTTTTTGCCCCTGATTGAATCATCACTTTTTCGATCTGCTGGGATTAGTTTCCCCGTATTTGAACCCTCACTTGTACCATGAGGCCTTGGCACAGAGGCACTGATGCCCCCCCCCGCTGCTTTTTTTATATTTTTTTGGCCCTAATTGAATCATCACTTTTTCAATCATCGCCCCCAACCCCCCCGCTATTTTTTAGACTTCTTGCCCCTGATTGAATCATCACTTTTTCGATCATCATGGGGGGGGCTGCCGCCCGCCCCAACCCCCCCGCGCCTTTAATTGAATCATCACTTGTTCAATCATCATGGGGGGGGCTGGCGCCCCCCCCAACCCCCGCTATTTTTGGACTTTTTGCCCCTAATTAAATCATCACTTTTTCGATCATCATGCGACCGTTACTTCTTAGATTCTTTGCCCCTCTTCGATCATCATGGGGGGGTTGCCGCCCCCCTCACTTTTACCAGGAGATGCGGGAAGCCAATTTGCTGGTGATGCTGGATACGTACATTTCGCGAGAAAATGCTGTAAATTACAGCATTTTAGTAGCCAGGACGGAAAACAAAAAAAACCCAAAATAAAACAAACAAAAATCCCAAATTAAATCTCGACCCATACAATTGGCCCTATTCGAGCTCAGCTTACGATGCTCGTAGCTGGTACCTTGGAACATGTTTGCAGGTGGAGGAGTGGCCCACTGGTGTGCTCGTCTTAATGCATACGTTCGTTGCACCGGGACCAGTTGGGATTGTATGAAGGCCTACAATTACTGGTTGACAAGCCGCCCAGCAGGATAGCAGCGAAGATATTTTGTTCATCCACAGTATGTGGGGGAGTTCAGCAAGTCTCTTGCACTGTCACCCAAACCCCAGCTGTAAGCAATGACAACAATGATTGTGGCAGTATGTCTTTAAACCCCCTTCACCTCCTCGATCTCAATAACCCTCGAACCCCCCTGCAACCAAGTCCCCAAGCAGGAACCCCACCATGGCAGAAGTGGTTGGACCGCATTAAACAAATGTCCTTTGTTTTTTTTCAGCAAAAAGCGAAGCATCATCCAAACATGGCTCAATTCCTTTGACTCATATGCCGCTATATACATGTATATTTTAACGCCTCCGGCTCAGGCCGCCGACATGACAGGCCTGCTTTCTTATTTGCGTCCCTTTGGAATTGTCCCCTTGCCCCCCTTCCCCTCTAAGATCTTTGCCCCCTGCTCCCTGTTGAGACCCTTTCCCCCTTTCCCCCCTAAGGCCTTTCCACCCCCCCTGAGATTTTCTCCCTTTTCCTCCCTAAGATCTTTTCCCCCCTTTCCCTGTTGAGATCCTTTCCCCCCGTTCCCCCCTAAGGCCTTTTCCCCCCGAGAAAGATGTCCCTTTTCCTCCCGAAGATCTTTTCCACCCTTTCCCTGTTGAAATCCTTTCCCCCTTTCCCCCCTAAGGCCTTTCCCCCCTGAGATCTTTTCCCTTTTCCTCCCTAAGATCTTCTTCCACCTTTCCCTGTTGAGATCCTTTCCCCCCTTCGCCCTAAGACCTTTCTAGATCTTCTCCCTTTTCCTCCCTAAGATCTTTTCCCCCCTTTCCCTGTTGAGATCCTTCCCCCCCCTTTCCCCCCTAAGGCCTTTCCCCCCGAGACCCTGTTGAGATCCTTTCCCCCCTTCCCCCTAAGACCTTTCCAGATCTTCTCCCTTTTCCTCCCTCAGATCTTTTCCCCCCTTCCCTGTTGAGATCCTTTCCCCCCCTTCCCCCCTAAGGCCTTTCCCCCCCCTGAGATCTTCTCCCTTGTCCTGCCTAAGATCTTTTCCCCCCTTGCCCTGTTGAGATCCTTTCCCCCCTGAGGCCTTTTCCCCCCTGAGATCTTCCCTTTTCCTCCCTAAGATCTTTTGCCTCCTTTCCCCCCGTTCCTTTCTAAGGCCTTTCCCCGCCGAGATCTTCTCCCTTTTCCTCGCTAAGATCTTTTCCCCTTTTCCCGGTTGAGATCCTTTCCCCCCTTTCCCCGCTAAGGTCTTTTCTCTCCAAGGTCTTCTCCCTTTTGGCCCTAAGATCTCTTTCCCCCTTTCCCTGTTGAGATGAATTCCCCCCCCCCCCCCCCCTGAGATTTTCTCGCTTTTCCTCCCCAAGATCTTTTCCCCCCCTTCCCGGTTGAGATCCTTTCCCCCCTTTCCCCCCAAAGGCCTTTTCCCCCCGAGACCCTGTTGAGATCCTTTCCCCCCCTTTCCCCCTTAAGGCCTTTTAAGATCTTCTCTCTTTTTCTCCCCAAGATCTTTTGCCCCCTTTCGCTGTTGAGATCCTTTCCCCCTTTCCCCCCTAAGGCCTTTCCCCCCTGAGATCTTTTCCCCTTTCCTCCCTAAGATCTTCTTCCACCTTTCCCTGTTGAGATCCTTTCCCCGCTTTCCCCCCTCAGGCCTTTTCCCCGCCAGATCTTCTCCCTTTTCCTCCCTAAGATCTTTCCCCCCCTTTCCCTGTTGAGATCCTTTCCCCCCTTTCCCTCCAAAGGCCTTTCCCCCCCTGAGATCTTCTCCCTTTTCCTCCCTAAGATCTTTTGCCATCTTTCCCTGTTGAGATCCTTTCCCCCCTTTCCCCCTAAGGCCTTTTCCCCCCTGAGATCTTCTCCCGTTTCCACGCTAAGATCTTTTCTCCCTTTCCCGGTTGAGATCCTTTCCCCCCTTTCCCCCCTAAGGCCTTTGTCCCCGAAGATCTCTCCGACTCTTCTAAGATCTTTCCCTTTCCCCTCCCCCCCCTCCGATCTTCTCCCCAGTTCCCCCCCTAAATTCTTTTTCCCCCCTTTCCCCCGAAGATCTTCATTTTTCTTTACTTGCCTTCACTTCGGCTCATGTCCCTGTATGTCTGTTTTTGTTCCTTTTCTTTCATTTTACTTCATGTCATTCATTTCCATGCATTTTCCTTCATTTCCAGATGTTCCTTCACCAGCATGGGCAACATCCCCAGCAATACTTGCATCATCCGCATCCTTGGCAGGCGCTGATGCGGATGATGCATGTGATGCTGGCAATGTTGCCTAGGAGATGCTAAGGATGCAAAAACGGACCTGGGGGGAATCGACCACCCCAATGTTTTACGCGACTGTGTCCCGCACAGCCCCCAGGAGAAGAAAGGATTTAGAGGAACGTCTTGGAATCACCGCGTGGTACTTGGCCACCCCCCCCGCCTGCGCAATTGTCTGAAACGCGCAACAGTCTGAAACATTTCTTTTTTGTCCAACACGCCGCCTGTTGTTGGTACCTTGCACCTTGTTTACAAACCCGAGGAAGCCCAACACATGTTGAAGGCTCCCGTGATTTGAAACAACCTCGCAATTTTCAGCATATGTATATATACATAATATGTATAAACATATATAAGACATATCTGCGCACACATGACGTTTTCTGCTTAATTTTGTTTTTACAATAACCATCCAACAGGCCCTACATGGCTGCACTTACCGTGGTATCAGTGAAAAGTCAGCCGCACCAGGTCGAATGTGCAGATTTACTTCCGCAAGCCCTTCGTCGAGAGTAGCCTCAGCTTCCCGAAGCCTCCGACTACCCTCAAGAATGAAGCATCGTTCAACATGTTGAAATTCCCATGATTTTGTCTCCCAGGATCTTTTTGCAGAATCCCCCCCCCCCGGTGCCAAGGACACTTAGAGTCTATGTTGGAGCCATCAAACCTAAAAAGCCAATACCCTAAAGGAAAGGTGTCCTTCATCCCCCCCGCCCCATTTCTTGCTGCTCACTCGCCCCATCAGCAAAAACAACGTAAAACCAAACGCAACAATATCCCAATAGGCGAGCGCCGCCAAGAAGGAGCTGGAGCAGGTGGTCGTGCAATTGGGCTGCTCGCGTTTCTTCGAGACCCTTTCTTGCTGGTTGCGAAGGGAACCCAAAAGGAAAACTACTTCTTGTTGGGGTCCCTTAAGAAACACACCGAAACATGGTAATGTTGACTTGGTAACATATAAAATATATATCATGTCCCTAAAAGGGACCCCGGATGAATACCGTCCGGACTCCGAAGGGAACAGTATCTTCTGTTTTCTTAAGCGTGTGGTTTATTTAAGGGCTGCCGCCCAGTGCCGCCGACCCCTGGATTTAGTTGTGGTTTTGGAGCCACAAAAAACAGTGCCCTTGGTTTTGGTTTCTTTGGTTTCTTTTGGGTGAAATGTTAGTGGCCCCAAAAGGCTAATCTTGTATTTCAGGGTTTTGTTTGCATGTTTGAAGACACGAACAGGGACTGTGACTTGCTGCAACAAATGATCCCTGTCATGATCACTATCATCGTAGCATCCTCTGCATTACCAAGGGTGCCTAGCGATGATCATGACTACGCATCACTATCGAAACGGCACCTCGCCTCAGATGCCATTTGTGTCATTGAGATTTGGAGTCCTGCCTTGATGATAATGATCACTACGCATCATTCGCAGCATCTGTGGCAGTCATGAGGATAATCATCACTACGCATCCCCAGCATCTCCAGCAGCGATGATCATAATCATGACTACGCATCACTGTCGAAACGGCACCTCGCCTCAGATGCCATTTGGGTCATTGAGATTTGGAGTCCTGCCTTGATGATAATCATCACTACGCATCATTCGCAAGAAACAAGAAACCAAAACCAAGGGCAGTGTTTTTGGTTGCTCGAAAACCACAACTAAATCCAGGGGTCGGCGGCACTGGGCGGCAGCCCTTGAGATGATGATGAGCATCATGATGATGATGAGAAGAGCGATGACATCATAATAAGGATGATCATGATGATGATTATGATGATAACTATCATCGTAGCATCCTCTGCATTACCAATGGGATCTAACGTTACTTTTGACATGCATATAAGAATAAGAATAAGAATAAGAACAAGAATGAGATGATGATGATCATCATGATGATGATGAGAAGAGCGATGACATCATAATAAGGATGATCATGATGATGATTATGATGATAACTATCATCGTAACACCCTTTGCATCACCAGTGCTGCCTAATAAGAGATGATAATGACCGTGATGATAATGATGACAAGGATGAGGACTGTGATGATAACTATCATCGTAGCATCCTCGGCATCACCAGTGCCGGCTACTAAGAGACGATGATGACCATGATGATTACGATGACAAAGATGAGGGCTGTGATGATATATATCATCGTAGCATCCTCGGCATCATCAGTGCCGACTAACAAGAGATGATGATGACCATGATGATAGTGATGATAAGGATGAGGACTGTGATGATAACTATCATCGTAGCATCCTCTGCATTACCAATGGGGTCTAACGTTACTTTTGAAATGCATATAAGAATAAGAATAAGAACAAGAATGAGATGATGATGATCATCATGATGATGATGAGAAGAGCGATGACATCATAATAAGGATGATCATGATGATGATTATGATGATAACTATCATCGTAACACCCTTTGCATCACCAGTGCTGCCTAATAAGAGATGATGATGACATCCTCGGCATCACCAGTGCCGGCTAATAAGAGATGATAATAACCATGATCATAGTGATGATAAGGATGAGGACTGTGATGATAAGTATCGTCGTAGCATCCTCTGCATTGCCAATGGGGTCTAACGTTACTTTTGAAATGCATATAAGAATAAGAACAAGAATGAGATGATGATGATCATCATGATGATGATGAGAGAGAGCGATGATCATGATGATGATTATGATGATAACTATCATCGTAACACCCTTTGCATCACCAGTGCTGCCTAATAAGAGATGATGATGACATCCTCGGCATCACCAGTGCCGGCTAATAAGAGATGATAATAACCATGATGATAGTGATGATAAGGATGAGGACTGTGATGATAAATATCGTCGTAGCATCCTCTGCATTGCCAATGGGGTCTAACGTTACTTTTGAAATGCATATAAGAATAAGAACAGGAATGAGATGATGATGATCATAATGATGATGATGAGAAGAGCGATGACATCATAATAAGGATGATCATGATGATGATTATGATGATAACTATCATCGTAACACCCTTTGCATCACCAGTGCTGCCTCTGATGATGATCATCATGATGATGATGAGAAGAGCGATGACATCATAATAAGGATGATCATGATGATGATTATGATAATAATTATCATCGTAACACCCTTTGCATCACCAGTGCTGCCTAATAAGAGATGATGATGACATCCTCGGCATCACCAGTGCCGGCTAATAAGAGATGATAATAACCATGATGATAGTGATGATAAGGATGAGGATTGTGAAGATAGTCGTAGCATCCTCTGCATTGCCAATGGGGTCTAACGTTACTCTTGAAATGCATATAAGAATCAGAACAAGAATGAGATGATAATGATGATCATCATGATGATGAGGATGATCATGATGATGATTATGATGATAACTATCATCGTAACACCCTTTGCATCACCAGTGCTGCCTAATAAGAGATGGTGATGACCGTGATGATACTGAGGACTGTGATGATAACTATCATCGTAGCATCCTCGGCATCACCAGTGCCGGCTACTAAGAGACGATGATCCTCGGCATCACCAAGGATGAGGACTGTGATGATAACTATCATCGTAGCATCCTCGGCATCACCAGCGCCGGCTAATAAGAGATGATGATGACCTGATGCTAGTGATGATAAGGATGAGGACTGTGATCATAACTATCGTTGTAGCATCCTCTGCATTGCCAATGGTGTCTAACGTAGCATCCTCGGCATCACCAGGGCAGCCCGAGACTTACCCCACGGGCCCAGCATCCCTAGCACTCCTTGTGCCGAAAAGTAAGGGGCTCATTTTTTGAGATAGCGCCCCCTGCGCCCAAGCCTAAATGAGTCCCCTGTGTGGCAGCTACAATGGGCCAGAGCGGGGCGTTAAGCCCCAATCTTCAGGGGCCGGGGGGCAGTCATCATGATCATCATGTCCACGCAGCTTTTTGCATGTCAAACCCTCTCTAACGCCACAATTGAAACGTATATCAAAAAATAAGGATGATGACGAGGATAATGATGTTGAAGGATATAGAAATGATGATGATGATGTTGACGATAAGAATGATGAAGGATCATATCGATGATGATGATGATGATGATGATGATGATGATGATGATGGGCATCCGTATGATGCCAGTAGTCATATGCTTGCCTCAAAGATTACTCCATGCGCTTGTACTGTAACCACCCTTCCCGTGTGCCTCCCCCTTTGAGGAGAAGGGGTCGGCGGATTTTGCCCTGTTATATAGTTCTACAGCGAATCTATCACTACTGGTCTTGTGCTGGACGTGCCGTGGGTGGCACGATTCACGGGTGCCCCTCAACGAGACCTTGGACGCAGTGAAGGACCAGGTGCCGCAGTCAATCTGGGCTTCGCCGGTGCAGTGCCGCGGAAAGACTTCGGGCTGCACAGCCCTCAGAGGGCAACGCCTCCTGACGTGCCGGTCAGGAAGATAAGACGAGGATCTTCCGCTTCGCTTTCGCTGGCACAGATGATCTGAAAGCTTGGCCAAGCTGGGCAGGTGATGAGCGACGCCAATTTCAGTTAGCCCTTCTCAGGGGAAGAGGGAAAGGTGTTGTGTGGACATGTTGGTTACAATTTTGGGTGCGACGGGTACCCCCGGCCCCTAGTTTTGGGGAAGGCTGGTCGATATGCTTCTTTTCCGCAGGGAGTCAAGCAAATGGAGGTTATGTGTCAAACCTTGACCATCCAGGGACAAGCTGCAACAGGCCCGTCGATGTTCCAGAAAGAGGGTGCCCTTCTACCAAATGGGTCCCAACAAAATAGTGGTTGTCCTTTTGTTTCCCCTAGAACCACACCAAAAAGTTCCCTTGTTTCAAATTGGGGCGAACCCCTGAAAACGGTGATTTTCCATTTGATTTCCCTCCGCCATTGCAAAAAAGTGCGTAGAAAATAGAAATCTACATACCTTGTCAGGATGTGCCTATAGGGTCAGACAGGTCAAGGTACATCTTTTTCGAGGTGTTTGGTTCGGAAGCAAGCATCGATTTGAGAGCCCTTTTTTGGATGAAGTGTCTGAAGCTTGGCCTTGAGAGCTTTGGCTTTTGTTACATTGAGAAGCACCATGGAGCCACTCCATGTTCCGCAGGGTTGGAGGAAGACAGATGTCACCTTTTTGGAAAGATGTCAGATTCCTGTGTTGAGTTTTGAGTGATGTGGGTTGGCATGATCAGGGGGGGTTGGCAAGCAAGGAATACGCCTGTGTAAAAGGACAGGCAAAGCCACCCACTGGGTAAGACCCGACGTCCTGGCAACTAGAATCCACTTTGCTGGGGTCACTGGATTTCCCCTTCCAAAGTTGCAATTGACCGTGGATTCCAGAAAAGCAATCGCCACGTTTGGAGGTTCCAGCAAGTTCCAGCAAGGGAAATGGAGGACCCCCTGTTGGCAAGCAGACAAACCTAGCCCGGATCGCCAGGCGGCTGAGGAGATTAAGTCCTTGGAGGAGAAGGAGCGGTCGACCAAAAGCGCCGCTTGTGGCTCCTCCCTAGTGACCAGACCGGTGCTGATATAGGGGACACCCTCCAAAATGGTCTTCGCTGTGGTTTGACGTTAACACGCCGCCGGACACAATATTTACTGCCATTTTCGGTAGTACAGAGGATGACACGGGTCACAAAGTGCAAGTAGGACTTGGGGGTTTGCTCACCAACATATTGAGCGCGGCTCATGACTCCTCAAATGATATTGGGCCTACGAAAAGGTATTGGCTATGAACGGGTTACAGGTCTGGCTGGCTTTCAGGGATTGAGGAGGAGGAATTTGCCAAGCGAGCAAACGAGCAAGTGGCGGTTTCGAAGTCCTTCGGGTTTGGAGTGGGCCATTTTAGTGGTTCCCTGTTAGGATAACCACTTGTTCTCGTTGTGGTTTCCCTTCAAACATCATCTGGGTGCTTGCCTGAGCTGGACAGGCCACCCCCCCAAATCAAGCGACTGACAACTCCCTACAAACGGCTTGGCCTGCACACTTCAAACAAGGCCATTGGTTTGGGTGACACCCTGCTGAATCAGCCCGCTCCGATGAAACACTGAGTGTCCCTCAGACCCAGACCCAGACCCAGAGAGCCGTTCAAACGGACCAAGGGGGTCCACCCCCGTTCTCGTGGTTGGTTTCCTTTGGTTTCCCGGGTCTCATCAAAAGGTCCTTGGCAGATGCGCTTTCAGTCCTCAAAGGCTTTGAACTACGCGGACATGGCGCCGATTTTTGGCAGAAAGGGTCCCATTTTGTCAGCGATTCATTGTGGTTTCCCAAGTGGACTGAGGGTTATCAAGCCACCAGTTGATCAATAGGTTTTTTTTTCTTTTTCCGCGGGAGTTTTTCACGTTTTGGCTTAGTCCAACGTCGACATTGCACCTACGTGCTCCACCAGGTAAAGGTGTGTGGCCCAGTTGGCATCCCTACATCCCCACATGGAGGGGCGCAACCTTTGTGTTGTTTCGGAAGCACGTTGAATGTGCTGTGGCTTGTTGGATCCCTGGAACACTGAGGAGTCCAAAACACGTTGAAACATGGGCGTTACAAACCGGACCTCAAAACAAACCCAGGGTGAGTCTTAGATACTTTAAACCAACAATAAGGGTACCATCAAACAAGATGCACCGTTTGCCTTCAGGAAGAGGCCACGATGAAGGCGCAGGGCCCCCAGGTTGCCACCCAGCAAAGACGCACGCAACAGCTGCTTGTGGCAGAGAAAATTGAAGGCAGCACAGTGTTTTGAGAAGCCAAAAGCACGTTCCTCGTGCTGCAGCGCAAAAACTCAGAAAGCTGCAAACAACGTCCCCAAGCCCAACACCCCGTGCCAATCCCCAGACACGTAACAGCAGCCTGAGGCAAACAAGAAACAAAGCATCCCAGGTAAATCATAACTCGGCGATTTTGAAACAGCTTGACTTTCTTGCTGCTAAACTTTAAAACCGCAAAGCCCAGGAAGCCAAGACACATCGCCCTAAAAAGAAACAGCGCAGCCCCAAACGTACTGGCACAAGGTGGAACCGAGCGTGCAAACTGGTGGGTTACAGTGCAATTGCGCTATCACTCTATAGTGTTGGGCCTCTTCGGTGACAAGCGCGACAATCAAAACAAAAAGGACGCACGCCGCTTAAAAGCCCCATAAACCACGCCACAAATGGCTAAAACTTGTCCTCCCGCCCTTAGAAGCAACGTGCACTCAAACACACGCTCTAAACTCAACAACTCCAAACAAATAAATTCATGCTTTTTCTCAGGGGGGCGGTTAGGAGGCAGCCTCAAGTACTAACTAGTGCTAATTCTGAGAACTATACGCACCGCTCCGGTGATCTAATGGCATCAGCCTCGACGGATTGATTCCTCCCTTTTAAAGGGAAACCGATTTCTAAATTACTGACTTTCAAAAGGGAGAACCCAACTTCTATGCGTTGATTCCAAGCATTCTGTTCAGCAAAGCCTTTTTTCAAGCACCGTCTGTTTTGGCTCTTGGTGGTGGGTGAAAAGAAGGACCCCATAGAAAGGGAAGCCGGGTCGATGGGCCCCGTAAAGCCCCGGCCCGTGGGAATCGTTTGAAAACCAGGTATGAGCGAAACGGCAACTAGGAACTGGCAAGGACCAAAGGACCAGCAAGGGTCCTTGTATGCTGAACATGTTCTCGGTTGATGCAAAGGTGCTCATCTTGGGTATGAAATGCGGGGGTCGCTCAGCTTCACAGGTACCGAAGAATATTGCAGTCCATGTTGACCGTCTGGTCTCTTCACATGAGTTTTGGTTGCTCCTTTGAGTGACTAGATATGACTAGATTTTGGGGTGACCATGGTTGGGCAGATTTTGTTTACACAACTCGACCCTGGTTCCTTCAAAGGAAAAGCAAAATGAGGTTGTTTAGACAATATCTATATGGCTAGGCTATAAGTTTAAATAGGGAACCACCTGAAAGATAACTAGACGTGAATCTCCACCGAAATTGACCGGGACACATCACAATTCACACATGCGCAAATGTTCCAGGCTCTAGATCCCCTCCCCCCACCCGTGGTCATGGTACCCCCTCCCTGAGTCGTTGTATCTGGGGTTGGTTGAGGGAGCATATGTACATAATTATATACATAGCATTTTATCTGTGCTTTCCAGAGTTTATGTGCTTGCCAGATGTAAAACATGGATCATGGGGGGGTCCACACGTACATCTATGTATATATATATATATACATGATATACACATAGCAAAGAGGGATTGGTTTTAGCATGCAAGCCGGAGGCCCAAACCGTGTGATCCTTTCCGGCGATGGACGCGCCTTTGATTCGAGGCTTGCTGACATCCGAGCGCAGCGGGTGAAGGCCGCGAGGGGGGACGCCTGCGAGTGGGGGGTAGCTAAGTACTTGCTGCAGACCTAACCTACCTGTACAGGAGGGGCTTGCGCAAAAGCCAAAAACAAGAAAGAGACAAGTCTATAGTGGAAATCCTGGCAGGCTTTGGCTACTTGCAAGGGTATACACGCGGCTGGCTGTCGGTCAAGTAGGGGTTACTAACCTCTGAGCTAACTCGCGAACCATAGAGTCATTGCCAGGGTTCCGAGCCTCAGGCAGACCAAACGTTGTCCAAGCTAGCAACCTAATATTGTTTGACGAAATAGTGTGAATGATGAATGTCTGTGTGTATGTCTACATACTAACTCATATTTTTTTTCGTTTAAATTTTTCAGCCCCCTTTATGAGACAACAACTCCAAGCACTTGAGTGGTTGTTTTTGCACTAGGGGATCCCCTTGGTTTGTGCAGATCCCCCCATGGGTTTCTAGCGGCAAGATGTGGGTGCGTCTTAAAATAGGGATCCCCGCTCCCCCCTAAAATGAGTGGCGTTCCTTATGGTTCTCTTCAAAACCACCTCAAAAAGGGTACGTTTATAGTGACTGCCTTGGAGGATCAATCCGACTTGGTCGGACACCACTGAATGGGTTTTGTTGCTGGACAACAACTGAAAAGTCAAGCAGTTGTTCCAGCCGCCTGGACACGTTTCTATTGACTTGCCATGGGTAAGCGGATATTACATTGGAGAGGTCGGTAAATGCACCATATACACGTGTTTTCCTGGCTCAGTTGCAAACACGCATCCAGCCTTTCTCAGCCTTTTGGTTTCCAGTTTAGATACATGCAACCTGACGGGTTGCCATTGGAAAGTTGGCTTAACTGTTTGTTGGATGAATCTCTCCCGCCAGCGCGCTCATTTGAGGCCTTTCGTCCAGCTAATTCCCAGTCCGGCCGCACCGTTTGTGTGTCGCCCACGAAGGAAAACACAAACAACAACGAGAAAACCAACAAAACTGTGTTCCGAGCGTTTGGGACACTTGATGTTCAACCCAACTCTCTGCGTTCCCGAGATGTCCCCTGGACCCAGCTCCAACTTAATTTTGCACCTGCCAAAACGACTGCCACTGGACAGAGCGACCGAGACCCGGGCCTGGGATCGCGCTTGAAGGTTTTTCTCTTACGGTTCACGAAATACTCATGGACAAACTCCTACCATTGGAGATGGATGAACAGCTTGTGCTGGTTGATGAATCACCCTGGTGCAAAGTGGATTTTGCCCATCCACGGTATGTACCGAAGACAAAAATATGGGGTAGAAAGCGGGCGAGGCGGTCCTGAACCTCGGCGGAGTCCGCGGTTTGGCGCACTGCAGGCGGCGGCGGTGATCGATGAGAAGCGAAAGGAGCTGTTGGAGGTGCGGAAAAGGCGTATCTACTTGGTGGCTTCCAGCCATCCGGTTCCTTAGCTTGTTAGCTTTTTAGTGTTTAGTGGGGGGTTCCATCAAACCCACTAAAGTTAAACTTTTGAAATGGGATCTGAGGACAGCCCAGTCTAGAGGGAAATGCACACAGCTTTTGTTGAGTCCGGTACACCTTCCGTGGTTTTGGTTTTGGGTGGCCGTACGAAGGAAACTAAAGCGGAATAACTTCGTTTTATGGGGGCAGGATACACCTTGTTGGGTGGTTTAAGCAACACAAAGGGAGTCCTCAGAATCCCGCGCGAAAATGACAGGTCTACTTCCATTTGCCTAAAAATATGTCGTATTTTAACTACAGTGGTTTTCTATTACTGTTGGAAGCATGTTTTTATCTATGGAAGTGTGTCTCATACACTAATCACTATAATTCAGCAACCTGCATTAAGGATTCAAGAGACCTTCCCGGGCGGAATCGCTTTTTTGCCCCACCAGTATCCTAGGCCCCAAACCTATACCACTTGTGCACCGTTCTACACCGCTTACATACCCCTTACCGCTTGTATTCTCCGAGGTCAGGGAGTCAGGGGGGTTTGGATCTCACGAACATTAAAAAAAGAGTAGCAAGAGGGCGATATGGGAAAGATGCTGTGTTCGACACGGAGCTGGATTCGAGGGCAGCGTCGCAGATTTGTTCAAATGAACAAGTCCTGCCCCCACCCCTTCCCCCACACCCCGGAAAACCAAAGAGAAGTGTTGCTGGTTCTTCGGTTTTCCTTTGAACCATGCGCAAACAAGCTTACCCCGAAAGGAGAGGCCACTGCCCCACATAGCTTCTGCAAGCAACCCCTTTTAAGCCTCGCCGCATCTGGGCCTGGCAAAACAAGCAACTCAGCATCAACATCATTGACCAAGCTCCGCCATAGAACTCTCCGGTCCCATCACAGCAAGCTGTAATGTGCACACATATTGTTGCGTCCTTCATGCCAAGCCCCAATTTCAAGCCTCTCAATGCCTTTCCTCCAGGAAATTGTACGTAGTATTTCAAGCATCGGATTGCTGTTGGCCAAAAAATGCACACCCCGTCTGTCCGGAAATCCCAAGGGCTTGTCTTGGGTCACTCCCTCAGATCTGGAAAGTAACCTATCCATTGAACCGCCACTAGGCCCCCTCTGTCAAATGCCAGGAACATCTCCCAAAGGAAGTCACTTCCATTTGATAGCCCTTCCGGGGTGGACAGTGGCTTGACTAGTTTCCAACCGCAAGATCCCACGGGTGCTTGGGCGACGACGTGTGTGGAACGCAACACGATGCCAGGCGGAACGGACGCTCACGATGCTGGAGGCACAAGATGGGTATTGGGGGGCGGTTCACCCCCCTGCAAACTATACAGAACCCCAAAGAGGGTCCCCCCCCCAAGCATGGCTTTCTGATCCTGGGCAAATGAACCTGAGCATCCGCTTAATAAAGACAAGTGATTTGACTTCATTTGGTTTCCCTGTGCCAGTGGCCAAATTTCTATCCTCGTGCCAGGGGTATTCGAATTAGTTCAGTGTATCTCTTTGTTGGGTGTTTCCCTAGATTCAGATTCCCCCTTTTGCTCGTTTTAATTGCCAGTATCCTGTAGTTGGAGTGATGTTTAAACACAATCCATCATCCTCCTTCTTTCTGTTCGGTGTTGAAATTGTTGGGTGTTTGTCTCATGCAATTTCCCGGTTGAAAGGAGGTGGGTGTCTTCTTGCTTGGTGTTTCCTAAAACAACATGGTGGCTGGAGACATTCCGTCCGCAAGATCCTTCCCTTGGATCATGAAAGGTTCAAGGTTCACTTTTGAGTGAGAAGCCCCAATCGAGCTTCTGGGTGTTTGATTGACACTTCAACCCTCTGTTCAAAAGAAACCCGATCACGCGGATGTGTCGTTTCGTGAAATGAACAACTCGCTTTTGGAGAGGTCCACGATCAATTTTGGAGGTTGAGGTCATGCCACCCTTTTGCAGGGCAACAAAGGCGTCACTTGGGCGAATGTGGATTTAGAGTCTTGCTCTTCCCCAGTTCTCCAGGTTCTACCTGGGGTCTACAAGGGGGGGTGGGGTGTTCCGATGGGGAGCCCATTGACTTCCTTGGGCCTGCGAAACCGCGGCAAACCGCTGCATTGTTTTCTTTCGGGGGTCCAAGCAAGGCAATTGGGCAATTTTAGGCGAGAAACATGCCTTGGGTAGATATCCAAGCTGTCTTGGGTTGTATCGGGCTAGCATGTGCTTCATTCACCCAGAATGCATCAACAAGCTGATTTGGTCTGGTAGGAACTCCCTTGGACATGGTCATGAATCCAGTTCTAACATCTACCACCACAGGGTCACAATTAGTATTCTTACCCATTTGAGGGCCGTTCCACACTCCTTTCCATAGAAATACTCCAAAAGCACTGTGGGGATGGTAACCGCCGCCAACACGCAGGAGGTTTCGCTTGAGACAAACCAGGATGTTTCCTTTGGACGCCCATGCCAGTGTGTGCAACTTGACTCCGTTTTGGGTTGGCGCACCGTCTGGAAAGTGAACAGAGTTGCTGCGAGCATCCAGAAGATGATAAAAAAGAAGAACAACTGAGGAAGAGGTTTTCAATTACGTTCCCAAGATTACTAACCATTGTTGCTTTGAAGCTTAAAACTTAAAACAATGACCAAACCATGAGGGCAGAACATGGTGGGTCCATTTTCGTTCAGTTGCACCCAAATATCGTGTGACCATCGGGTCGAATAGAAGCATTGAGCGATCGCGAGGTGCTGGGGAAGAACAAGAGCAAAGTCAAGGAGTTGGAAGCGGAGCCCGGAATCCCGGACGCTGAAAGGGCAAGAGACGGGCATTTTGTTTCATATCAGTCACTGACCAAAAATCACGGGTCAGGTTTGGGCTATCTGTGTTGGGTGGGCCCCTCTCGGTTTTTGGTGGTCATATTGTCGGGTATGGGTGTGTCTCAACGACCTGCCCAAACAAACTGGTTTCGTATTTGAAGTCGTTTCCCTCGATATGAAACAACCCCCAAACACCCTCCAGAAAGGCACAAGAGATTCGGTCACAATATGCAGACCGTAGTCCTTGAGCACTTACTGTTCTTTCCACAGACCAGGGGACTCATTGCTTTGCCCACTCCTAAGGGGACCGCTCATAGCATGGGTGCTTCACAGAATAAGCATTGGACCCTCCGAAATAGCCATCCAATGGGGGCTCCCTAATTTAGTACTTCCCGATGTCTTTGTCTTTTGAACAGAATTAGTCAATAGTCACCGGTACTGATTGAAGGGGATCACATGGCCACGTCGCTCACTCAAATTGCCACTAAGAAGTCGGATTTACATCAAGTGTGGGGCGCTTATCTTAGGCTATGATAAGCTACAAACTGATAATAAGTGATTCTGCCAAACAAGCTTCAGCCACAAGCGGGCATGTGTGTCTTCAGAACAGCCGATATTTTCGACGACCGCGCTGGCGAGCAAGCTTGACCAGCAGCTGCGAACAGGCAGGCAAGTGGATTTCGGTTCGAGCCGCTCCACAATCTGCAGAAAGCAGCCGGCACTGCGGCACCTGGTGCACGGTGTCCGCAGAAGCAAAAGCCAGCGGCTCTCAATCCAAAGATCGAGCTTCAAATCCAGTGGTCCAGGGACCCGACAAACGGTGCAATGTTGGGGTGTTTCTCGAGTTGGTGATCTCTTTCCCTTTGTCGAAGCAAGAGCCAGAGGCTCAAACCCCCAAACCTTCTATCCAAACCATGAATCAGGGGCAAGGTTTAGCCCTACAATCATGACTGAATTCGCTTCTAAAAAGTACCCAGCCCCATCTGGAAGTTATCTCGGTCCTTATATTACACACCCGATGAACGCCTTGAAGGGCGCCCAAAATCCATCAGCGTGCGAGCTCCTGGATGCTACCATCTCAAGCACACCGACCAAACAACCAGTGATAAATTTCGGAAAGCGAGATGCTTCCTTTGTTTCCTTACTACTATTTAGGGCATCCACCGTAGCAGCATATCCCTTCTCAGTTGGGTCCCTCAGTCGGGGATCCCTTGTTTGTTTCTAAGGGTCCAAAGTTAAACCACGTTTGTGGCCCCGCCACTTGTAGACATGTGTGAATCCTAGTAGTTCGCCCAGAACTCGTTGTTGTTGGGCTGATTGCATTGTCCATGTTGAGTTTTGTGCTCAAAGAGGATGCTCTCTGAAGACTATTTTGGATGGCTTTGCCACAAGTTCTGCCTCCACTTAACCCGCAGTGAGCCCCCCTTTTCAACCATTACAAGGGTTACTATCCACCGGTCCATCGAAGAGGCGGAATTGCCCCGCTGATTTGCGAGGTGTTGCATCGAGGGAAGGGGGGTCGCAGAAAGACGGCGTTTCATTTTTCGGGATCCGTTGCGGTGTCGTTCCGGGCCGTTCAAGGCTGCTGGGCCCAAAGAGTGTCTTGCTACTTTGTCAGCCCTGCGTTTCAGTGACGGGAGGAATTGCTTGAAGGAAAGTAGGAGCTGGCTGAGGATGATCTGATGGGTGAGGGGGGAGGACTTGCTTAAACAGATATTCTTATGACAAACGGAAATAGCTAGGGGCCTGGCTGACTCCGGTGAACTAGTGTTGTGACAAAAGGACCCTGTCTGGACGCGGTCGAAAGGGATGCCAACGGAAAACAGTAACGGGTGTGCCTTTTTGTAGGTGACCCCAAAATTGTGGTTTTCCTCTTGGTTTCACCCAACTGACCGGACACATGTGTTTTGACTCACCCTACCAATTTCTGCAAGGGCAAGGAGTGGAATGGTCTTCTCAAGGGACTTGGTTGTGTCCGAATTGGAAAGCTGTGGAAAGCAAAGGTTCCCAACTGATTTCGTTTACCTGCAGTAGGTAGGCAAGGGAACCTACCCTTAAAAGCGAAGAGGACATGGCTGGCTACCTTGATGTAATTTCTTTCGTCTCAGCTGGTTCTCTGTTCCGCACGTTGGTTCGACTCTTTAGCCCTTGACCTGTTGGAGAATGACAATGTGACTTTCTCACCCCCAGCAACAGGTTGTTTACTTTTGCCTTGAGACCCGGTTCCGTCTTTTGGCTGCCCGGCAAGTTTGCAGGGCGGTTTCTGCTTTCCAAAGAATGGTGACGTCTGGGTGTCAGCCCTGGGGGTGCCCTCAAATAATGGGAACCCACAGTTTGCTCCCAAAACCCACTGGTAGTGCCTGTGCCCCTACTCTTCCCAAAGGCTGAATGTAGTGCCCCCATATATGTGGGGTCGTTCTTTAGTGACTGCTTCTGGGGGGGGGGGATAAAGTCAAACTCTGGAAATTATTCTGTCCATTTAATCTACTAACTACTAGCTACTACTTGGTTGAGATAAATATGAACCCTTGAGACCAAGGTGAAGCTGTTTCGGAGACACGACATCACCATTTTCTGAGGGAACACAAGGCGCCGGAACTTTTGTGGCTGCCATGTGCTTAGACATAGATGTTTTGTGGTCAGGGGACAATGGCGGCACAGTTTCAGGCAAGTTTACATTGAGGTAAGCCCCAAGCCCAACTTCAACCAATTCATCTCCCCAAACATGGTGCGTCGAAGGCCCTCGGAAAAGCCCGGACCTTGCTTTGCTCACTCCACGATCTTCTGGACTTTTAGGCTGTTTGGGAAGGCCATGTTAGTTGCAAACAAACAGTTTTGTTTGTGGAGGCGGGGCAGCCTCTGCTCCGATTTGCCCTCGTGAGGCGTGAGCAGGCCTCAGCACTGCTGAAGGCCTCGCAGCAGAAGAAGAAGGAAGCCATCCAGGCGCCGAATATTTGGGGAGTTTCTCAAAGGAATCGGCCCCTCCAAATTGGTTTCCTTTGTTTGCCTTCAAATACCAAAGCAGGTCCAACCATTTTGAGAAAGTCCCCCTCAAGATAAGGAACCCCACACCCATTTTCTGTGGAAGAATCTACGTTTGGGGCAAAAACAATGTGGCCCCATGTTATTTTGCAGCGGAGTATGTGGACCGTTGTTCAGTGAGTTCCACCCCTGAAATCCCTTGAACCCCATAAAACATGGAAGCAAATTTGAATGGTTTCTTCAATTTACCAGGGTGACCGGGCAACTGGTCCAACCAACATCATTTGTTCAAGCATCATAGCCTCTACTGTACCAAGAATGACCATGGATTCGTTTACCAAAGCTCCCACCTATTTCAACCTCATGATCAGACAACCTGCTTCAATCTGGCACTAACAAAAGGACGTGCTTGCCGAAGATGCCGTAAAAGAGATCTAAACCTTTTTTTCCTTGAGCCAAAGAGGCTCGCAACGAGCAAGATTTAGGGCTCCCCTCTTTTTGGGGTTTGCCCAAGAAAAGACCGCCGTCGGCCCACACCCCTTGAGTTGGCCCTCTCGTAGATCGTGAATCCCCTCATCCGCCTCCTCAAACTTCTCAGAGTCTCCCTGTTTCCGACCCCGTGGGCCTCGCTCAATCCACACAGCTCCACTGGCGCCCCAATCGTCCTCTTCACCGCCAGGTAGCTCGAACAGCTTCCGGCGGTCCTTCCGATGCACTTGGATGCCGCTCCTTCCGATGCCATTCGTCTCTTAGACCCTGCGGCTTCCTCATCCCGAACAGCTCCTGCGGCTGAACCCCGACCGCTCCTCCAGGGAGCGGTCTCAGCATTGTGTCTGCCGCTTGGACGGCGACTCTTCCCCAAGCGCAGCTCCTGAAGATGCCGAAGCGCCGGCCATTTCGACTTGGCCTTGCCGTAGTAGCCGACCAGTTTGCCGACCATCTCGAATTTGGCTTCCCGATGATTCTACGGTTTTAGCCGCCGAGGGTCCATCTCCATCTTCTTCACGGGGCCCACCGTACCACTCGATTTTTGTAGCAATCCGCTTCTTTGTTGCAATCACCCTCCGTGAGGAAGAGCCAGCAAGTTGATGAAGGCGCTGCATCCTTTCCTCCATCTCCATCTTTGACCTGGAGACCCAGCTGCTCCAAGTCCAACCGTTTCAGCTTTGTGCGGGGGCCCTGCACAATGATTCCATTTATCTGTACAGCCCACCTCCTCATAACCCCTCTTGGAGGTCCATGACTTTGACAAAGGACATGGCGAAGGGTCACCTGTACTGGAAACTGGGATCTAGGCGCTCCTTTGATGCTGCAAGCTTCACCGTGCACCCTTTGTGGGTCAACAGTTGGAAAAATATTGCAGCTTTGCCCTTTACAATGATGATGATGATGATGATGACGATGACGATGACGATGACGATGACGATGACAAATATGATGATGATTCTTATTATTATTATAATGATGATGATGATGATGATGATGATGATGAAAAATCATGATGATGATGACGATGATGATGATGATGATGCTGATGATGATGATTATTATGCTGCTGATGGTGATGATGATGATGGTGAAAAATCATGATGATGATGACGATGATGATGATGATGCTGATGATGATGATTATTATGCTGCTGCTGCTGCTGCTGATGATGATGATGATGATGACCATGATAATAATGATGATGAACTGATGATGACGTGTTTTTATTATTCGAATGATGATGATGGTTATAATGATGATGACGATGACGATGACGATCATGACGATGACGATGACACATATGATGATGATGATGATGATGATGATGATGATGATGATGATGATGATGATGATGATGATGATGATGATGATGATGATGATGATGATGATGATGATGGTGGTGGTGGTGGTGGTGGTGATGATGATGATGATGATGAACTGATGATGATGATGATGATGATGATGATGATGATGATGATGATGATGATGATGATGCTGATGCTGATGCTGATGATGATTATAATGATGATGATCACGATGACATTGGCGATCATGACGATGACGATGACGAATATGACGAGTATGATGACGATGATGATGATGATGATGATTATGATGATAATGATGGTACTGATGAGGATGAACTGATGATGATGATGATGATGATGATGATGATGATTATGATGATGATGATGATGATGATGATGATGATGATGATGATGATGATGATGAGTATGATGATGATGATGATGATGATGATGATGATGATGATGATGAGTATAATTATGATACTGATGATGATGATGATGATGATGATGATGATATGATGATGCTGATGATGATTATCATGATGGAACAGTTGTTCAATGCTGGGATTGGATTGAGGCTTAAACAGCACGCCGCCAGAATTCGCCAGGCGACCAAGAAGGCCATTGCAGAGGTCAATGCCGCAAAAGGCGGACAGGGACGTTGCAAGCATCATTGGACCCTCTATTTGGCTGTGGGTCAAAACCAATGCTACCATTTTCGGGTAGGTGCACCAGCCATTTTAGTTTATTTTAGTGGGGATAGGGATGTTCACTGGGCGTACGGGATTTTGACCCATGGCCATTTGACGGCTGAGTTGTACCTTTGTGAAGTGCTGGAGCTCAAGCAGCTTCCAGGATTCTTGGGCTGAGATTGCATGCTGGATGAGCAGGGGCGGAGGTGCCTGGCGTTTTTTTTTGCAAACTGACAGACTTTGGATCAGGTGCAAGCAGACCTTCACAAGCCCAAATGCGACATGGTTGGTATGGAACCATATTTATGCAGAACATGCCCTAAATACTGCAAGTGAACCAACTCCTTCCATCACATAAGATGGCAAATTGCGGTACATCACGGGGTTTCCCCTTTCCCCTACTTGGGAATATGTTAGGCATCCACTGCACCATCTGTCAGGGATAAGCACATGGTTTATCCCCTGCAATCCGACACGGCAAGGGGAACAGCCTTTCGACCCGGATCCGGGCGTCCGGGCCGCGAGGCAAGGGCAAGGGTGCGGCGAAGGCGAAGGCGAAGGCGAAGGCGAAGGCGAAGGCGAAGGCGAAGGCGAAGGCGAAGGGCAAGAGCCGGCCAGCGCCGGGCTCTGGCAGCGGTTGAAGCCAGTTGGATCTGCTGAGTTTCTGGCCTTGGTACCTACTCAGGAAGAAGGGGAAGAGTAGAAAAAATGATCAACAGCTTCCTTCAGATTTCCTGGGCACAAATGTTCATAGCCAGAGCCTGTGGAGCGGCCCTGATAGTTCATACGTTAACTTTGGGTATACCACCGGAAATAATGGAGAAACCAATTCGCGTGAATTTGCACACAGCAGCCCAGTCGGTGAATTGCAGCCTCTTTCCAACAATCATGGACCTGGGCAGGATAGGCGGGCTTTTCAGGATGACGGAAGGCTGCAAGTCGGGAAGACGGTATCCTCTCACCAACCCATTGATTGAGTCCAAACACAACATATTCCCATCCCCTATGACGAATTCCCTTGGCCACGCAGAAAGTGCCCCCCCAAAACCAACATTGCCACAACCATGAATCTATGTGGGCGGGTGGAAGTACTATGAGCCATACCTCAACCCGAAGTGGCCAAATGTGATCTACACTTTATTAGCGGCTGTGGGAATACAGGGCAGGGTTCAGTATGGGCCGCTGATTGAGCAGCATATTGGGCTTGTTTTCAGCCCGGTTGGGCAGTTGTGCAACCCCAAGAGGACCAGTTTCGGGAGCGGGCCAGAGCCGTGGATTTGTTTGTTTTGCGGGAGCATCAGGGCGGGGTTGTGAAGTTATACACGGGATTGAGGTGTTGCGCATAAAGATGTCCACAGCATTCTGCCCTGAGAGGACATGGCAATGTATGCCGGGGGAACCCAAAGAAATGCTGGCTTCCCTTAGTTTCCCTTTAAACCATCCCCCAACAAGGGTATCCTGAAACAACACACCCAGGTGCATTTACTGTGGCCTCGTCACTTGCAGCATTGCAACCTGTCAAGCTGGCGGGGATTCAGTCAGGTTTGGGATCGTGCACGGTTTGCAATTTTTGCCCAGACCTATTCCAGTAGAGCCATCACGTGAGTAACTGACAAAACGAACGCATTGTAGTCATTGGTTTGAGGAGGACATGGAGATGGACGGGTTTGCCGAATTGCAAAGCGTTCTGCTTCATGCTGAGAACGTACTTCCGACGGGGTGAGAGACTCGTTTCCTGTTGGAATGGGCGCCTGTGTCCATGGTAGGCTACTGCGGCCCTGAGTCCGATTCCGAGGTGAAGCCGAAAACGCCAGCGCCACCGGACGAGGCAGAGACGGCTGGAGCCCAAGCCGGTGAGGATTGCCTGACCCGCGGCGCCCATTGGGGGCGACCCTGGTGCCGCCCAAGGACTCGCCGAATAGAAAGGGGATGCAGAACGGGGCCACTTATCTTGACAATCCGCATGGTTCCTTTGCGTTGGTGGGTTTCGCTTCAAAACTTCAAATCGACCAACCGAAGAGTTTTCTTTTGGACATTCAACGGAGGTCCGGGCCTTCTAACTCCCCCCGAAACAAAACGTAAAAGAAACAAGGAAACGGAAGAAAACAACGCTCAGAAACACACACACACACACACCCATGTTCTGGTTTGGTTGAAAGACACCCAGGCCCTCAACCAAACAACGGATGAGGCAACCGATTTCGACGAACTACATGCTACTCCGCTTGCAGCAGGTTGCACGCCAAGGCCAGCTTTTGCCACAGCTTTGCCCTGGGCGATTGCTGGTGTCGGGGTGTCGGCTGAATGATGGGGGCATTGTGGCCGTCTGGGTGGCATTGGCAAGCTTGGCGGCCGCAAAGATGTCAGGCTGTTTTTGCCACATGTGCTATCGCGAACCACTTGACAAAGGAATCTCCAATGTGCCGGCGTGGGGATAGTCAAAGCCGGCACAGACTGTATGCCACGGAAAAGGCCGCCTCGCTGGAGCACCCGCGGCATATGCAGGGAGGTCCTGTCAGGGAAGCCCCGGAAGCCTAAAAGGCCCAAAGCCTGGCCTGGGCTCTAGGAAAAGCCTGCGGCCCGAGCAAGCCTCCGCAGCGCAGAGCACGCCCTTCTCTCAAGCGGAGCATCATTGGCTTTGGCTTCCCAAGGCAGCGCAGGAAAAGGTGATCGGCAAAGGGCCAACATGCTCCAGCTAACATCTTTTTTTGGAAGTTCGCCTAACTCGGTTTTATATCGGTGTTTTGTTGCATGTTGATCAACGAGAGTTATGAGGCACGTACAGCCAGGTTTCGCATTAGGACTACCTCACCGCCCCTGAGTGCGCACGCCTTGCCTGAACCCTGCCCCCGGCCTTGAGTCTAGTCAGTGTAGGCAGCTGTTTGCGCTGCCTCCGCAAGCATCGCTGCTTGCGCCTCACACAACTCGGCAGTGCAGGAGGCAAGTAGTTCGCATATTGACCAAAGCCTCCTGAAAACGCAGCTTTCAAACATGCCAATCTATTTGCGTGAGGTCTCTTTGGTGTCAGAATCTTGACCAATGAGATTTATGACCTCCTGATCGGCCTTCTCCTGGGCTGGCAAGTTCACCAGGCCACCTTTCCAGGTCCAGCAGCTTGGTGAGGGGCGCGAAGCTCCTTCCATCTCTATCCTTTCACTCGCCTGTACTCACTTCGTTCGGGCGAGTGTGGGAAGGGGATGGGTGAGGATGAGTTGGGACATGAGATTCCTTCCCCAACTCTCACCCATCTCCACCTGCCCTATCTCTCTTCTTGGCAGCTGGGAGAGACCCAAGCCCTTTCTCTTCTGTTGGTTACTGCTTGGCCATCTCTTTACTTACTCTTTCTCTCCCATCGCTTACTTCTGGCCGCTCTGTGAGCGAGAAAGAGGGGAAGAGATGGAGAGACGGCCTGATTGTTTTGTTTACATGTGCCCGTCAGTATCTCCCTTCCCAAGCCCTACTTCTCTTCTCAGGCTTGGGTGTCCCTTCCATCAGAAAAAAGATAGGTATGGACGGGTAAAGAGGCATAAAGTTTAAAGGATTCTCTCCTCTCACCGTTTGTATACGTTCTGTCATTAGCTCGTGAACAAAGGGAGTGAGGAGAGAAGGTGAGGGGCTGGGATTCCTTCTTAGCGAATCACTATTTCTAGAGCCAGCCCTTCCACAAAGCTTGACTCTCATGGGGCACCCTTCCAGAGCTTGGCCATGCTGCAGCCATTGATCCCATGAGTCATCTCTTGACAAGCCTCCTTTCGAGCCCTTTTACGCTCACAGGGTAGGCTCTTGGAACCACTTTGCGCTCGCTTTTTGTTGAAGCTCAGCCGAGCTGTTTAAGGGAAGTATTTACGGGCCGAGATGTTTGTGTGCGTGTGTGAGCATATACACCACAATATATATATATATGATGTAGAGGTACCACTTAAAAGAAGCATAGGGTTGTTTGAAGATGGGCAACCGGCTCAAATTCGGTTGGTTTCCTTTTGGCTGAACTCCATACTGTGGACGGAATCCGTGTCCTTAGGTTCCGGCGCATGAGGCGGAGGACATTGAGTAGGCCGGGGTCCCGCGGTGAAAAATCTAAAGGTGCAGCCAACCTCAAGCAGGTCCTTTTTGCTGTCCTTCATTCTGCTGATGATTTTTGTCGTATCACTTTTCAGATATGCTTTGTGCTGGTTGAGTCGCGATATCCGTGCATTCTCCTTGCTCTGTTTCACCCAAGCTTCTAGCCTTGCAATAGGTCTTTGGAGAACCGCTTGGGGTGCTCCTTTGGCTAAGCCGGTGCTTCCAGTTGCCATATTAGGTAACCAGGCGAAATCATGATGTGACACCTAGACTAGGGTAGCCATACCGAAGGGTTACCTGCTGTAGTGGCTTGCCCGGAAGCACTGGCTATGCCTAACTCCGTTTTGGGGGCATTTGGCTTGGTGTGCTTGAGTTTCCCACCGGGGCCCGGCTAGAATGTTGGTGCACATCTCTAGGCCGGGTTGCCACAAATTTTCTACCAAGGCGCGGCGCTCGTGTTTTGGAAGCCCCTACTAAGATCGTACAAGAGCTCATGGTGACAAGGGATTAGCCGCGAAGCTCTGTGAGTCTCCAGCCTTTGACAACATCACTTTGAAGGCGATTCCCCCAAAGGGAGAGTCAGAGAGAGTGGGCCACGCCCTAGAAACAAAAGCACCCATGTTTATGAAATGGTAGACATATTCTCAGTCTACGGGCCCCACCACAGGGTCGTGGTGGTCCACCTGTTTCACCTCTGCTGATTAGCATGGCCCTCATGTGCAGAGGGAACTTCCATGTAAGGTTGCAGGAAAGCTTCCCAATCTTTCCGCATGGCCCTGGCAATTTTGGAGAGATTTGCTCAAAGGCAGGAGCCCCATTTTCCCGGTTGAGTTTTCCGATGCCGCGCCTTAGCATTCCTATAGAGGATTTGTCTCAAATCATGGGCCCAAATAAAAGGTACCCCCAACAAAAAGACACCCCCATATCTACCGCGACTTTGTCGCCGAGGAAGCCGTTGGCACTTGCAGGGTGTCCAAGTCCAATTGTGTCTTGGTTTTCATGGTTAGTACTACTTGGACAAACATTTGTAGGTTCCAGCTAAAGAAACATGATTCCTCTTGATGGCAATTATGCCAAAGTTATCCCACATATGGACGTGTCTTTCTTTAGGGGGCCCGCACAAATGTGGCTTTCCTATTGGTTTCCCTTTAAACCCTACCAAACAGGGGATACCCCAAAAAGACGAGCCACCCAAAATGACAAGAGGACAAGCCCGTTGCGCGTGTCCAACTTGGAACATGGAGTCCAGGTTGCATCCCAAAAGACGTCTCCGAGCTTCAAGCTATTTGACAAACCCCAGTTTCCACGCATATTCTTGGGGTCCCCTAATTTCAATGTGGTGGGGAAGTATTAACCACTACTTGATAGTGGAACCTTCGGTTTTGGATCCATGTGCACGGATACAAAGAGTCTCCCCTTCACAACAAAAGTAGTATGGATGGGAGCCCACTCTATTCTCACAGAAGGGGCAATTTCCTGCAGTTATGAACAAGCCCAGCAATATATCCTAAACACAGCAACCCCCGCGGAGCCCCGGGATAGTTCAGAGCTCTGAATCCATTTCAGCTGGGGACAAGCTTTCCGCTGTTGCAGGTCGGTGACAGCTGCACCTGAATGCTTCGGCAGATTGGCCAGATATTTGGGGGGAGCACTCTGCGGGGTTCTGAGTGTAGATGGAGGGCCGAGAAAATGGGAGGAGCGACCTCATGCTTGCATCGATGCATGCCAACGCTCGCATGCACACTAGTGTTCGATCTTATTCACAGTGCGTGACGTTAGAATAATGCATTACTAGCAACCCTCCACATAAGCCGTAGAATTTGGTGACTGTCGCCAGCCTGTTCGACGGCCCTCCCACCGCGGATCTCACAACCGGGCAGTTTCAGCGCAGCGCCGGCAAGGAAACATTGCTCCTACACCGTTTCAGAGCCACGGTCAGCGGGGCCATTGCACCCTGAGAGTAGCTAGTGACTAGTGACTACTAGAGGCTATGAAGGATCATTCAGGGCCATAAACTTCCCGCAGCTCCCCTTGTTGTGACTCTAAATCCAAAGGAGGGGTATTTATTTTAGGTTTGTTTTTGTTTTTTGTTCTTTCGCTTTTGGCTTCTTGGCTTCTTGGCTGTTTGGCTTCTTGGCTTCTTGGCTTTTTGGCTTCTTGGCTTCTTGGCTTCTTGGCTTCTTGGCTTCTTGGCTTTTTGGCTTCTTGGCTTCTTGGCTTCTTGGCTGCTTGGCTTCTTGCCACAGGCACATGTAAACACACGAAAACACACGTAAACACACGTAAGCGCACACAACTTCACGAACACACACACACACACACACACACATACACACAACCACAAGCACAAGCACAAACACAAACACAAAAAACAAGCACAAACTCAGACACACACACAAACTCACACACACACAAACAAACACGAAAAGAAGTTGAAACAAAAGTTGTTGTATCCAGACTTTTAAGATACTGTGTTGTTTTTGGTGGTGGAAGTAGATTGACCTTGCAGGGCATGAACTCCGGGGGGATACTTCCAACCGATGTCCTTCACTTGAAATTATCTCTGGGTATACTTCCTTCTTCGTGCTTGTGGGCAATCAAAGAATTACCTCCACAGATAATTCCTGGGGCTTGACATGAAGAAGGAATTAAACCCAGAGTCGATTCTTGTGGCTTGGCAAAAGCAAAAGGTTGGGGCAAGAGTTGGGGCACGCTGAGTTTGGAGCTTGGCCTGTTATTTGACGGTTTGCTCCCGAAGTTTTGGCACAGGTTTGTTTGCACCAGTTTTGAGCAAAGGTGGGAAGAATTACTGGGTCAGCATGGGGGCAGAACAGCAGCACCCACAGAATTTGCAGCTTGTTGCCTTTGGTGGTTGCAAGCGAGGCAGGAAGCGCAAAGGTTGGCAGCAGTTGGAGAGTGTGCAAGTTGATGCGAGCAGCCATTGCGAAAAGCTGCGCAGGAGTGGCTGGGCAACAAGCAGCTGCTTCACGGTCCACTCATCACCAGCATCCACGACAAGCAAAGTGCTTTCGGGGACTTGCCCGTATGTCGTAGTGAGCGCTGCCCTCCCATCTCGGCTGCGGCTTTGCGGAAGGCCGCGACTACTTGATGTTGCTGGGCGACATGTTTCGGGAATGGGTGGAGGGGCCCATATGACCCTCCTGGGCGCCGCCGTGTTTTGCGCAGACCGCTGCGCATACTGTCAATCCGCCTAAGGCGATTGACCCCCCAGCTCGTGGGGGGTCCCTGTCACATTGAGCGCTTCGCCGAGCACTTGCATAGGCTTGTAAGACGACCAGCCAACGCTCCTCGGTTGAAGGCGCGCAATGACTCATGTGCGTTCATGACGCTGCGCGGCCAGGTTGGAAGTGGGATTTGGGGAAGGGGCTGAAAAGGAACCCTGTCGGCCAAAACCACACAAAGCTAATTAGTTCAATAGTTAATGAATTCTTTGGGGGAGCAAACGGTTTGTTTGCAGCGCAGGTCATTCATATCTTCCTCGACGGAAGTAAGCATCTCCCATTATCTTGGCAAAGAAGCTGTAAAGCAGCTTTCACCAGCATCTGCAAGTTTGTTGCACAAACGCACACACACAAAACACACACACACACACCAACCAACACAAGCACACGCACACAGACACACACACACACAAACACACAATCACAAACACGCCCACACACACAAGCACACACACAAACACACTCCCCCACAGACACTGAAACACACGCAGACAAACAAACAAACAAACACACACGCACACAACACACACACAAGCGCACAAACACACACAAGCGCACAATCACACCCAAGCGCACAATTACAAACACCCACACACAGACACACACAAACACAAACACAAGCACGCAATCGCACACAGACACGCACACAGACACACACACACACACACACACACAAACACACGCAAGCACACAACCACAAACACACACACACACACACACACACACACACACACACACACACACACACACACACACACACACACACACACACACACACACACACACACACACACACACACACACACACACACACACACACACACACACACACACACACACACACCAACACCAACACCAACACCAACACCAACACCAACACCAACACCAACACCAACACCAACACCAACACCAACACCAACACCAACACCAACACCAACACCAACACCAACACCAACACCAACACCAACACCAACACCAACACCAACACCAACACCAACACCAACACCAACACCAACACCCACACCAACACCAACACCAACACCAACACCAACACCAACACCAACACCAACACCAACACCAACACCAACACCAACACCAACACCAACACCAACACCAACACCAACACCAACACCAACACCAACACCAACACCAACACCAACACCAACACCAACACCAACACCAACACCAACACCAACACCAACACCAACACCAACACCAACACCAACACCAACACCAACACCAACACAACACCAACACCAACACAACAACAACAACAACAACAACAACACAACAACACAACAACACAACAACACAACAACACACAACACACACACAACACAACACACACACACAACAACACACAACACAAAACACACAACACAAACACACACACACAAACACAAACACAAACACAAACACAAACACACACAAACACAAACACAAACACAAACACAAACACACACAAACACAAACACACACAAACACAAACACAAACACAAACACAAACACAAACACAAACACAAACACAAACACAAACACAAACACAAACACAAACACAAACACAAACACAAACACAAACACAAACACAAACACAAACACAAACACAAACACAAACACAAACACAAACACAAACACAAACACAAACACAAACACAAACACAAACACAAACACAAACACAAACACAAACACAAACACAAACCCAAACACACACACACACACGCACATTCAAACAGACGCAAAAACACACAAAGACAGACCAAACCCACGCAAACACAATCACGCACACACAAGGACACGCCAACACCAGCTCTCAAGTCATGCGCCTGACCACGTCTTCCAATGCTGTTGCGTTTTCTGTCTTCCAATGTTGGTGCGTTTTGTATCTTGTTTGCCTTCTCACGCAGCTTTCATAGACTCTCACAAACAAATTGTGCTTACTTTGTTCCATTGCTACGGAAACTCGTGTTACACTTTTTCAGGTTAAAATGTCCAACTAAGGTGACGAGTGACACTCCAAATGCTTGTGTTGATGCATGTAAAGTCATGCTAACTGCCTTGTTGAAAGCTTAGTTGGGCAACACCTAGTTGCTGAAGACTTACTAAAAGAAACACTTTGCGTTCTCTTGCTTACACATTATGCCAGGACACTGGCTTGAGACTCTGCCCTGGCAAAAGGAGCGGAGTATGTGCTGGCATTTCGACAAGCTCTTGTTTGTTGAGTTGCTTGTTTCTTGAGATTGTCCATGCGCCGTTTTAAGCCGTAGTGACAGTTTCCAATTTTGCGTCACAACAAAACGCACATGATGTACTTGATTCAGGAAGTTCTTCAAACAGTTCTTTCTTGCCTTCAATTTGTTACCCCCGCTGTTTTGGCACATTCTGGCTGCTTCACCTTAAGTCCCATCTCTTCCTGCCAAAACATCACCCAACGGCTGACACTACTTTGTGGGATTAACAAGGACCCTCTGGAAATGAAATGCAAATGCCTCTTTGAGGGACCTGGTCCTTTTTTTCCTTGTCAGAAACCCTGGAGCCCAGGATGCGGCCAGCTGTCTTCCCTGAAGAGAAAGTCACGCGCCACCAGGTCTCCCTTGAACTGTTGCAGTCTTACTGGCATGCAGGGGTTTGGAAGAATCGCTCTTCTTTTGGTACAACAACTCGGCAACTTGACCCGGCCAAATGCAAACAGGGGTCAGGTCCTGCAAAGACTTGACAGGGGCTAGGTCCAAACACACCTTTTACTTGTGGGATATAGTCTTGACAGAGGGGAATGTAAACAATGATCATTCCTAGCAAGACATGTTAGATAATTTTACCGGCCATGTCCTGGGAAAGAACGAGTGGCGGCGTTTTTCTTCAGATCTAACTTAGCGCCGAGCTGTCCGAAGACGACCTATTGGACAAATGCATGAAAAAAGTCCGGTTTCCTCGGCAAACCCGCAGTAGTCGACCGAGGCAAGGCAAGACGACTTGACTGAGTTTCCAACTTGCGTTCAAAGGTGGCGATGCAGGGGCACCCAGCGGCACCAAACAGGTCCTAAAAAGGGCGCCATGACTCATATGACCCATTTGGCACCCAAGTTGGACACCAAATCGTGGCATAGACATGGTTTTTCTGTAGCTGATGGCAAGCTGATGGCTGATGGCATCGCCGGGGTCCCCGGTTGTCCCCATCCAAGACAGTCACCTTCCCAGTCAATCGCACGGTCTGCGCCTTTGCCCTTGCGAGGTCCTTTTCAGAGAGGCTGAAATGTGTCGTTGCTGTAAGTCCGGGCGATCCTGAGACTTGAAATATCAGGGAGTAGTTGTCCCAGACCATGTCAATTTCGGATGCATCAAATGGAGAACCACAATAATCAGCGGAATTCCCCTAAGGAGCACCAATTAGAACAAACTGGCAGGATCAACCTTGAAGAGGAATGCTGCTGATATTCCTAGCTGCTTTTCTGAGAATATTCCTTTTGTGCTTCCGGAAGTCAAAAGGAGAACCACATCTTGTTGTTGCTTCTTCCTCTCCTTTTTTTGGGTGGGTGGGGGGGGGGGTGTCCCAACCATGAATAGGCGCGGAGATCCAGCCTTTTGAGTCTTCACCATTGTTTTGGTTTTATAGACCATTTTAGTATCAGGCTTTGACTGAAGCCATGGCCTTGGGAACTCACGGAATTCTCTACCAAAACCCGGGGACTCACTAAGTTTCCCAAGCCCCTTGAAAGAATAAACCATTCTGACCATGCCTCACACGGTTAATCGGACTATTCTTATTTTTTTTGGGGGGGGGGAGGAAGACCACTTCCACAAGGCATTGCTCACCCGTGCCGGCTTCAAGCAATATCAGCCCGGGAGGCAAGCCATGCAGCCTGTAGCCACGCAGTCTGACAAATGGCATTTGACCACTGCAAGGCCACGCCTGTTGTTTCGCGGGGCTCCCGCGTTTTCACAGTTCAACCAACCCGAGAAAGCATGGCCAGTGAGATATCCTCAAACCAGGTGGTTCTACTTGGAGGGCCTTAGATGTTGGAGGGATTTGGAGGGGATGTCATTTGGTTTCGAGACAGATATATATATATATATATTCGATCGGTTGATTTGAGTTGGTGAAGCCCATCCAAACAATATCGAGATCGGAACCCCAAAACCCATGAAAATATGGTCATCCCTGGGAGGGTCTCTTTGGGTTTGGACCGCTCGGTTGTCTCGAGGTGGTTTCCGAGGAGCTCCTGGCGCGCGCCTCGCGCGCCTCGCGCGCCTCGCGGGGTGTCCGAGCGTGGCAGTTTCGACAACCAACCCCCCCCCCCCCGGCTCCCCCACCCCCCCCCGCCCCCCCTCCCCCCAAAAAAAAAGGAGGAGGAGAAAAGGTGAAGATTTTGAGGGTTCTCAAAGTTTCTCCTGGGGGTGTCCCCTTGAACCATGCAGCTTGCAGTTGGATGGGCGCGATTCCCCATAGTGGCTCAGCGCCTTTCAGCGAGAACGAAATCCACTTTCTCGGTGTGAGACCTTTGTTGCTTTGGGCTAGAGGCACCAGGCCTGAAGTTGGCAGATGGCAAAAACCATTTCGAGTCGTTTCCGCATTTCTTTGTTGCCCTGCGTCCATGCAACCCTGGCTGGCCCCGGGTTGCAGGCTCTACATCCGGCAGCGCAACAGAATCACTTAGACGTTCTCCCAGCTGCTCCCTTGATTTTTTTTTATCTTTCGGGTACCTTCCAGGCGCTATGTTCAGTCACCAGGTTGGCCCCTCAAAGCTTAGGACCCCATGCGGAAGTCGCCGCGAGGCCGCCGGCGCCTTCTCGCGACGTCTCCGTGCCCTCGGCATGGCTGCGGCGCCTAGAGGACGGCGCGAGGAAAGGCGGCGAAGGGCCGGGTGGCTGGGATGGCTTCGATTTCTTTGGGGATGTGTTGGTTTTGAGGGGAACGTTTTCAGAGTGGTTTTGAGGAAAGCCATTAGGAGAGCTACTATTTTGAGGTTTCCTATTTGGACACACACACCCTACTTCAAAGATGAACTCGTTGTGTGGGGGGTCTCTTCGTTTGAGCCTGCTCGTGGAAAGTTGGCGGTCAGGCCCTTCGAAGGTCCACAGGGTTGCACCGAACTGTTGGGGTCCCTTATGTTTGAAAACCGTAGGAGCAGGCTTGGTGGTCAAATTCGGCTTGACTCCTGGTATCTCTGGGTTGACCAAATATGGGCCACAATCGAACATTGTGTTTTTGTTGGTTGCGGGCAAACGCTGAGGTAGTTGTGGGAAGGCCATAAGTGTATATAGTTGTAAGCAACATTTGGGCCAATCCACTCAGTTAATTCAACAACAACATGCCTGAAAGGTCCTGACACAGAGGCCAGAAGGCCTGTGAATAGCAGTTTGAGCAAATGTGAGGGGGTTGGCCCAAACCCAGGCCAGGTTCCTTGCTCAAACGACTTGGAAGGACCTGCTCCACAGAAATTAGTAAGGTCTGGCGTGCGATGTATAGGCGATACTTGTTATTCCCAGAAGAAGCCAAGAAGGGATTAGATGGTTGTGGTTACAAACAGAGGCAAGCACGCAAGCAAACAAGGCAACAAACCAACCGATGAAGTTGCGTGGAGTTGAGGCTTTGGCCACAGTTGGGGGAGCACATCATCCTAGACCATGAGTCAAACCGCACAAGTGGGTCAGGCCCGCAAGTCAGCGTTAAAGCTTTGAGCATATGGCATAGGGTGTTGCGAAGTCACGGTTCTGGTGTGAAACCTCGCACTTTGCAAGTGTTGCTCAAGATCAAGTGGTCCGCTACATGGCTAGTAAGTTTGAAGCTGTTGCAATGTCAGGCAATCAGAGTGAGTCGCAAGCAGATTCCTTTGCCCGCGTGGGTTATGTTTTTTGTCTTGCGGGTGGGTGGGTGGGGGGGGTGCCGGGGGTCAACATGTAACCAAGCTCTCGCAAGTCCCACAAGGGATCCAGGCTACTCACCAAGAGGTCAGAACTAGGAGTTGGATCAGGCACCCTGCTCCTACAATTCGTTTACCAGGACCAAATTATGCACTCGGGCCGATCGGAGCTTTGGAACAGTCCTGTTCGGTTTTTCATTCGGTGCCGAGTAGCCCACCAGCCATGTAGCTTGCAGTTGGGTGAAGTAGATAGCACGATTCCCCCATTTGCATTTAGCCATCCCCTTTACCTGCCCGCATAAAGCCGCCGACTTTCATCCTTGTGTAGGTTTTCCAGGCTTTGGCAACCATGAGCAGGTGGTTTGGTACTGATTGAATCGCGAGAAGCCGATTAGTCTTTTGGCCGTAAGGCCAACTCCAAAGCCTCTGAAACTTGAATGCCTAAAAGCCATTAAAAGCCAGGATTTAACAAACGGTTCACGAATCGTTTTGGGTGGCCCATTTAAGAATGAATCCAGGTCACACCCCCAGAGCTAATCTGCCAGGTTGAGTAAAAAATGGGGCTGAACTTAGACGATGCTTGTTCAAATTGATTTGAGGCTGCCAAGTCTAGTCTAGTTCCCTCTGAGTTTCCCTTTGAACACGACCAAAAGGGAGCTTTACAAAAAGCGGCCCCTCCAAAAAACTCGTACTCCAGAGCAAGACTCCAAACAAACTCCGAAAAATGTCCAGGCAAACCTTCCTCAAACAAAGCTCCCCCAAGGCCGAGGGTGTTCCCCGTTTCCTCCAAATGCCGAAATCGGATGCTCCTTTCGAAGGCTCCGCGGATCCAAGGCGCGGTTCCATAGGGGGTTCTCCGAAATGGGATTTGGTTTTCAGAGTAGATGTTCCTAGGTTTTCATTTTGATCCTTTAAACCAGGGTCAAAATGTTACTCTCCAAGAAAACACTCATTTCCACCACCTGGTTTGGTCAAAATGAGGTTAAACCGACTCCGCAAGAAGGGTAGCCTCAAGCCTCCCATGGTGTGAGAATACCGTGGATGCAGAAAATCCACGGCAGGCGCCAGTGACTATAGGGTTCCATCCGTCCCAACCGGTGCGAAGTTGATTTTGTCCAGCTACAGGGTTTTCGTGGCACGTTCTATGATAAAGGACCCCCGGCCGAGTATATTATCACAGAAAGGGACGCTTGGGGTGCCCCCGCCTTGAAAATGTGCCAGCTTCAGGGGTAGCCTGGATGGTAGATCTCATTGAATTTCTGTATGGGAACCACCATGGCCAGATTTGACTTGGTGGCTCACATTGGCACCCGCCTCTCATGCGGAGTGCCCTCCTTTTGAAAGGTGCATGGCAGCCCTGGGCTTTCAAGAGGAGTTGCAGCCGGGGATTGAGGAAGGATCTTCAAATGGCCGTAGCCTCGGAAGTGAGAGTGTCTTCCCAGGCCGGTGGTATGAAACACCGTCGCGCAAAGTGGTTGGCTTCCTTGTGTTTCGATGTTGATTTGGCGTATAAAGCGAATCAACAAGTCCCAGCCACAAAAACCGCAGGTGATTCCACCAGAAAGAGGAGACAAGTGCTAACCGTGCTACCTCACAAAGGCGAGCCCATACCCCTGAGAGATACTGCAGGGCTCGGGTTGAGGGAACACCATCATGACGGCCACTGCCAGGCGCTTACGCTCCGTCTCCTCGGCTCCTGTCCGTGCGGACGTGCAGGTGGGGAGTTGGGAGTGGCTTCCACCAATGTCTTCAAAAACCGTCCTTCGGTGGCTCAAGAAAGCTTGCTTCCTCTTCGGTCTGGCTGTAATCGCCAGATTCGGCGGGTGGCGCAATTTTCGGGCGCGACCGCTCTGCTGAAGGGCAATATAGGGCCGAGGCGGAGTGTCTCGAGTCGAGGTTGGCTTTTCGTCAAGGGCTAATGTCACGTATCCGGAAGAGTGTACACCTGGGTACACCAGCTGAACAGCCATACCTTTTTACACATCAACTTGAATTTTGGCTTCATATGCTATATGAGGTTATCTCAAAACAGGGGCACCCCCAAAATGCGGCCCGTCTTCTAATTAAGCCACTCCCAAACGTATCGAGAGTCCAAAAACGGCGGCCTCACCGACCCAGAATTTGCAATCACGCCCATGCTTACTCAAATGAAATCCTGGGAACTCATGATACTTCTCTCAAAAGATTACGTAGCCACATCATGGGCACATGTAGCTTGGATCATTCAGAATGCACCCAGGTGATTTGATGGTCCCCTGACCATTTCTTGGCCATTTGGCTGGGCAGGTCACCGCCGAGTGGCCGGCGAAGCTGCGCTTCCCAGGCTTCGTGGGCCAGGCAGACCCCGGGAGACGCTTTTTGAGCCGTGGTCTGGGTGAAGGACTTGACTGCTGGGTCTGATCTTCGACTTTGAACTTCTTTTGGGGGGAATCATCTGTGTGCTTTTTCACACTTGCTTGGGGAAATAATTTGCATTTTTCCACTCCTGGCACCTCAACCCGTGACCCTAGCAACGCATGTGAGCCACAAGAAAAACCTTGTTGTTCCCCAAGTAGGCATGGGACAATTGGGGAATGTTGACTGAGAGTTTTGCGCAAGCCAAGAGCATCTGCTTTTGGGCGGGGCTTTCAGGCTTTCTCGGCATCATTACAGCAGGAGTTTTCCAGTTGAACTCGCAACCATGTTTGGTTGTGGCAAAGTGGCCGATGCCATGAATGCCCCTTGGGATGGTTTGAGGGTATCCTTCTCTGGTTTGAAGGGGAAGCTGGGACTTCTGTGAGGGTTCCCCTTTTTCAATTCACGTCGAACCAAACGGGGTATATATATATATATTGGATATTTAAAAAGGTATACATTTGGGGCACCTGCCCCTCTTGGTTCCAAATAAGTTCTTCAGGCTTCCCCTTCGGCGCAATGTTGCAGCAAATTTGGGGCAGGTTTGGGCTGTAGGCCCCTGTGCAAGGGTCGAGAATTGGAAAACGGCTTCCATTTGCTTAAGAATATGTGTCATTTTCCTCTATCCAGTCTGGGGATTTTCCTTGTGGCTCACATATAATTACGCAATGCAGAGCTGGTCATTGGTTAGATGATGCCTATGCATGAGATTCATCGTTGAGAGTCATGCTGTAAGGTCGGCCGGAACTCTTTTGGTATTGTGGGAGGATGGGTGACAACGTCTTTTGGGCTTGCATTCATGTGGATGTTCAACAAAAGTCTATCCTTTTGAAGAATTGGAGACCCTTTTTGGGTTCTTCCGTTGAGAGTTTTGTGCCTTCCTTCTCATGTCCTTTATTGCCGGGTTGCACAAAGTCCCAAACTGCCTTCGGTTAGAGGAATACCTTTAAGAGGCTTGGAAGCGTCGACCATGTCTCTGCCCTGCCTCTCCGCGCGATCAGCTTGCATTCCTGAGCCTTTTCAAAGCATGGCTTCGCACCGATTTGCGAAACGATGTCTAGCAATTGCGCACCAAAATCAGCCGCAGACAGTTTCAGACTGGACGGCGGCAAAGAAGCACTGCCAAAAATCAAGCCCACTCATGTCAACCTCCCAGAGGCAAGGTCGCGCAGAGCTTCAATTCTGTCGCTGCGTCCCAGCCCACTTGGTTTTCCTGAAAAACCTTGGCAAGCAGTCTTGAAGCACCGTGCGGTGTTTGTTTGAGCCTTTGGGGCACAAAACCAGATACGACCACCACTTTCAACCACCAACAACCACTTTCAACCACCAGCAACCACTTTCAACCACCAACAACCACTTTCAACCATCAGCAACCACTTTCAACCACCAACAACCACTCAAACCACAAACCATTCAGACAACCACTTCAACCACCACACCAAACCCCTGGGCTGTGTTTCCCTCCACGAAGCCGTGAGCCTCCGCTCCGCTCCTTTCACCCTCGGGCCATGCGTCGAATCTCATGCCTGGCGCTGGCGTGCCGCTCGATTGGGACGGAGCGTGGCGCGCCGGACGGCGCTCGAAGAACACCTGGCGAACCTTTGGCTGTGCCGTTTTGTTGGAGGATACCCTCCTCTTTTGTGGGGTTTAACCGGGGAAGCCAAAAGGAACACCGAATCAAATTTGGGGAAGACACACCCTGTGACTTGTGACTTTGTGTGGCTACACTGGTTTCTTGACTCACTCCCTGAGTTCCTGAACTGTATACGTTGTGGGGAAGACCATGTTGCCTTCAGACAACAAGTTTGGACTTTTGTGGCTGATCTACTCAGTGAGTTGAGTGTAGAAAAGGTCCAACAAGTTGTGCGACTTTTCCATGCTGGTCACCCAATCAATTGAGCCGGGGCCGTTCTAAGTGATTGTGCAGACATCTCAACAGCTCAGAGAGTCCCTCCTGAGGTGCCCTTTATTGCCATAGGGGCCCAAGGGTCCTGATGCTTTCCTGTTAAGCAACTGGCAGTTCTTCGTTGCAATTTGAAGGGTATTTTGCTGAAATCAACTGGCCATCTTGGACCTTTTGCCAGCCTCCGAGTCCTTCAAAAGCATTGGGCCAAGAAACGGTATTCCAGCTGGCAACTATGATAGTCAATGATAGTGTTTCTCTGCCAAGATGGAGTTTACTCAAACCACTTACAGCTTCTAGTTTTCGCAGGCACCCAGTGGCACCTTTGTCCCATTTACTACAGATGGGTGTCCCGTTCAACGTTCCTTTTTAAGCTTTGGATGAGCTCTACTTTGGTTTTGTCGGTGTGTCCCTTCTTTCCTTTGTTTTTTGTTGGCACGGGATGTCAAGTTACCCTTAATTGTAGAGGGTAGATGGGAAACCCCTCCTTAACCACCAAACCACCAATCCAAACCACCAAATGGAAGGAAGCTGAGGGCTGAGGATGTGTTTGTCCTTTCTGTTCGATTTGCTCGTTGCCAACTACGTATTGGCCTCCACTCCAAGGCCTTGCTTCCGGCCAAGGCGAGCGGGAGTTATGCTCGTGAGCGGATGTGTGTAGGAGCGATACAGAGTTGACGTGCTGCTTTGGTTTTGGTGTTGCTTGGTTCTGTTCAGTTTCGGTGGGTGGCTTGCAAAACACATGTGGGGGAGTTGGACAGAATGTTGGCTCTGTGTGTGTTGGTTAACTTGATGTTCCGTGTCCGCAAAGGGCAGAAAGACAACGAGCGCACCTGGGAGTGGGAAGGACTATTTTTGCAGAAGGGGACGCCCTGGGAGTGCACTTTTTTTGTGCACATGTCAAGCTTCGACATAGATGGGGGAAATATTAGTGATCAAGCCGCAAGGAGCGCTTCTGATGGCGCCGTTTGCAAACAATGGTAAGTCTGTAATGTGGAATTTCTCTCCTTACCTTCTCTTACAAACTCTTTGTTGCAGAGTTTCCAGGTCTTGCAAGGATTATTTCTCATTGATGGAACTATTCTCCAGTTATAGCCCTGTCACATGACGGATGGCAGGGTCGCTCCTTCAAGGCGCTACTGTTTGGCTTGGAGTCCGAGGTAGGTGGTTTGACTCATGCAATGTGGGGCCACTTTGTTAGGGCGGTCGGTTTATCTGGGGGGGTTCCTATCTTTCAGGGCGACCCTCGAATATACAGTACTATGGTTGTATGGGCAGGGTCAGCACTTTTAGTCTCAAGGGGTTAACATTGCTTCATCCCCGTGACCCAGCAAAAGGACTTGCATGACACCGATGCGATCCCGAGGGGCCATGTTTCAAGTTTGGGCAAGTGAAGGTCTGGTGACAGTCTTGCTATGAAACAGTGTGGCCACCGCCCTTTTGTCTCTTTTTGGTGGATCCTTGTCGCCAGGTCTTGACTCTGCTCACCAGTTGAGATGACTACAACCAGACTTTGTGTCAGAATTCATCTAACATAGAGCCTGACAGGTTTCGAGAATTCCATCTTTTTGGGCCGTCTGGTGAGTTCCATGTTGGGTGAGAGGGTAATGAAGGCCACAGATTGAACTTGTTCTGGCCAGTGAACTCAGCTCGGAAGGATGGATGAAACTCTATGACTGGAATATACCGCCTACCAAGTGCAGGATTTTGTCCATCCATAGTATGACATACTGGGCCAGGATGTTTGCAAGAGCCCGATTGTGTTTCACGTGCCCGGACCTGCAGCCGGCACGCACCTGTTTAGTTGAGGGGCGAAAGCCGCGGTAGGTTGCTGTGTTTATGAGATGGACGAAGGTGTGTCTTTGTTGGGTCCAGACGTGTGCTAACTGTACCCTTGGGTAGCGGTTGCTAGCTCACTTTCACTCACTATATAATCTTTCGTGCATTTTGCGTGGATGTCAGGACTTCAACTTTTTGCCAACTGGGTTTTCCATTAAACCACTAAGTGTTAAAACTTTTGGCGGGAGCAGAAAGCAACCCAATGGCTACTGTCAGGCGCCGAAACCAACACCTCGACGAGCCTTGGGCCCATGATCCCGGTGGCACACCGGCGCCGGCGCCGGCATAGCAATCCCTTCCGGGGCTCGCCCATCGCGACTCAGCCCAAGGTGAACAGGGGGTGGCGTGATATGATGTATATCTGTATATCCCTTTTGAGGGAAACCACAATGAAAGCCACCAGTTGGGGGGCGTCCCTAAAAAACGAGACAACCAAGAGGGTGCCCCATTAGAGGGGCATTCAGAGGTTCAATGGAACTTTCCAAAGCCTTGGTTCGTTGGGTTCCCTTTAACATGGTCAACCCCAAAATATGTTTTCTGTTTAAAACCAGGACTGAGCAACTGGGATAAAGAGGACCCCAATTCCCTTGCTCAGAACAAGACGAATGCCTAATGCTAGCGGCATACATTTGAGTGAAAGTAGATGGCAGCATTACCCCGTGTTGGTTTCATCAGCCCCCCAAATGATAGAAAGATAAGAAGGAATTTCGGCAATCCACTTCCGCCCTCGTGTATTTCAAATATCCTTTCAAGACCACTTCTTTGAAACAGCATATCCCAAAAGAAGCGAAAAGTGTTCTTCTGGAAGGCATGCCACATTTGCCCCAAAAGGAGAGGCAACAGGACCGTGTACGCGAAGCCATTTGGGTTGGCTTTTGAACAAAAAACATGCCAGTCTTTCGGGCCGGTCTCTGAGTTTGGGACACAGCCAGGGGGAAGATTGATACAATTACGTGCCTGTCCAGTTTCCGAAGGTCAATATTGTTGTTTCCAGATGTGACGAGCTTTGGCCCTTTTGGGGTTCCTTCATTTCCCCTCAGTAAGCCAGCATTTTTCGGATCTATCTCTGGCCAAGGTTGTTTTGATTTTCCTGAAAATCAGCTCAGGTAAGCAAAGCAAGTCTGCCGTTCACAAATCTGGGCTGATTTCAACACCCCTGGTCTGCTTTTCGTCGGTTTAGGGTGCATGTTTGTGTTTGTTTGTTTGGTCTACTTTCCTTTTGTGCCAAAAGCGACCTAGTCATGGTAATCCAGAAGGCGCTCACGTTTCGTCACCCTTGGCCATGACGACTTTAAGTAAACCTGAGGTGTCCCCGCTCGGTTTTCACGTCGGATGCTGTTTTTCTTCAGGTGGCCTAAGTCTGGCGACGAGTTTTGGCAATGGCACCCGTCCATTTGAGGTGACCCCTGGGGCAGAGATCGACTGCTCGCAGACCTGTGCCTTGGTTTCCCAATTTGTTTTTTTGTGCAACCAAAGAGTCGAAGAAAACAAGGGAAAGAGCCCGTAAAGTTTCCCATCATCTTACCTCTACTTTTGGTAACTAGAAATCTGTTCCTCTCACTCTATTCCCAGTCCTTTCCTAGCTCGTGCTCTCGCTGTCAATGAAGTGACCAAAGGGAGATGAATGTGGAGGCTTCTGGATTCGTCGCTCTCACATAACTTTGGAACTCTAGCGACCCACCTCTCCAAATCCTTTCTACCCCGTTGGCTCCGGAAAGATCTCAAGGTTGGAAAAGAAGGCCGTAGCTAGAATGTCGGTAATAGATGATAGGATATGATTTCCATTGCCACCAATCTGTTCTCTTCTCTTAGGCATTACCGATCTGACCACTTCACAGTCAAACAATAAGTATTCTGAAGATTCCTTTCCTCACTGTATCTCTGGGACCTTCCCTGTCCAACACTCTAACTCTTGTACTCTTCAAAAGTGGCTTAGATTTCGCAGGTAACGACTGGCCGGTGAGAGAACCATTTCCTGTAGACCCATCTCCTTCGCCACCTCTTCCTCTCATCGCCTCTCACTGGCATTTTGTTTCTCTTTGAACACCGGTTTGCGCGAAACCCGGAACCCCCGGAGCACCAAACTACTTGGAGCCCGAGGGGCAGAGCTTGAGTACTGAAGTGGGGGGGGGAGCTAGGGCATTCAATTGAAACCAAAGACAACAAGAAAGGTACCCTCAGAATCACACATACGTCTGGGAGCAAATATATTCCTCGGCCTGGGGCTCTCAGACCTGACGTGTTTCAAAAGATGTAGCTGGGTATGTGTCAAACGCGGACCCCCCAAGAATGGCAGCTTTCCATTTGTTTTTTTTCAACCAAGCTTTAAAGCGGTGCCCCAAGCAAGTACGTAGGGAACCAGGGGAAACGAGGTGGTAACTTGCCAACGGAGGAGTTGCGTTTGCGCACCTCCATTTGTCGCAGTCCATGCCGCTCATTTGAGCTTTCAACAGTTGTGGTCTTTAGAGCAGCCCGGCAAGAAGTCTCGGAAGTCTGCGAATCCTCTGAATTTGAATGAGCCAAGCCCTGCATTCAAGCTGACTTCGCGGCTCATGCGCTATCTTAGGCGGCAATGTCTGGAGGGATTGCCCGGACTGGCCAATGCGGCTCTGCGTGTATGACGGGTACTGCCGCCTGGCAACCTGTTGCCGGAGCTTTGGGTCGACCAAATGTTGCACTTCCCGTTTTCCGGCCTTTCAACTGTTCGCTGATTCTTTGTTGCACAGACCCCACCTGGCGAGTTGTCTTTGTTTTGCTTTGATTGGGGTTCCCTTCAATTATGGACTTATTGAGTCCGGGACGTCAGGTCTCTTTTGGGACGCTGGGGGGTTGAATCATGTTTTTGCTTGCCGCCTTTCCCTCTACTCCCCTTGTTGGTGTCCACTTTGGTGGCAACCAGTGGGGTATTTCTCCTTTGATTTGTGTTTTTGGTCTCAAACTTCCACCTTGATGAAATAGCGGCACTCTTTTGCCCTTGGAGGAATGTATGGGAAGTTGTTATGTTTGGGTGATTTGTAGTTGAGATACAACATGGCTACGAAGCTGAAAGCAAGCATTGATCCACAGCTTGCATTGTGCTTGTTGGTTCCGTCACCGGGCAAGGCGAAGAGCGAGTCTGCTTGCACAAAATGCTCCTCGGCAACCAGACGCCCCGGTAGGTCTCGCTTGGCTCAGAGTCTGCAGTTCTTAACGGCACGCAAATCAAGATATGCAACAAAGCTAGTTGCCGACAGCCGGAGGCTCAGCTGCCCCGAAAATGTGTTGGTTTCTCGGAAAACTGCTCGATTGTGACAACCACCACTTTTTGCAGGCCACTTGCCGCAAAAAATCGGCAACGTCACAATTGAAGAAAAATAAGTGACCGCTTGACGCAGGATGCTGAACGATCCTCAAGTCAACGGGGTTTAGTCGCGCTTGGGGTTGGAGATCTGTTCAGCTGCCGGACTGAAGCTGCGAACACCCCCCTGGCAGCTCTTGACCAGGCCTTTTGTTGGAATGTCAACAGGTGTTTCCTATGGGTGTTTGTCTCGGAGTAGGATTTTGATCCTCCCCGCAAAAAGAAGAAGGATAAGTGGCTTTTTGTTGACTTTCCTTTAAACAGCCCAATGCTACCCTCAAAAAGATACTTACCCACGTTTTCCCTTTTAAAGGGAGGCTTCAAACATCACTTTATGTGCCTTTGGAAAGGCTGCCTTTGGGTGATGTTGGGCATGTTGGTAACCCTGACTGTAGGGGCCCTAAACGTTGACAACTCTCGGTGCCAGTGCCCTGGCTCAGAACTCCTTTTTGCAGGCAGTCTCGTGATGCACACACTTCCTTTCTTTCGGACAGCCTATCAAACTGCACTTCCATCTTTGTTGAGGAGAGGCTTAAGCTTCGGCCACTCGCCAGACACCAGGTGTTGTACTGGTTGTCCATTGATTTCGCCGCAACAATTGGCCGGTGGCCCCACCACCACCCACGGGGGGTCTCCAATAATTGTTGGAAAAGAGTCAAGTCACTTTTTCCGGCCAGAGTTGAACACGGAAAAATGGAAACGTGTTTGGAGAGAGCATGGGCCATATTCCCTGTGGGAACAGGCCCCTTGGAGCTGCAAGCAGGAAATAGCAGGCAAATTCTTTGGATGGACCCTAAATGTGAAACTGCCACTGTTCAGTCCCCCCCAGAAAAAATGAGAGTCAAGGGGGACATCACTAGTAGTTCTATACTGAGCTCGTTTTGTTTGCCCCATGTTATGCAGCAATAGAGCTGTCATCCTTTCATGGCGGTTGTATACCCGCGTAAGAATCTTGTGACCTCAACAAGAACGACGACAGAAGGTCCAACCCCTTCCAACGCAGATCCAGACTCCCATGAAGGGGCCGGATCGTCAGGTTATGGGAGCCCTAAGAGGGGTGCACGGGTCTTCCCCCACGACTCGGAGCTGAGGCTTTTCCCGATGCTGGGATCTGATGCCTCGCCTCTCGGATCGGATGGGAGCCAGTCTGGCGGGGGGGGACCCCACCCGTTTCATCCGTTTGCCTTGTTTGGGTTCCCTTGTAGCATCAGTCCAAGAAGAGGGCGGGTGTTCAGTGAAAAAACTCGGATGAATCAACCTAGCGACGGTTGCTTCCAGTGGTGAAGTTGTGTCCGGGACCTTCAGTGGTGCCCCTTTCAATTCTTTTCGGAGGGGGCTCTCCCTTATGATCAACCACCAAGCAAAGGGTGACCATTTTTTTACCACGGCCGGAGGTCTGAGAAGGGGTCTCTAGTTTTGATATTTCAGAACAAGTTGGAACCATCAATCTAGTGTGTTGTTCGTCCAACCCATGCCGGAGGTGGTGAGACACTCCGATGTGGTTCCGACTCCAAGGTGGGAGATGGATAAATTCCCTCGGAGCCTAAGATTTCTTTGCTGTTTGCATGTGCGGCCTTTCAACTTTGGCCATTTCCCACAAAGCGCGTGACTGGCAAACCGAAGACAAAGAGGCGAGCTAAAGATCAGGAACTTTGGCCTTTTTCGTTGTCATCTTTCCCACGGGGGCGCAAGCGGCATGGGGTTATTCGTGACCCTTTCTCCCTTGGAGACTCCAGACCCTTGGTGGTACTTCAATAGTATTAGTGATTAAGGAACTATTAGTGATTAATTACTGGTGACAATTAATGATCATTGGTGATTGTTAGAGTGATCATGGCTTTTGTGATTATTCGTGGCCCCCAATAGTCGCTTGGAAATAGTTGCTCAACTATTAGTAGCAATGGCCCCCCTTGCGAGTTGAATCCAAGCCAGCTTGCGAACTATTTTGTTGGCTCCCTCTTTTCAGATATCACTCTTCGTTTTTCTCTATGTGGCCCATGATGGAAGGGGATTCCTGGTGACCGTTGGTCCCCCTGAAGAGGGCCTGGCGTGAGGTGCCCAGGTTTTTCGTGCAGGATGCGCAACAATGAGAAAACAGCCTCAGATAGAAAATTGGCGTGTGGTGTATGGTTTCCTGTCAGGTTCCCTGGGACCAAACTTCTGAGGGAGTTTGGTTTGCACGAAGGGGGAGAGATCTGCCACGATCTGATGCGCTGCCCCATGCAAAGTCAGGAGCTTTGGATCTTGCGCTTCGGGAAGCAAGTTTTGTTCAGCGACGACAAGAAAACAGTTGTGAGGGAACTCCGTCGCACCATCCCCGCGACAGCATTAGCAACCATCCACAAAGGGGTTCAAACCTTTTTCAGATGCCCATGTCAACCACGAATGTTCCCTTTCAGCCCGAAAAATATGTGTGTGTGTGTGTGTGTGCCCAAGTGTCCATGGTCCTCCCCCCCTTTGACGAGTGCACACTTTGAACGCGCTGGCCGAGGTTTTTCTTCGTGATCTTCATCGTGTCCTTCCTTGCAGGTGGGTGAGCCCCAGAAACCAAAGGGGCAGTGAGCAGCGGTTGTCCTTGGTGGGTCTTGCGAGTCCATTTTTGAGACTGCCAGACAGATTTGGTTTGATCCCCCATTTTGAACACAGGTTCGGGTGGAACTGAGCGTGTGTTTTTCGGAGGGCCTTTTGACCCCGATTTCAAGGGACACCAAAAGGAAAGCCGAAGCCATTCTGGGGGTTGCAAATTCCATTTTGACAACCCAAATAGACGGCTTCCACAGGCTGCCGGGATAGCAGGGGATCCGAGGTAGGAAAGTCCTTGCCGGGTGCAATACCATGTTTTCTTGATCAATTATGTATATAGTATGTGTATAGTATACACATATACATGTATACATATATATATATACATGGTTTTGTCGAGTGAGGTAGCCCCTTCTTGGGGGCGACTTGTTTCTTTGAAGAGGTAGACCAAAGGAAACTCATGGAGTCCTGGATCAGACAGCAGGTCAGAGCCATGCCGGAGTTTGTTCCGAGGCTTCGGGGAGTAATGCTGATCACGCTTTTTGACAATGGAGCCATGCAGATCAAGCGGCCCGCAATTTTCGGTTTGGATTGGTTTGGGGATTTGAACGGGGCCCTGGTTTTCGTAGAGTCGTAGAGGGTAGAGAGACTTGAACCAACCACCGATTCGGCTGCAAACCAGCAGTCGGGATGAAATGGAGAGGCCCTTTCGGGGTTTGCTTGAAAAACCATGGTGCGACTCAACCAGCCAGACGCTCGTCATTTTCTGCATGTCACGCAGGGGTGCTCTTTCCCAACCTTTGCCCCGTGGCAGGTGGGTTTACCCATAGCTTCAAGGGTTTGGTTGGGGCTTCATGTGACATTGACTTGGGAAGACCAGCTGTTTGGACATTTTGCGGCCGCCCAAAAAAGTAATCGTTTTTGAGGAGGTGTCCATTTAAAAACCCAACCTCAAACTCTGTACAAATAAACCAATCCTCGTTGAGGGGGTGTGTGCTTTCCTCCAAAGTGATGAATCGCCACAAAAAGGGGGACACCAGCCCCTATGACTGCAATCAACCTGCAGTTTATTCATACGGGGTCAACATTGGGATGAATCCCATGGTTCCGAAGAATGTCAGGGGCCCCGGGCATTGGCGGGGGCGGCATCAACGTGCCGCTGCTGATGATGTTGAACCGGCGGGGCCCCCGGCTTCGACCGCATTGCCTTTGGCCCCAAGAGGCTTTGGAGGAAGCAAGAAAACCAAACCAAGGCAAGACGCAGAGAAAGTCGTCCCAGAAATTTGAGGAAGCTGGAACAGGACAAACGCCATGTGGCGAGGAACCCAACCATCCGGAGGAACATTGAGGGAAACCACTCATTTGGAGGAAACCTGCACCCCCCCAGGTAGTTGTAGGGAAGCAACCAAAGGCCCCCACAACCCAGGAGAAGTTTTTGGAGCCGTTCTGGTGCGGGCGAATGATTTGCCCTGTGAAAAGTGATATCCACAAGCAGTTGAGCAGTGGGCGGCATTGGCACCGGTAGAGGGCTCCAAAGCCACGTAGGTAATGGCTCTCAAATGGCCCCCAAGATTGCCTGTAGCGGAGGACACTTAACTATGACATACATATTATGGACGTTGGGGGGTCCTGGTACACCCCCCTTTTTTTTGCTAGAGGAAAAAAAGGGACCCTGAAACAACATCCACTGGGATGGATGAGGTTGAGAGACCACA
>CAUJNA010003838.1:1215000-1230000 GCA_963377175.1 Effrenium voratum | reverse complement strand
TGAGTTCCTCAGGATTTGAGTGTTTCTTAAGTAGGGGACCCCCGAATCAATGTAGACAAAAAGTAGATGTGGTTTCCCCTGAAACCCCGCAAAAAAGGGGGTACGCTCAAACAACACACTCCTCCTTGGTGAAAGTCCATAAATATCTCGGGAGCCCTGAATAAGGCCCGAACCCAGTTCAGTCGGATCATTTGCAGGTGAACCTGGTCTGGCACTGGGTTTCCATGACATTACTGCTGCTGGGGGGCCGTTAAGGATCATGACCCACGTCTGTAAGTCGGCTGATTGTTTCCGTCAGAATAAGGGCACGACTTTCAGCCAGAGGTATGGTGAGTCCAAAGTGACTTCAATGGAGGACGCCTAGTTTTGACACATGGCAGTTCTGTTTTGCTTTGGTCAGCGTGAGTTGACGAATCGTCCCATGATTTTCTCAAAATAATAGTCCTCATTCCAGACGGCATGCAATTGCAAGATCGATTGTTGTTGTTGCTCCCACCAAAAAGAGGGCGGATCCGCTCCAAAATGAGACGCAGCCTCTGCCAGGGGTTTAGTAAGCGTTTGTCCTTGCTTGACCACGCCATATAGTTTTCCGGTCGGACGCATGTCCTTGACGCTGCGCCTCAGGAAATGGCGGCGATCCTCCTCCCAGCGATGCTGCTCACCAGGGGAAGCGACTGGAGTTGACAGGCGTTTGCCTACCAAAGGGATGTTTGGTGTATAGACCCACGAGTTGTCTAGAGTCCGGGTTTGGTGGGCTCCCCAAACATGCAATCAGGCTTAAATGGGGTCCAATTCTTTTCTACCGGGTCACTTTGCAACTGGGATAACCTATGTGTTGCCTTGGCCTGCACGTTGTACCTATGGGAGGCGGCGAAACATACTTGAATTTCGCGGTATCTCAGCATGGTTGGTTTTCATGTACATGTTTCTGTCGAGACAGTATCGACCACAGGAGTGGCTTCGTGTCCGATTGGTGTCCTGTTCAGGTCGTCGCCTTGTGAGAAAGCTAAGTGATGACCTCCAAACGCCTCTTGTTGTTTTCTCGGGGTTCTCTATATATTCTGCCCTTTGGAGAGTTTGATTAATCAATTACATATATCACGGCTATTTCCAATGTTTCGGGCGTTTGCCTATCGGTTTTGCAGAGTGAGGGGTGCACAGTTCAGAGCAGTCCCCCACTGGCTTCTTGTGGTATGAGGCAATTAGGTAGCTGCAGGGGTATGAAGTCATGGTTTGATACCAGGGAACCTCCCCTATAAGAGAATGGGTCGTTTGGAAGGCCTTCCATTGGTATCACAGGGGTGAGCAATTCCCATCCTTGCCTCAGCCCTGGTGGAGAGATCACACAAATTCAATTCGCTGCCCAGGTGCCAGGGCTTCAGCACCGCTAGTCCTGCCGTCCATCATTCGTTTGTCTCAGGCTGAGAAGTCTGGGGCATCCCAAGGATTGTCCAGTTTCCCAGGATTATCACCTATAGGGCGAATTAGTAGGATCGCATCCCTTGTGTGGGTGTAGCCTTCCACACCTTCAGAACCCGCAAAATGCCGAAGCCCCTTTGAGCCAGATTCAAACCTGGGTAGATGAAGGTTAGGGGACAGTCCCAAACAGAAAATGGTGCGGATATCAGCCTTTCTATTTCTTTACATGGGCAGTGTGTAGGACCCTTCACCAGGTGAGCGCCCCACACCTCTATTGGCCATGTTAGAAGGGGGTCGACTGCCCGCGTGCAGCAAGTTCCCAATGCTGGGTTTCAGTTCCAGCATGTTGAAAGAGAAGCCGCACCCGTAGCAGTACCACAAGTCAGCTGCTTTTGTTTTCCCCGTTTTGGTGGTCTGCGCCGGTTGAAACCAGCTCCGTCCGTGTTCGCCTTGGTGCCAGTTTGGCCTGGCTCAGCTCAGGCTGGGTGGCAACTCCTTGGGCATCGTGGTGTCCAAAGTCTTCCCCCCCACGCTGCTGGTGGTGCTGTCCCTGGTCTTGTTGCTTCTCACCTCCGCCAAGACCACCCTCAAAGGAGGGGTCGAACAGCATGGGATCGGATGAGTTGCGGAGTTGGGGAGGGGAGGGGGGAGGGCCGGTATAGGTGGCGAACAGGGGAGCGAGTTGAAACGACCTTCCAACACAAGGGGAAGACAGATGGCACGGAAATCCTTTCACGCCATCCAGAAAGGAAGCCTCTGGTTTTGAGCACTCCTGCGCAGGTGCGAATGCTACGATGGTTGCCCTGGTCCTTTTCTCTGATTTTCGAACCCCCGAAGACCGCCCAAGTTCGAACGGCAGAAACAGACATGGCCCGGGCCGTCAGTCCGCAGGGGACCCGTGAGTCGCGCCAAACAAGTCTCAAGTTGTGAGTGGAATGTGACGAGATGGCTACGAAATGGTTTGTTAAGTGAGCTCATTTTTGCTAGCTTGTGGCCTTTTGACCGCTATTGGGGGGGGTCCTGGGTATGTTCTGAGGTGACTCCGGCACCTTGCGGTCATGACGTGCTTTCCTGATTCAGGTATGACATTTTTCCATGGAGGTTCAGGATAGAACAGGTCGCCATTGGGTAGAACCTTCAGGGAACATTGCCGTGTGGTCCCCTGTTGCTTCCCTCAACGGCTAATTGCCCTTGCAAAGTTTTATAAGATCCACCTTTCATATCCCCTTCCTTTGGTGTCCAAATCAGTCCATTTGCGGGTCTTTGGGAGAAAGGGACTGGGGGTTCAGTGGTTTGGATGTGAGAGTTGGGTGCGCGAAACGGGGGAGACTTGTCGCAGGCTTGTCGTCATGGTGAGAATGTGCATGCATGCGCATTGGCTTCCGGATGCTTTGTACAACAATGATCAAAGATGGCAAATCAGACGCTCTGGTCTCTTTTTTCTTGCCTTCTGCGTATGTTTCCCAATTTGGAGGGTCTCCAAGTGTCTGTATCCTGGGCAAAGTCGATGACTTAACTCCATTGTTTAAGTTTCATGAAGGGTCCAACATGTTATCAACATGAAGGCAATTGTGCCACTCATACAGCGAAATTCGTCTGCCCCCACACATTCCGCTTTGTCATTCGGCTCTTACCCTTAGGGTGCCGGGCAGGCTGGTTTCCCTGTACTTTCTGTACTTTCACCCAGGTGTCAATTTATGAACCCTTCTGCGGTTCTTTCAAATGGAAACCCTCATTTGTGCGGGTCAGCCCGGTTTTTAAGAACCAAGCAACTGACCGACGTTCGGCCACCGCACATCAGGGCTCGCGGCCTACCGGCAATCCGCGGTCAAAGGCGGGACACGTCCGGACGGGGCAAATGATGTCGCCACCGAAAAGAATCATTCAAATCTCCGTAAGCCCAGCAAGCTGAGCCGAATCCATTGGGAAGTCGATCGCTGCCATTGGGTTCCACTCAACCGTTGGTGTCTTTCCTCGTGGGGGGCCTGAATGGACCTCACAGGATTTGGTTCGCATGACATTCGGACTACGCTCATGTTTGTAAATTGTCATATCTCACCCAGAACAATATAAATACATTATTTGACATCTGAGTCAATGAACATTTAATTCGGAGATTCGGTAGTCTATGTTGGTTTGCACAATTGTACAATGTTCTCTTCGGACATGTTTGGAATTTCGTCCATTGCTCAGCCGGATGCAAAAGAGACCTCTTTCTTTATTGAAGCCTGATCTAGAATTGTTATCCATCGAACCAGAACAACATGGGTACTTGGGTGTGACCCTTGAAACATGGGGTAATGCTCCCATAGCTTTGGCGTAGTAACCTCCTTTTTCAAGCGCCGCGTGAAGTGTGCGGACCTGCAATTGTTCGCGAGCAAACAGGGGGGTTCGTGTTGGCAGCCCAAAACGATGGCAGGTGTTGGTAGCCAAACGCCTTTCTGACAATTGCAATTAAAACCCAGGTGACCAGGAAATTCATTTGGAGCAATCAGCATATATGCCAGGGGGCGGGGAGGCATAGTAAATCCCGACGCAACTTATGTCCCCAATGGTTTTCCAAAGAAATATATCCAGATGGAAAAACACCCTCGATGAATTTTGGGGTTTCCAAGTTGAGAGAGGAGCTTTCACTCTTCCGATATTACTCCACCAGGTTGACATATCCAGGTCCACGATACCGGGCAGCACGCACAAAACATACTCAGCCAAACACCAGCTTTTCCAGCTTTTCCAATCCGCGCGCCTCCGGGGCCTGTATGGCGCCGGAAGCGGTCAAACCGAGTGAAAGCCTTACTGAAAGAAACGAGCCAGTGGCCCAGCTGCGGGTGCAGGAGCCTGCATGGCCTTCACCGCACTGGCATGCGGGAGACGGGCGGCAAGTCGGGCCGACTTGCGCGCCCCGCCGCAAAACCGCTGCTGCGCAAGCCAGTCCTCGACCTGGCTGTGACGGCAGTCAGGCCAGGGGAGCCAAAAGGCAGAGGCCCAGTGGGCAAGCGCATCACTGTCCGGTCGCTGCTTGCGGCAATCGACAACCACGCCTTGAGCGTGCCAAACCGCCCGCAAGACACGCATGAACCAGGTGACGTGCTGGCCTGCAGAGTGCACATGAAGATCAACCCGGCTGCTCCACGAAGGCTCGTGCCACCCTTTGGTAGGGCCACTGAAAACCGGGCCACGGCACCCTGTGGCCATCTGGTAATCAAGCAACAACTGCAACCCTGACACCCACCGGGACTTGTCCCCGGTAAGCGCATGCGGCCACCACGACGCCACGGTTTGCACGACGCGGCTGCCAAATCGCTCACACAGGTCAGCACCCACCCGGGGCAGAACAGGCGGGCGGCGAACGGGATGCCCTTCCGCGATGCGAGGACGGTCGTTGGCACTACTGCGATCATTACCCCTACGGTGGAACAGCTGGGCAACACGGACGATGTAGGCCTGAGCAGCTTGGACAAGGGCCAGCATTCGTGCCCGGTGCGACACAAGCTGGCCATGCACCTGAAAGAACACTGGAGGCCGGGCTTGGTTGGCTGCCTTGGCGGCCTCATCCACACGTGAGTTGTGGAACGCAGCCCACTCCTCCAGCGGCGCAAGCTGGCCACTGCTGGCAACATGCGCAGCAACTTTGTTAATGCGGAGGGCGTGCGGCCCAATCAACTGAACCAACCGGCAGATGTCCGCCCAGACATCTGAATCTGTCTGAGACGGATCCCAACGGAAGCCACCCTGTAGGATGCTTTGCATGCGGTCCACCACGAACTGGCAGTCACACCAGAGGCGCGCGGGACGACTTACCTGGTGCACATACTCAAGGGCAGCCCACACGGCAATGGCTTCAGCACGAGGCACCGTTTGCACCAACCCCTTAAGCCTACCCGCAGCAATGCAAGTGCTACACCACGGGTCGACCTCACAAACTTCAACTACCGCCCAAGCAGCGTACCTAAGCGCCGGCCACTTGGGGCACTGGGCAGTGCCGTCAGTGAAAAGGGAGATAGGCATGCCACCCGAACCGGGTGGGTCTAGGGGCAATCCTGCCCGAGGCATGCCATCCGGCTCAGCCACCAACAATCGGCGCCAAAAGGTATGCATGGGATGAAGGAGGGCCCATCCCCGACTTCTCAAAGCGTCCGGTGACTGCTCAAGCTGGACAAAGACATCCTCGGCAATGGCCTGACGCAACGGCAAAGTGCACACGCACTCCCAATGCCGATGGACCACACTGTCAGGCATGCCACACAGCGGGCAGTTGGGACTTTCTGCCGGGTTAATATGGGCAATGCCATCCTGGGTGAAGAAGGCACCGTTGAGTGCAGCCCGCACATAACCAACGTCTTCGTCCTGCAGCTTAAGCAGGCAGGCTCGAGTGAGGGCAGGATCTACAAGCTCCAGCCCTGGAAACGCCTTACGTGGTGCAAGCATTGCCCCAACCTTAGCAAACCAATGAAGGCGCATGCGAATGTCAACCTCCCGCGGGGACCCCTCCAGGACAGAGAAGGGACCAAATTGGTCAACCACAACTGCTTGGCCCGAGATCGACCAACCGAACAAGGCAAGGCGCTCAACCAGGACCCCACACGGGCCAGCATGGTGGGCAGTGTTGCCTCCAACTGCACAAGCAAGGGTGCTAAGTTGCTCGACGTCAACATGCTCGCGAAAGGCGCGGACGGTAGCTTGGACCGCCCAAACCAACGGATCCGTGGCAAACTCTTCGATGAGGCCTAGTTGGAGCAAAGGGGAAGACCCCCCCTTACGAAGCCTCAACCCGCGCATGGCTGAGGTCCTAAGGCTATCAAAGTGAACAGGGCCCAGGTGAACATTGGCGATTCCGTGCAACGCCCGAGGCCATGCAGCAATCCTGACAGCTTTGACTTTTTCCACATGCGGGGAACAGCTTGCTGCCAGCTGAAGCCACAGCGGCTTCATGCCTTGGATACGCTGGGTAAGCGTCGAGTTGGTGCTGCGCTTACAGTACTGCATGTGTGCCCCAAGGTCGCGCTCGGCATACCGGACTGGCAAACCCTGCGCCTGCAGCAATTGGCGACCTTCGGTGGATGTGGACCACCCGAAGGTCTTTTTAGAATCAAGCTGAAGGTCAGCCATGTCTGCAAACGCTTGCATGGCCCGGAAGGCCGGCACAACATCCCTACCTTGCCGCTGGAGCAACTCGTAGTTGTCTACGTAGGTCAGTACCTGAATGCCGGGATCGGCAAGCTTGAGATGAATTGCCATGACCTGGTTAAGAAGCATCATGCCTACCACCGAGAGGCCACAGCCTTCCGGCAAGCCTGTACTGCTTGGGATGGCCGGGCCTACAGACCTCCGAACCCGGAAGCGACGAACGAGAATGGTGCAGGCGCCCGCCCAGGCGCGGATGACGCCTGAGTCTACTCCTATGGCAGCGGCAATGGCAAAAATTGGCAGCGTAGGCAGCACATTAAAGGCTTTAACCACATCGGCAACCACACCCGACAAGACTTCCCCCGTTTGGCCGGCGGCCTCGACAAGGGACTGCACAGAATACCAAATGTGAGCGGTGTGGCGCTTGGGAACATTGCCCATGAGGCCAGGATCCAGACACTGCTTCAGCTTGCGGATGAGTTGACGGGAGCGTATGGAGCTCCAAACCCTGTACACAAGGCTCAGCACAACTATAGGCCGGTACTGGGCAGCGGTTGATGCGTGCTCAGTTTTCTCAAGGGAGTTAACAATGCCTACCAACAGCTGCTGCGGCCAGATTCCAGTGCGCTCGGCGCCCTCAAAGACATGCAAGGCTTGACTCAGCTGGGAATCGGACAGCTGAAGGAGGTCAGACCGGGCAACCCCGTCTGCACCAGTGGCGGCATGCTTGTGCTTGCTCTGGATGGCCTTCCGGAACTGTGGGACCGTGATAGGCTCCACAGTAGCATCGACTTGGGGGAGGTACCTACTTGCAAGGGCAATCAGCGGGTCCCACCGGGCATCCGGGACATCCCGATGGCGGTCCCATCGAGCTCGCCACTCGGTAGCAAAGGCATCAAACACGTCACAAAGGTTACCGACAAGGTCGTCTTGGACTACCACTTGACCTACAGCAGCACACACTGGGGAATCAAGCCAGATTTTGTCCCCCTCGGCATGGACAACACCATACTGCTTGCCCGCAACCCACACAGGGCGGTCGACACGGAACTCGCAAGGCTCAACCAGCACGACTGCACAATCGGACTCATCTACAAGCTCAACCTGCGCCCGTCGCGTGTTGACCAGAAGGTCGACGGGCTTAGCCCTAGGCCTAGCAATGTCCCGAAAGACCAATGCAGGGTGAGCTTTACGGCGGGCCTTGGCGCAGGCGACACGGTCACTATTGAGGGAAGCTTCAAGGGACCGAATTTCACGGAGCAGGGCCTCGGAAAGGGCCTTAGCATCAATTGCATCAGGTGGCATGAGCGGGACACATGGCGGGTCCCACGGACACTGCTGAGTGCGAGAATGCCACCACTCGGCAAAGCTTGGCGCAAAACCTCGGGCCCGAATGATGGCGGACCAGGTGCACACTACGTTCTCTACTCGGCCGGGATCCGTATCCGCGAGCCTGACGGACCTGCTATAAGCTTGGAGTCGACGTAACTGCGTAAACCAAAGGCGGTGCATGCTATGGTTGCCCTCAAATTGCGGGGCCACCTCACCGTGACGTGAGGGCCGCAACGGTTGCACATGACAGACTCCAACTAGGGGCTCAAGCACACTACCTCGCCCTCTGCACCTACTGGGCATGGATGGGCCACCCACAGTGCAACCCGGAGAGCATGTTGCTCTTCGAAGGCCTCCCGCCAGCTACGGTAGCTGTCACCAGCTTGGGCCAACGTGGCTGGGCACCAAACGGGAGCAGCTTGTTCGGGTGCACAGGCCTCCTTACAGACCTCAGGCAAGGGCCGTGGGGTAGGCCACCGATAGACGACCTCCGGCTGGAGACCTGTGAAAACTGCATGGACAGTGGCGTGATCGGCAAACCGGTCATGGTGCACGGCGACCGACTGCAACACCCGGGCTAGTTCCGGCGAGACCCACAGTTGGTCCACCTGCGTAGCCATGCGACAAGTCATTTGAGGCTGGATACCCCAACGCTGCAAGGCTATGGACTGAACCTCCTCGAATCCGGCTCGTTGCCAGGCCTGAAAGCGGGCATGAGAAGGGGGGAGGTTAAAGTCACCGGCCACAAAGCGGGGGCCACAGTTGTTGAAGACAATGCGGTCTTCAGCAAGCTCAAGCAGCTGATCGGTCATGAGGGCAGCTTTGCGGAACACCGGGCCTGGCGTGTAGCCATAAAGGACGGCTCCCTGCACCCACTGCCCATGCACAAGCGAGGCAGTGGCCTGTATCCGCCCCGTGCTCACAGGGTCTTCCCCCCAGCACTGCGGTAACGCGCGGCTAGGAAAGGAGGCAAGCAAGCCCACACCGGAGAATGTGCCTACGTGCTGGGAATGTGGACGGTTGGGCAATGGCGCCCCTGGTACAAAACTGGAGAACGGGGACTTGACCCGGAGGAGTCCCTTGCGAAAACGGTGAATGCCTAACTCAGTGAGGTGGGTCTCAGAAACCGCCCACAAGCCAGGTTCAAGATCCAGGGTGGATTCCTCCTTCCCCTGCAATCCCGTGGGATTAACGACCCCGAGGGTCCACTGGACCGGATCTTGGGAAGCGGGACGAGGCAGGCCCTGGGACCTTGGCCTCTCCTACACGAACCACGAGCAACATGGTTCCAACCAAGGCCCACCAAATGCGGGAACACCATAAGGCGGGGCGGGCCTTAGCACTTATGCACTTAATTAGGACCAGGAGCCTGACAGCCCCTAGTCATTCTCCCCGGGAGCGGGAGCGTGTTGCGGATGAAGGTTTCCGCAACAGCGCCTCGATCTTCTGCATCTGAGAGGCAAACAGGCCCTCAAGCTGATTCTGCGTGGCATCAGCTTTCGCCTCAGCCCGGTGGACGGCTTGACCGATCTGCTGCACCTGGCCTTCGATGGCATTGATGCGCTGGTCAGCAGCGGCAGCATGCGCAGCTTGAGCCTCAAAGAGCTTGGTCTCGAGCTCAGTGATCCGGTGATGGGCATCATCGGCGCTGTGTTGCTGCATGCCTGCATCAACCTGCATGGCCTGAACGGACCGATCGAGGCGTGCCTGAACAGCGATGGCAACCTGCTCTTCCAAATTGGGGACACTCGGGGCCGGGGGGTGTGCGGCTGCAGCTGTGACTCCCCTAGCTTGGAGCCACGGATCTCCTTTGAGCCAAGGGTCCTCCCCTACGGGAGCTGGCGCGCCTTTCATGACCTGCATGGTGCGTGAATGGGCAACGACTGGCACTGCAGTTGGCTCTGCAATAGGCTTGGTGGGCACCTGGGATAACAACTGGCCCATGAGCCAAATGCACGGTGGCTGACGGTGGCTCACTACTGGCCTGGACCTTCCACATCACACCTGAGCGATCAGGAGAAACACTGCCGGCCTGAAGAGGCCGCGCGCACCACTTCCACTCATCGAGCCATTTCTGCAACGACTCTCGCTGGGTCCCAAAGGGGAGCGGACCGACCTCGTACACATGCTTTACTGAGCCCCCCATGAACGGAACACCCGGGCGAACAGCGGCATGGATGGCGGCAGCATCGGCAGCTCTGGTCCTCACGCCGTAGCGATCGCCATTTCGGGCGAGGCCAACAGCCATAATGTGGGACTGCTTAACGACAGTGGCTTCATGCAGGGTGGCTTTGGGCAACCAAACAACAGAAAAGGCTGGGCATGGCACCTTGCCATCCTCGGACCGAGGCTCGGTGAAAATGCCGCCATGGCCAGCTTGCCGCAGCAAGGGGTTAACCAGCTCCTCAGGAACACGCACGTTGCAGCTAAACTGCACAGCCTGGGTCGGCTCAGCCATGCGATTGCGGGCGTCCAGGAACTGGCGACGCCACAGATCCAGAATGGACGCTTGCGTAGGCACCTTATCTGCATTGTGCCAGCATGGGCACTGACAATCCGCCTGACGGCACAACCTAAGCAACGGCAGCTGCTCAGTCACGTACTTGACCGGGCGAATGGCAATGCCCTCCCACGGCGCAACAACCTGATCACGGAAAACCAAAACCTTGAGGACCACCGATTTGGCAACCTCAACAGACAGCGGCTGCTCCGGGCGGAACACCTGGCATTTGCGCTCGCCCAACTGGCACAAAACCCCAGTGAGCAGGATGGGATCCCCGGTGGACAGGCAGATAGCCGGAAACTGCACTGGCTCCGAAGGGCGCTCGATGGGCACAGTCCCATCGGCGCCATGACCGACCACGATAAGGCCCAAAGCCTGGCTGCTTATGGGCTTGGACGCCCTGACATACGTGGCCGCTTCCTCGGGGGTGGCTAGGACAACGCCTGCAGCACAGGGCCCGATGGCCGGCAAACTGATCTGAGCTAAGGCAATGTCTGGCATCTGCATAAAGGTTCCCTTGGCAATCTGAACCTGGGCCGGCTCAATGTGGATGGGTGCCGGTTTGGACTGGGTCTTTTTGCTACCCTTTTTGGCTGCTTTGGCGGCTTTGCGTCCCACTGGCTTACCTTGCTGGGCTCTGGCCTCAATCTGAGCTTGGAGCTCAGCAGGGTGGATCCACTGAAAGGCAGGCTTGTGCTGGTTTCCAAGGGTCTTCAAGGCTTTCCACTGCGCATTGGATTGGATGGCCGACTGCACTGGCAAGACCCCAAGGACATCAAGCGCCGACCGTGCACGGGCATCAGCAGCACCCTCAGGCACTCCGTGCGCAACAAGCACATCAGTTAGCGCCCGTACAACTTCAGCCGGTGGGTGACCTGCGCCTCCCCAAAGCCACGGCTTAATGACCTGACCTGCGGCCTGGACCTCCTCAAGGAATTGCCTACGTAGAAGGGAGGCAACCCCTGAATCCGGAAGATGGAACACTTGGTCAAATGCACACGCTGCAAGGAACCTAATGGCTGCGGGACCACAGGGCAAATGCTGGGTACACGGGTGCATGCGGATCTTGGTGGGCGCACTGTGGGTAAAGAAGGCCGGGATCTGGGAATCCAGCTTATGCAACTTGGGGGCATGCTCGGTGGTCGCATCCTGGGATTCCAAGGTCAACCCTGCCTGAGTAATCCGCCACAAGAGGGGAACCCAATGATCGGAGACCCACAGGGCAGACAGGCCAACTGTGCCGACCGGGAGCAAATGGTTATGCCACCACTGCGTGAAAACCGGCACATCATGGTGAACCGCGCTGGTAGGAATAAGCGGGTCCATCACCACCGCATGCTGGCCTACGGCTCCCTGGGCCAACTTGCGCAAATGAAAGAGGACCTCATCGTCTCCCCACAAGTCGCCGAACTGCGCGGCCTGCGCCACTCTGAGATGCGCAGGCATGCAATCACGGCGGGCACGAAAGCACTCCTCCAGGCTGGACAGACACGGAGCACTCCCTGATGGGTTGGGACCGCTGGCAGAGGATGCTGGTGGCCTGGTGGGAAAAACGGATGCACTGGGCACTACACTGGGCACTGCGCTGGGCACTCCACTATGCACTGCACTAGGCACTGAACTGGCGTGGACACTAGGGAACAGCCCGATTGGCGAATGAGGCGCACTGGCTGCATGCGGCACACTGTCGGATTCAGGCACACTCTCGAGGCTATCCGAAGAGGCTGACGCAACGATGGCTTCGCTAATTGTGGTGATGCAAACAACCTCCCCGTGCTGGACCACACGATCCTGAGGACCTTCCACGACCCTGCACACAGCAGGAGGGGTCAGGCCAAGCTGGGCGTGGGCTTCGGCAAATGCAGAAGCGATAGCCCCCGAAAAAAAGGGGCAACCTGATAGTCGGTCTGCTCCCACACATGACGCACAGTGCAGACACACGGGCGGGCCTGGGACCCAATGGGGGATGAGACCGGACTGTCAGCACTTCCTAGCACAGCTGGCACGGGTCCTAGGGGGCCCCCCCCGGAACCGGCAATATCGGGGCCACAAGCAGAACCCCATGTATCCACAGCATCGGCACGCAGCACGGCAAGGAGGCGACCTAAAACATCAGCGGGCTCCACAACTTGATCAGCACCTACAGCGACCTGCAACAGGTGCGCGGCCCAGCCAAAGATCCAACCTGCCTGAATGGGAGAGGCCAACTGACCAACTGCGCACAAGGCAAGACGCAGATCATTTCCCCAATCCAACTGAGGTGAAAGCCCACACAGGATAGCTACCTCTGACGGGTGCAGATGGCGAAAGTTGGGAACCTCGGTGCCCTCCACAAGGGTGTACCCTTCAACGCGCACAAGAGGCTCCCAAAGGCCTTTGGACTCGAGGCGATAGGTGGAGAACCCTATGGTCCGACAGCCGCAACGGCAGGCGTAAAGCTGGTTGCCCCAACTGTGAAGTGCCGTCGGAAGCTGGGCACGCATGTTGATCTCGCTCAGCCCTCCATACATCATGAAGTTGCGCAATTCATACGGTGTCAGCCTAAGCTGATCCAGCTCCGCCGGTGGCAGAATCGGGAGCTCATGGAGGACGTCCCGCACCTGCAGCCCTTGCAAGGCCGGCGCCCACCGGGGGATGGGCGTATCGGGCAGATATGGCGGCAAGATGATGCACCACCACCGCTCTCTCTTGGCTGCCCACACTTGGCCCAACTGCAAGGTGGTCTGAATCGCCTTGCAACCAGTGACGGCACAGTATTGCTGAATCGCCCCTTGCACAAAGGGATCGGTCAGGGCCTGGCCAACGCACTCAATGATGACCATGTGGATGCCCCACAGCCAGGAAGCACGGAGGACACCCATAAGGCTCCAAGCCCTCGGATCATCGCCGGATTGGCCATCACCACCCCTACTGTACGGCTGGCAAGCAACACCTGCGGACACCACGTGGGCAACCACCCCAAGCTGACTGACCTGCTGCACAGTGCGCTCATCGGTGATGTCCCCAACGACCACATGTGATGCGGTGTTGCGCTGCAAGAGCTGCGCCAGGGAGGGCTGCTTCTCAACGTGGGCAACAGTGCGAAACCCAGCAAACCGGGCCCCCTGGGATGTGGCTCCCAAACCTGCACAGCACTCAATCACGGAAGACAGACTATCCACCGTTGGCACAGAATGGGCGAAGACCGAAGAGTCAACAGTGCGGACCAGAAGGAATCCCCCACAAGCAGAACGAGTGAGGAAGCCAAACAAGGTAACCCGGCTTGGCCCCCTAGGGAGGGGGCCAACCACGCGGCACACCTGGTGTGTCAGGGCAGTGGCGCAAACCCAGATGTCACCAGGTCCTTCGGCCAGAACATCCACCACGGTGTGGACGATCTGCCCAGCGCACAGTGGGCCCTGGAAGGGCGGCAGATTGCAGGAGGTGGAACGCACAGGCGAAGCTTCGGACATGGCGAGATACCCTCAGGAAGTCAGCCCGCTCAGCCCGACCCGCTGGAAGGTCCCCTGAGCCCAGGCTCAGCCAAACACCAAAATAAATATATTGTTTGGGGAAAGACTACGTGAACAGGGCCCAGAACTTCAAGTTAGTGAGAAACAAAACACAAAAACACAGCAAGTAGGGAACAAGGCAAACCCTGTAATTCTAAAGCTCTTTGCCTTGACCATTTTCTATGGTAGGGAAAACTGAAACATGAGCTTTCTTCTACCATCTCTCATGGCTCCCTGCGAGGCCAAGTCAACCAACAAGGGCCAAGGGTTTTCTAACCAAACCCATCAAGCTGCTTTTTCTACCGGTGGATTCCCACTGATGGTCAACCTCTGTTTTTCCAGTGCATGTTCAGGGTTTCCCGCTGAACCGGGGAGACGACTGACGACTGACGACTGGCCCGCCAGGCGCCTCGAGCCTGGGGAATCTCCAGCAACCGCTGGACCTCAGGCAATGGGTTCAAATGGCTTCGGGGTCCCCACTTGCTTGCGAGTGGGGAATTTGGAGGGGAGTGAACCGTTTGGGATCCTGGAAAATACAAGGGATAGGAGTCACTCCCTCATCACTGAGAACCGGCAAGTAAATGAGGGATGTAGGTTGCCCCATTCCAAAGGGGTGCGAAGGAAACTTGGACACCAGAAGTGGGGCAGGCAAGTTCTCCACAAGACTCCCATCAAGCGTGAATCGAGCCTGTTTTCACTTGCAGCCACGCAGCCAACGCACAACCATTTGGGGCAAACGCCATCGCAACAGGACTTTTGACTCCCAAACGAAGTTCGACGAGGGGCATGATTTTGTCTCAAACTCGGGGCCCAATCAAAAATCAGCTGTTTTGTCGCTGTTGTTTAGTGTTATTACTCATGTTACTTATGTTGTTATTAGTGTTGTTGTTTTATCGCTGTTGTTTAATTTATTACTTATGTTGTTATTAGTGTTGTTGTTACCATTCGTCTTATTATTATTATTATTAGTAGTAGTAGTAGCATTATTATTATAGTAGTAGTATTATTATTATGATGATTTTGTCAAACAATAATCATTATTATCGATAGAAATTATGAATAGCATTATTAGTATTATTATCATTATTGTTATTAATAGTAATTAATTTTATTGCCATTGTCCCTTTC
>CAUJNA010003838.1:1200000-1210000 GCA_963377175.1 Effrenium voratum | reverse complement strand
AAATCAACCCCAAACCACCCCAAGACCCACCCTCATGAAGATCTAAGCCAGCCAAAACCCCCTGACTTAAACCAGCCCCCAGCAACTCCCGACTGCCACCCCATCAGAGCCAATAGGCAACCCCAGGTCCAAGTGATGTTGGTGATGCCGGGGATGCCACCAATCAGAGCCAGGGTTAGGAAAAAAACCAGGAAAAAACACCTCCACCTTTTTCCAAGCCCTCTGTTTAGCACATAGTTTTGTTGATTTTCAGATTCGAGGTGGAGTTTGTTGGACTCTTTCCGGTGGATCAGCTCCTTGGACATCCAGCTGCATTTCTTTCGCTGGGATATACCGCGATTCCGCCGTCCCTGGGAGAGGCTGAATAAACACCAATGAAATACCTGCTAGTAATTGACTCCGAGCATCATGACCACTTTTGGTTTCGAGTATTCCACGACCCCATTCTAATTATTTATCCCCTGACTGGTAAGGTGGTTGTTTGACACCTTGGGTGTCCCTTTGAAGCCCATCCAAAAGTCTGGCTCCCAACTCCAGTTTGAACCCTGAACTCTGAACAATCCCTTTCAAACCCCATCCAAACACAGCCGCCCATTTGGAATGGTGGATGCCCGAAATATTGCAAGGAAGCCAACCATAAGGATCCCTGTTGTTTCTCTTGCAGTATTTCAGGGCATCCGTCCGTTTTGTAGTCCAAACTGTCAGGTGCTCCGGGGTCTACTGGGTCGCCCTGCTGGGGCTCTATCCTGCCATCGCCCTGTCTCTGGCCTACGCCATGAAGCGCCATGTCCTTCACTGGGCATGGCTTGGTCTCACCCTGAGTTGAAGATTTCTTCAACTCAGTTTGAATTGGAGGTTCCGTCGCTTAAGCTGGTCATGCTCCAAAACCATCCGTTCATTTGCTTCCATGATGGTTGGAAAGACATTTAAAATGGCAGATCCCTTTTGAAGCTAATTGTGAAACAACTGAGAATCCGAACAAGCTAATGAGTCTGTCTCAAACAGGGGACCCCGAACGGCTCCACGCCCACTGGGCAGGGACAATTGCGGGGCATAGGATTTACATTTTAATTCCAGGAAGATAGACATATTTTCTTCAAAGAGGTTGGAGATTCATAGCCCAAAAAGGGTGGTCCAACCAAAGGACACCGAACACTTGCGAAAGTCAGCGGGACCCACCGAGTCCCTAGAATGTATCGACGCAGCAGACACTTCCAATGTTCTGAACATGTTCCTGGAATGTGCAAAGGGAGCATGTCGCGGGGGTTGGGGATGGTCTGTTCAGGTCGGGGCCAAGAGCTGTGCGTAATTCTGTCCGCTATTTCATGCACTACAGTTTTCCATGAACCCCCCAAACCCACCATTTGTTGAGGAATCTCCTTGGGGGAATTGTAGGGGAGTGCGTGGTAAGTTTCCCTTTGGGAAGACGAGACAAAGAGCCTGGGAGGACATTCCAGGCGAAGGCGAGTTACACACCTTTCGAAGGGATGGAAGGACCAAATTCAGTGGGAACACAGCTTTGGGCAAAGACCAATTTTGGTTTGCGAGTCCAGTTTTTGGCGAGAGGCCAAGTCAGTTTGCGAGTCTTCTTGCTTGGTGAACGGCCAACTTTTTAAGTTCCTCTCTAGGGCGATATTGAGTGCTTTAAAGTCAACTATTTTCGGCTTCGACCTTGTTTCAGACACGAAAGATTGTCACAGGAACTGATCCTTTTCAAAGAACATAATTGCTTCGGAGCATTCAAAGTTTAACCCTAGGGGGTGACCTAATTTTCAGCCAGTGACTCATCATTCACCAAACTTGGACTCAGTCCCTGAGTTCCTGCACTTTACGCTTTTGGGGAAGCCCATCTTAGCGTGAAATCACCCGTTTGGAGGGTGTGTTTGGCCACACAGAGGAGCCGAGCGGAGTTCCGCAGCGCGCTCGCGAGAGAGACGCGCCGCGAGCCGAGGCTCCTCCGCGAGCTTGAGGACTGGCACGCCGCAAGGAACGATCCGCCGGTGGAAGGGGACCCCGCCATCAGCAGGCGATCTTCGGATCGGCCGTGGGGCCCGGAGATCGGCCGGAGCGACGCGCGGAACAGCCGAGCTGCGGAAAAGCCCCGCGGTGTTTTTTTTGGGTTTTGTTTTTTTTCCCCAGTGGCTGTCCGGTGTTCCTTTCTCGGGTTTGGTGATGTTTCGGGAAGATGGGGTAGCCTGTTTTCTTTGTTCCCCCCGAAAAGGCATGTCCGAAAGATGGGGGATTCCTTCTGGCTGGACTCCAACAGGCAGTCGTGGGGTTTCAATTGCAAGCTTGGGGATCTACAAGGGGCCAGTACACCTGTCCAGCTCTATTTTATGTTGGTGGGTCTAAAATTGAAGCATCTTTTGGGCAATTTCAAAGTTGGTGTCCTTTTGGTGGGATGTTAGGGCAAATCTACGAAACCCGGATTTCCAACCAGGTGAACCCGCTTGGTGTTTCTTGTTGTTTTTTTTGGCTTGAAACATCTAATGTGGATAATACGTACCTCTGTGGTTGATTGCATTTTTACATGTTTGGCTCCACTCAAGGGTTGTTTGTTGTACTCCTGCCAAGCAAGAACAACTGGATGGACGATGATACATTGGCTACATGTTTACATTTTTGAGGGTGTCGTTGCGAATGCTTTTGGGATTGGACATGTCATACTAATACTAGTGCCGCTGCATTCCACGTAAACTGTGAGTGCTTTTTCTAACAAAAGACAATAGAAAAGACAATAGCCTATATTAGATTCGACGACAACGAGCTGCAAACGAATGGAACGAGTGACGCAATAGACTAGAAGACAGTTTATAGGACTGGTGGCAGAAGTAAAGCTAAGATATATGAGCAGGAGTGACAACATTGAGCCATCTCATTCAGATGTTCGTTTTGATTTGGGAGAGCCTTGCTTTGTTTGTCTGGAAAAGAACACAACACACTCTTGAAGTCCCCCTTTTGGGGGGTCCCTGCTCCCCTGAAAGGCCGTTTTGCAGATTTTAGGCGCAGGGACCCTATTCCCCAAAGGCACCTCCCTCGACACAACTCCGCAGGGTGCTTTCTGTCCCTGGCGTCGGGCTACATTTCAACCGGACCCTGGTCCCCATGAAATGGAAAACGACCGTTGTTTAAGAAAACGTGGTTGAACTCCTCATTCTTAGGGGAACAATAACCAACCCTGAGGCTCTCTGAAAATCCTTGTGCGACCTGGGATCCGCACACTCACAACTGGAATTGGGGGCAGGGGGTTGGGACAGTTGGGGACACCCCCCCCCCTCGTGAACGTCAGGAGGATCACCTGCAACAAACATGTTGTTCGACCGTTTGTTTTTCAAACCCCAACCTGTTGTCCTTTCGGGTTCACTCGGTTTCGGAAGACTCTCATCCTCTAGGCCTCGACACCTCCAAATCATTGGAAAAAGCTGTGATACAGTGGGCACATGATACAAAGAGAAACTCTTGAGGGGGATAATACCAAACAAAAGGATCCAACTTTTAGGCCACATGGAGAAAGGATACAAACACAAGCCATGTCCCAAAATCCCCTCTAGGTCCCCCAGTAGTGCCCTTTTAACCTTTTTCGGGGGAGAGTTCCCCTAAAATAGACCTGCAGAAAAAGAAATCGGGTACCAACTTGTTCTAACCGCTCAAAAAAATTGGAGGACCTAGCCCTCCTCCTCCTCCTGTTCGCGCATGCGCGCGCGTCACGTAGGCGCGCCCTGGCCTGGGTGCCGCTGCTGGCCATCACCGTGGGCCTCCTCGCCGGGCTTCTGGGCCTCGGCGGAGGCCCGGAGGCTTTGGGCGAAAGCGGCGGCTGGGATCGCTGGTTTGCTCAACTAGTGCTCAAAGGGTATTGAATCACAGGGTGTTTCTTCATGGGGTGTTTATAGGGTGTTCATAGGGTGTTTGTTTATTCGGTGACTATGGGGTGTTTATTCACCGGGTCTTTATTTATAGGGTGTTTGTTTATAGGGTGATGATAGGGTGGTTATTTATAGGGTGGTTCTAGGTTGTTTATGGCAGTCAAACCACTTCGCACCAGGGGATTTGGTGGTTTAATCTTATCAACCAGTATATAATTGTTGGTCGGGTTTCATCAATCCCAACTGGTGCTGGAGTTCAGCGCCAGCCCCAATTTTGGCTTAGGATCCAGGTGTTGGCTCGCTGGTACATTCCGCTTTGGTGGTTGTGATTCTCGGTGATTTCTATTGATCTAACCTTTTCAGTGAACGTGACGCTGAGTGATCGCAGTGTTCATGCATGTACATATGTTTGTCGCTCAGGAACTCGCGAAGTTACATTCGCAAACATTTTCTTCACGCCTTGGCTCACTTGACCTGCGTCCACGGTTCTGACTCTTGCACGCGACTTTTGCGGGCAGTATGCGTAGAGCTGGCGAATGGATGGGTGCTCGTCCCTTATACAATGGGGAAGCACGCCCCATGAATCAGCCAGCGATGGATCCATGACCAGTCTGGGTGTTCAATCCATGTGGGCCCGTTTCGAACCACGAGTAAGCTCTGATTCGTGGGTACTCAGCCCACACACTAGGGGTTCGTATCAGTGAACCAATATCAGTGAACCAAAAATGGGCATTCTGGCATTCTCATTTTAGGGCATAGCCATCTTTATTACCAATGAGCACATTCTTTCCTCAAGTTGGAGGTTTTCAAGGGGCTCGGTTCAGGTTTGGGGTTCTTCGCTACCGAAGTGACGACCCTGCCAGGGGAGTTTATGGTGCCTCTGCTGCTGGAGCTGCTTGGCGGGGTTTGGCAGCCGGCCCCAATACGCATTTGTCCTTTTCTGGGGGAAGCTCCATTTGGTTGATGTTAACGGCAACCCAAAAGGACACGCACGATTCTTGGGGCTAATTGTTCCTCTATTTTTTGGGGGTCCGAATTGAGAGTCTACCCCCACATGCTTGAAACTTGATGGGTGCACTTACATGAGCATGATTCGGGTTTTGGGTGAACAGTCGCCTGTGTAAGCACGTTGGAACCAGTCGTCGTTTCAGCGCACCTTTTTAGGTTGTTTGTGGTCTGCTTGCGGAACAACTAAATGTTGGAACCTCATCGCAGGTGTTTATTTTGGGCGGTAAAGGATGAAGGATCTTGGATTCCGAGTGCCTTAGTTTAGGTGAAGAATTCTGGATTGCCAATGTTGGATTGATACTCCCCGAGTTATTTAGTTCGTTCCCTGACCCGAAAGAAATGATTGAGAACTGGCTCGGGATATTGATTGCGTGCCGACGACTTTTGGACGACTTGAAGTGATGGCTTGTCCAACCTCCCGCTACCATCAGCGGGTGGGACAATGATCAGCGAATGGATGCAGAAGAGATTCAGAAGAAAGCTTCTCGCAGCGATTTGAGCGACAGTCAGTATTGTTTCCCCGGGCGCATATGAGGGATGGACAGTGATTAAATTACTCGCGTCGCCAATCGAGGGCGACCAAAATCTTTAACCCAGGAGTCGACTAAGACATGGATCCCTGATCGTTTTCCATTCCATCAGGAAGTCCCCTTTCCAAACGTTCAGGGCCTCGAGTTGGAAATGTTCGGGTTCCCCCTTTGAAAGCTACCAAAGGCGCTTCCTCATTTGAGGCGTACCCGTCCAGCAATCATGGAAAGCGGCCTCTGCAGGTACCACCTCGCGTTGAGTTAGCACCTCATTTGGGTCTGTCTTTTTAGAGTTGGTACCCTTTGGTTTTAAAAGGAAACAAAAGAAAACAACTTTTTTTGGGTTTGTGTGCGAAGAGCCATCTAATTAAGTGGGGGTTTCTATTGAATTGGCCGTAGACGTAGCCGCAAGCAGGTGGGCAAAATTTCCAGAACTTCGGATTGCCCGTAGAGCCATTTGGGTGGCTCGTCTTTCATTTGGGGCAACAACCCCGGAGGAAAGCCGAAGCCATTTTTGAGGGGGGTCCCCTACAAAAGACACACCCATGCTTTTTGTCCCCGGCCACTCCTCTTGACTCAGGACTCAAAGACAGGGCCTGAAGCACCCCTCCGTTCATTTACCACTCCGTCCCTCAAGTTGGGGCCGACCCGAGGTTCGGCACGCACGCGCGTGTTGCGGCCGCCACCTCCGGGTTTCTCATCTTTTTTAGCACCTCCTCCAACGCGCCTTGGATTCGGTTTTGGTTTCCGGCCTGGCTTGTGCTTGGACTTGGCGGCTTTAGGACTTGAACGGAGTTGGTGACTTTCTTTCACTTATGAGACAATGTGTGTAAACATCTAGCCAAGCATGTTGCCCTCTGTACAACAACCATGGAACGGCGTGCAAGACTACCTTGTCCACGGCCACAATTGTTGGAACATCGGGCACCTGGCGTCTCCATGGGTTTGGGGTAATTTCCTCATTTCGAAGGCAGGAACCTGATTAGAAAACAGATCCGATGTCCAGATGTTTCGCCACGGGAAAATTATAGCCTACCGGAATCTGTTCTTCGGGTGATGTTTGTCTCAAAAAGCATCGCAATGACCCAAGGATCTTGTCTCTCGGATCCCGGAGAAATGTTACAGTTCCGCCAGGTGCGGGTGTTTGAAGGCGAGATTCCGTTTGAGGCGATATTCTTAGGTTGGACACACGGGTATGTGCTGAAATAGGGGGACCCCCAAAAGATCGAGTTCCTTTCAGTGTCCTTTTAACACCAAACAGGGTTCCCTAGTAGTTAAAAAAAAAAACACTCACACGCCCGCCCCCCCACACGCACACCCGCGCACATAGACACACCCACACGCACTAACACACCCTGGCACACAGGCGCACCCACACACAGACAGAGACCCACGCACACACACACACACACACACACACACACACACACACACGCACACACACACACACCCACACCCAAACCCACACCCACACCCACACACACACACCCACACGCACATGCACACACGCACACACGCACACACACGCACACATGCACACACGCACACACGCACACACGCACACACGCACACACGCACACACGCACACGCGCACACGCGCAGACGCACACGCGCGCACACGCACACACGCACACACACACACACACACACCCACACACACCCACACACCCACACACACCCACACCCACACCCACACCCACACCCACACCCACACCCACACGCACACGCACACGCACACGCACACGCACACGCACACGCACACGCACACGCACACGCACACGCACACGCCCACACACGCACACACGCACACACGCACGCACGCACGCACGCACGCACACACGCGCACACGCACACACGCACACACACACACACACCCACACCCACACCCACACCCACACCCACACCCACTGCACGCACGCACGCACGCACGCACGCACACACACACACACCCACGCACGCACGCAGGCACGCACGCACGCACGCCCGCACGCCCGCCCGCCCGCCCGCCCGCGCGCACGCACGCACGCACGCACGCACGCACGCACGCACGCACGCACGCACGCATGCACGCGCGCACACGCACACACGCGCACACACACACACACACGCAACACACACACACACGCAACACACACAGACATATACACGCAACACACACGCAACACACACAGGCAACACACACGCAACACACACGCAAGACACACACACACAAGACACGTCGCACAGCGCACAACAAACAACACAACACACACACACACACACACGCACAACACACACAACACACCAACAAACCAACAAACAAGCAAACAAACAATCGAACACACAATCACACAGGCACACAAGCACGCACGCACACAACACACAAGACCCGGCACACAACAAACAGCACACTACAGGACACTAGACACATACAAGCACCCAAGCACCCAAGCATCGAAGCATCCAGAAACACAAGGAAGCAAGCAAGCAGGCACGCACGCACGCAAGCAAGCAAGCAAACAAACAAAGCAACAAACCCACAAACAAACAAATAATCAACCACCAAAAAAACAACAAACACACAAACAGACAAGCAAACAAGCAAGCAAGCAAGCAAACAAACAAACAAACAATCAAACACTCAATCAACCAAACACAAACAAACAAACAAACAAGCAAGCAAGCAAACAAACAAACAAACAAACAAACAAACAAACAAACAAGCAGGCAAGCAAGCAAGCAAGCAAATAATAAACGAACAAACAAACAAACAGACAAACCAACAAACGAACAAACCAACCAACCAACCAACCAACAAACAAACAAACAAAGAAACTAACACACACACAAACAATCAATCAAACAAACAGACAGACAACCAACTACACAGAGAAACACAAATCAATTAAACAAGTACGCAAGTACTGGGTCCTCGGGAAACTTGAGCCGCGAACAAAGAACAAGTAGAAGCTAATGTGAAAACGCATAGGCACGAGCTAGCCGGACAAGGCAGTCGTAACATAAACGCGCATTTTTGATGAGGTGCGCCAAGCAGTTTTGTAAATGGGCTAAGTTCTTGGTGTTGTGGGCTAAGTTGTGTGCCATGGGGGGTTGGCCATGGTGGGCCAAGTTCTTTAGAAATGGGGTAAGTTTCCTGGCGGGTCGTACAAAACACACACAAAAACACACACACAGACACACACACAGACAAACACGCACACACACACACAAACACCCGCATAAACACAAACACGCACACACACAAACAAACACGCACACAAACAAGCAACCAAACAAACTATCAGTCAATCAACCAAACAAACAATCAATCAATCAATCATTCAATCAAACAAACAAACAAACAAGCAAACACATCCACACACACAAACAACGCAACACAAACAATCAAAAACACACACACACACACACACACACACACACACACACACACGCACGCACGCACGCACACACACACACACACACACACACACACACACACACACACACACACACACACACACACACACACACACACACACACACACACACACACACACACACACACACACACACACACACACACACACACACACACACACACACACACACACACACACACACACACACACACACACACACACACACCACTCCACTCCACCCCGCCCCGCCCCACTCAACTGAACTCACCTCAACTCACCTCACCTTACCTCACCTCACCTCACCTCACTCACTCATCTACTCACTCTCTCACTCTCTTGCACTCTTTCACACGCACACTCGCACTCTCACACAAGCACACTCATATAGTTTGAATCTAGAGCCCTGAGCCTTCTACTGCTCCTCCCCCACCCTGGTCAGCGGTCCAACTGGATCCTGGAAGGATCATTCTTGCAGCTACCCTCCATGCCACGGCGCCTGACAGGGGGTCCTTTCAAGAGGCGGTGCCTGCTCTATGGAACCTTCTTGAGCCCGATGGGTTTCATGTCAACGGGAAGGCAATGACGTTGGATTGAAGGCCAGGTCAGTCAGGGGTGGTGCGTCTTAGTGGGGGCTATCATGTTTGAGGAGGTCGCTCGGATTGGTATGGGCCTCCGCGTGAATCTGAGCATTAAACAAATCACGCGGTTTTGCAGGGCTCCTTAGAAGATACATTTTGCCCATTTGAAACATGGCTGTTTCCACTAAAATAAAGGGAAACCACCATTTACAAGGCAATGTTCAGGTGCATAATGTAAGGATCCCTGTTTGGGATTATCAACCCCGGATTAGTCAACCTTGCAGATCACTAGGGGTCTGAAAAACAGTGCAGGACTCACTCTAAACCAGGACCCCCCCCCTCCCTATCAATCAGCCAGCGTTTGTGAATCCTAGGCCCACCATGCTTCTCAAAATCCTCCCTTGTAGCATGGTCTCAAAGCGAAACTGAAAGGAAACCAGCCAGCAGGATGCCGAATTTTGAGAAGCACCCAAGGTGTTGCATGTTTTGTGATTTCCTCTAAAAACGGGATCAATCCCGCTTCTTTAAATCAAGCAGGAGTTTTATTTGTGCATGTTCATCCTAGGAGCCATCCCTGTGGTTTTCTCCAAGGGGGGCTCTGGCGAGGGGGGGAGGGGCTGTCACTT
>CAUJNA010003838.1:1185000-1190000 GCA_963377175.1 Effrenium voratum | reverse complement strand
GCCACCCCAAAGTGTAGAATCTTACCAACCTTGGCGAAAAAGGTGGCCAAACAGGCCTGGTTTCCGGTGTCGGTGATACCTTGCGGAAGTTGGCGGTTTAAGCTTGCTTTTAGGCATTCGGGGAGACAAGGAAATGGGCGTTTCTTAAAGCTTGATTTCTCTTGGACGCTTTCAATACCAACCAAAAGAGGTCCAACTCCCACGTTGAGAAGCTCCCATACGCCCATCCGTGCGTCCGTGCGGCCTGCCGCCCTGAAGCCCTCCAGGACCCGGGAAGGCCGTTCAGACCTTGGAGCCATTGGCCCGATGTGGTGACTTCTTCTGAGGGTGCCCCTTTTTGGGGGTTGATAAAAAGGGAGCAGGAAGCTGCCCAGGTTTTGGTTGTCCCCTATTTTTTGGCGTTACCAACAAAAAACCAAAGGACCCTTCAGACTTGTCGGCGCCCAGGGAGCCAGGTGTTGAGCTGGGGCTGGTCCAAGGCGTGTGGCAGCGAGCCGATTCAGCCAAAAAGTGCCGCTGAGTTTCGGAAACTCATAGTTGGTCTCACACGGCAGGCCCCTGTCCATTCCTTTATTCAGGTGGGTGACATATCTGGGGTAACTTGCAACGGGCCCACTTCGGGGTAACACGAGCTTACCCATGACGAATGTTTCTTACACGGGATCCTCAATTCAGCAAATTGTGGGTAGTGATCCAGAAGTAGATCCCGGGTTACTTGAAACAGCAGCTCCAAAGTCAACCTCATAGAAATCGTGTTTATCAGTACCAGAGCTTACCAAGGTTACAGAGTGACGACTGTTGATAACCAACCATTTGACAACCTCAAAGAGTCCCATCTCAAGGACATGGACCTTGCCTGGTCCAGAGAAAACAGTTTCATGATTGGATACATGTCCATGGTTTTTCCCATTGCCCACAGTTTCCTTTACGCTCCAATGAGAAGGCCTATGATTAGCCAGTCAACCAGAATTCAAGCCCCTGATCCACTGGGATACGGATCGCATTCCACGTTCCCACAGTTTCCCCACAGGTTCCGCAGATATACTCACACTCATAAATGGCTGTGGCTCAAGTAAATGGAGACCAAAATGGCACCAAAAGGTAAATGGTTCACCAAAGACTAAAACCTGCGGTTTGCCCTGGCTCCTTTTATTTGAGCCACTGCCAAATGAGTGCCGATCCCTGGCATTTGTTTGTCCATCCGGAGGCAGCTGAGGCGCTGGCCCCTTTGCGTGACGCGAACGTGGCGGAACTGGAGGAGCATCGTGGGCGAAGCGATCCGCTTCCGAAAGTTTTTGGGCGTTAAACTCTTTAGGATGGTCAATCGAGTGGTACACCTGTGTTTGATTTGATTGGTATTTTTGGACATTCGGGAAGGCAAAGGAAATGGTTTAGGTCTACTTCTCACCTTCCCCAGTTTCCGGACTCAGCTCCATGTACCTGATGGAACCTGATGGCTTATTTTCCGAAACTCTTTTGGGATGACCAGCCTAGTGGTAAACAAAACGTCCAGGAACTTGTTTCGATCAATCCACTCAAGTGAGCCCAAGTTGTTTGACAAGGATTCCCTTGACCTACACTTTGCAAAGAAATAGTAGCCTTGTCACCAACTGATCAAATCCTCATTGGGAAACAGAAGGTATTTGTGTGAGGGCTGAGAAAGCATTCTCCATCTTGTGGAGGACTAGACTTATCTGATAAGCTGACTGTCCAGCCGGGATTGAACTTGTTGGACCCTAGGATGAAGCAACCAAACAGCAACATGCACACCTAAGACCTGGGAACTGAACAAGTAAGAGGATCACTCAGCTTTCCCTTATCCAATTCCTGCCACGGAGACCCTGCGCGGAAAAAAGGAAACAGCCCCAGACCCCAAAAGGCAGGAATGTATGATGGTTAAGCCTCATGTAGGGCAACCTTGGCCGATCAACTGCGCCAGTCAATATGAGAGAGGCAGCCAGATACTGATTTTTGCTCATGAAATCATGGCAGCCCACGAATGGATTTGGTCGTGAGCGCAAGCCAGAGCAGCCACCCCCCAACCCCAAACCCCAAACGCCAAGCCCCCAATTCCCCTCTCGGAAACTGGGGACTTTCCGCCTTTTGTGCGAGGCTTGAAAATGGACCGGGCTATCTGAAGATTCCTTCCGAACGGACACCGATGTCCCACTTGCAACCGAAGGGAATCGGCGGACTCTCCGTTTTGCTTCAGCCAGTTTTTGGAGCTGCAATGTGGGTTTGTCCCAACATTGGGTGACCCCCAAAATGAGCTTCAGATTCTCTTCTGTTCCCGTGGAAAGCCTCCAACACAAGGTACCGAGTCTCAAGACAAGACACCAACATCATGGCAACCCAATCTGGGGCCTTCTCCTTCTCCTGAACATTCCCCTGAATGGGTCTGGTGGCTTGACCCACATGCGTCCACTTTCATGTCCATATATATATTCGATTTCACGCCCATGGTGGAAACCAGGGTTTCCCAGTTTCAGGTTGCCACTTTCCGCAATACCCTTGGGCAATCCCCTTTATCTTGATAAAGTGGTCATGAGGATGGACAACTTTGTCGCAATGTTGACACTGGGCTATCGATACAGTAACATTTTCCATCTTTGACTAAGGTGGTAGTACGACAAGACATGATTCCTAGGTTTAAGGCTGACGATTAACTAAGCTCAACTGTTTGCGGCTCTTCGACAACCATGCAACGGCCCGCCAGGCGTTGAAGGCCCAAGATGCGCGGGATGAGCTCCAGGCGAGATGAGTTTTGGGGATGAGGGGGCAATGAGGGACGGCTTTGGAAAAGCAACGGGACTCGGCACTTCAGAGTCTGTCTCTGACTGCTGTGCTTGCAAGAGGGTTTCTACATTCTTGATACTTGGTTCTAGAACGTAGAGGCAAGCCCTCCCCCCCGGATTTTTCCAAATCCGCCTTGGGACCGCTAGCTGTATTTGGAAAACAAGGACTCTCCATCACAAGAGGGTTTCTAAACGAAAGAAAGGCAGGCTTCGACCACCTCGAATGCAAAACCAGAGCACGACGCAAGTGCAACATCATCGTCAAGCTCTGCTTGACGTCGCATGGCGGCGGAGCTCCACAAATCGACGCGGAGCTCAAGCTGGCACGCGCGGCTGTACGAGGCAACGCTGTGATCACAAGCTCGCAGACAGCCGCCCTTTGACCGGGAGCTGGGGAAGCATCGTGGAGTTGGGCTTTGCAACACATTCGCACCGTGCCATGCAGAGTTCATCTTCACTTTTGCAGGGCCCCTTTACCCTTTAGGTCACAAGGAACACCCTCAGTCAGTGCGAGCTGGTTGCAAGTCGGATTCCAAAACCGGGATCAGTTCAAGGCCTGTGAAGGAAAACAATGTATACCCGAGACTTAGTATGAAAGAAAGGAGGCCAACGCCAAACCTGTTGAGGCAGCAGCAAGTTTGCTGAGACTGTGAGTTGGCCAATATTGAAATGATTGCAAAATCACATCTCCAACTCTGATGTCAGAAGAGATGTGAGTCATAATCGACGTTGGTATGAAAAGGAGTCCAACCAGCTCGAACAGAATGACACCGGCATTGGAAAGCCGTATATGGCAAGGGGACTATCTCCTGATTCACCTTCGACCCTGGCTTTGATTGGGGCGCTTGCAACCAGAGGGCTTCGTGCCCCGTTTTTCAACTTCGGAATGGGTACACTTTCAGGACTTTTCCATTTGTTTCTCCGTGATGGTTAATTTTCCTTAGCCAACTACCAACGAAGGTCAGGTTAGCATTCCACCCCTCCAACTTAAGTTTGTGGTCTTGTTTAACAAATTGGCAACCGACAAAGGCAGTCCGCTTTTGTCCTGCTTCTTCCGGAACTGTGTTTTGCCTCCAACGTCAACGACCAAAGGAGGTCAAGTATTTTTGTTGTTAAAGGAAGGCGTTACACCTTTGAGCCCCCATTCTACTGTTGTGCATAGGTTACATTTGCGTACACGTTTTTGATTTGCTACTTCTGATTGTAGCAAGCAAAATCCACCGAAGAGATTATATTGTTGTTGACCTCCAAACAGCAGTGGTTCCCGACTCAGCAAGACATGACAAGTAAACGTGGCGGCACTTCGATCAAATGAAGCTATTATAAGGGTAGATTCCTCGTGATCTTTGCCAATCCTTCTTTCTGCACACTCACACTACCTGTTCAATGTCCAAGCTGAGCGCCTGTTGCTGTTGGGTGTCTCCCTCATTTTGGTCAAACAGGTGTAGTCACTTTCGGGGCAGTGAGCTCCACAGACCAGTCCAGATCCTCGGGTGATTGCGCAGGTTTTTGCGGCTCATGTTACTTGAACGCTTGGTCGTTTGGAGGTTCCCACCGTTGAGTGAGTGTGGTTTGTACTTACATGTATTTACTTGGATCAATATGATAGAGCTTTCTCATCCCCACATAAGTAACAAGAAGCCACTATGCGTGTCCCTTCCTTCTCAGTTCCCCGGTTTCCGAACTTCATACGCGTTTTGGAGTATGACTTCAAGACAAGCACACATAGGCGTTTCTCAACAGAGGTGACCTCTACACATGCAGTACAACAAACATATATGCATAAACTGTAAGGAACTGATGACACTATGATTATGCATCATTCATCAATGCAACATAATATGAGAGTTTGAAATATGATGAATGTCATGACATAAATAGTATATTTGGATTAGCATATATAATTGATTGTAAAACATGTTATTTCTCCAAGTGGCTGGTTTGCTTTTGGCTTCCCGTCCAACCTAGCGCTTTAGTTTGAGACTTCGGCTTCCCTGCAGATCAACTTGGAACCGGACAATAACAATTTCGCAAAGGATTCGCCTTTGGGGCGCAAACGCGGAGTTCCTCTTTTGGGATTGAACGAAGGAAGCCGAAAGGGAACTACCGACCGGGGTTTCCCTATTTTGGGAAACACGAAATGCTGGATCCAAAGTTTTGCGACGGGATTTGGACACCTCTTTGGGGCCCGTCTGGCCTCAGCCA
>CAUJNA010003838.1:1177500-1180000 GCA_963377175.1 Effrenium voratum | reverse complement strand
GAGAGCGACGGAGAGCTGGGCTTCGAGGGGTTGACCCATTCCTGTCAAACTGGAATCCAGGTTGGTCCACTTGTAGTCAGGGTCCCAAAGATTGACTTGAAAGGATCGAAAAGGAAACAACAACAACCCCAAATTTCAAGCCGCTTTCCTTTGCCAATTGAATCTGCAGTCCTACTTTGGTATCATGGAAGGTATGGTTTTCCCCAACCATGTTCAATCGACCATGTCCGGCAACTGTTCCATGTTTAAAAGAACAGCGTGTGTTCTCCGTGGCTTATGGCAGATAAGGCAGGGATAGGAGAAGGTCCAGTTTGAAATTTGAAAGGTTGCCGCACCAGACCCCCCAAAGAGCGGAACGCACTCATTGCTTTGGTTGGAATGCTCTAGGGGTCGATGGGCGGCGAAGCATTGTCCTTTTGAAGAGGCCACCAGGGGATACCAACCGAAAGAGACAAACCCACAAACCCGTGTGTGCCATTTTGGAGGTTCCCCAGCCGTCGATTCCCAGGACTCGGACGATCTCCTGCTGCGCTGCGCGCTGCGGGGCTTGTAAGGCAACGGGAAGTTGGTCCGGTGATGCTAGGGTTTGAGGTCCACTTTCTGTGATAAGTGAATCCTCAGTAAACGCAGCACAGCGACAAAGTAGTCAGAGGCCAGAAGCAGTGTTTAATGAGGAGATCCTACTTTGGTATCGCAGAAATATACTTTTCCGACAACTAATGCGTGCTACTAGTTACTCGCCCGTTCACGTCCTGCTTTTCCCAGCTTCGTGCCTTGTCCAACACGAAACGTGCAGCTGGCTGACCTGCCACTTGGTGTTTGCCGAGATGAGACGGGAAACGAGAGTGGCAATATTTCAAGACTGGGCATGCACATGTCCAATGTCCATGAGGGAAACGGCCTATTTCGACCGTGTCCGGGAGATGTGTGCGGGGGTCGCTATGAGACGTGACCATGGCCATTTTCCTAGCAACTTCTTGGAGACAAGCCTTGAACAAGGCCCACTGCTCAAGTTTCTCGACGTTGGTCACTTTCTGGGGAAGAGCATTTTAGTGGGCCATGCTTGTAAAGGCATATCACTGTTCATGATAGATTTTGCTGACCAGAGAATCACTGCATGTCGCATTAATTCAGAGGGAGCCCCATTTTGGATGAGCCACCACAACCATGGGAACCCTGGGTTCCTCCCGACTGGAAATGTGGAGGCTGGCTGGCATCTTCAGTGGCTGACAGTCCTTTTGGCATGGGACTCTGTTGAAAGGTGTTGGTGTGAGTTATTCCTCTCAATTTCCTTATCAGCATAGGTCATGCGATGGCAGGAGCCGCTTAGTGCTCAAGCGGTCGAGCCGGGATCAAACACCCTCGGCCTGCCGATGCAATTCTCCGCTATTCGCCATGCTGAGCTCGAGGCAGATTGCAACGGGCCCAGGACACTGTCGGAGTGTGTGACAGCGTCCAGGGGCTCCACAACCACGCAGGAACTTGCGTGGCCTACTCCAGAAAACAGCTCCTGCTGAAAAGCCGTTGTATAGCCATTACCTATGTAGCTATTCTGTATGTGTATGTAATATACACATATACACGTGGCATACATCAGGGGGACAGGCTAGGGGCGCATGATTGAGCTCTGCAAGGAGCTTTATGGCACACATGATGAAACTTGGCTTCCTCGAAAAGCACGGGCGCTTTCATGAGCGTTTCTACCTCCATTTTGTGAGGAAGCGGGCAGTGAAATGGCATTTTGGTCGGCTTCTTTGTTCAGGTCAGCCGCCGCTTTGCTTGCTCTTCAAATGCTTCTGCCTGAAGAGTCCCAAAGCTCAGCATGCTCATTTTGAGAACCTGTTCCAAACCTGACTGAATGGATGGATCTGGGCATTTGGAGTCGCGACAAAGGGTAATCGGGGGTGGTTCCCCGTTTTGTAAGGACATTCTCTATTTTTGGGGGCTCCTTTGACCCGTAGAGCCCGGCGGATGAATGCCAAAGTTAGCACTAGATTCCTTCAATATCAGGTTTTGCCCATGACCCGGGTTGGATCGACCAGGACGTCTAGACCCGGATATCCTGGGGACAGCTTGCACGCGGGGCACTCCCTCGCGGACGCGCTGGCCACACTCAGCCGCGCCTCGAAACAGCTACATCTTGCCCAGAAGCAAAGACACGTTTGATGTGCTTGGGCCCCAGGAGCGGCCACTTTTAGCTTGCGGCCCGAAAGGCTAACCATTTATTGCTTGACAGATATTTTGGGATGAGAGGACCGCAGTTTGTCCTTTGGCGGATGTGTCTTGAAGCCTGCCCAGATTCCTTGCTAAGCGTTTGGAGACGTTGGTTTGGCTATTGTGGCCTTTTTTTGCAAGTTCGCCAGCGCCCTACAAGGGGTTACGCTTGTTCTCTTTAAAACCAGCTTTCAAGAACAATGGCTGTGGCTCAAGGGTAACCCCAACAAAATCTGGTGGTTTGGAACCAAATGAATGGATTTCCCAATCTAGAAAGTGGCAGTTT
>CAUJNA010003838.1:1135000-1172500 GCA_963377175.1 Effrenium voratum | reverse complement strand
GGGGTGGTGGGGCAGTCATTGGGGGGCGGGAGGGTAATACCGTTCGCTAACAGATGCACTGGCAGGGAGGGTAATAATGTTTCGTAGAAGATGAGCGCGCAGTTATTAGGGGCGAGTTCGGTAAAAGATGTGCACGCAGCCATGGGGGGGTGGGGGGGTTGGGGGGGTGTCTGAGCGCTCTGCCAAGGGTACAGCAACATGTAGCATAGGTCGTGCTGTGAACGAACAGAATGTTTGGTTAATTTTTGGTGTGGCCGAATGAACTTTTTCACCTCTTCGGGAATGACCATTTTAAGCCGTGTCTAAGACCCACCCAGTTATCAGCCCACAACGTCTGCAGCCACCCGTTCTTAGTCCACTTCGCTAGTGGGCGGAGCTTCGCTTGCCGGCGATTCGATTTCATTCGATGCGATTCGGTGCGATGGGATAGTTTCTTGGCGGTCCACACCCTCATTTCGAAAGGGCGTGCGCTTGGACGACCAGGGCCCTGCTGTGAGCAAACCCCAGAAGGTTCCGTCAGCGGAATTCGCTTATTTGGTATCCGTTTGCTTTGGTTTTTGAGTTCACTTAGCGCAGTGTTTGGCCGGGCGAACCAGAAGGATTCGGACTGCGGGATCCGGGAGGGTAGACTTGGTTCGTTGAACCAATTTGGTAGGTGTTTTTTTTTTTCTCCCGACATTCAAAGGCTTCCTTTATGCGGGTTGGCGCGGAATTTTGTGGATGCACAGTATGGATTCGGGTGTTGAACAGCCCCAGAAGTGAAACACAGTCAAGCAGCTAAGTAGTCTTGCGAAAGGGTAGGATCGCGGAGATCATCTTGGAGGATGTATGTGTCTCGGTTACAACCGAGACCTAGGCGAAACGCATATTTTTCAGGGGTCCCTATATTTCCCTTTTTGGTGGTTTGAAACATCACCTATTTGGTCCATGAAAGATGAGTGGCCCTTGGTGGGGGTGATGTCTTAAGGGGAAATATAGGAGCGCTGTTTTTAGCATGAAAGATCAAAAAGCACTGGACAAATACAGGTTTTGGTACACGCACGACTGGCGTCGGCGGATTTATTGTAGAGGTTATATATGCTTGGTGCCAACTGTCGGATTAATTTCTGTGAAACAGCCCTTGTTTTTGTGTCCCCACTGTATTGTGAACTGCTTCATGCTTTATTGCCCACCGCTGCCATGATTCTAAAGTCAACATTTGCCGATTGTCCTGAAGCATAAGTTTGATGGTACACATTGAAGCTGCCCATGGTTTTGTTCCGTTAGTTCAGGTGTTTAGGGTGTGTGCTAAGTTGTTCCCACTATTGTTGAATTATTCATCAACGGAAGCCAAAAAGGATGAACAATCAGTCAGTTTGTCCACACACCCGATGTAACACCTGGTGATAGCATCATTGAAGCCGTGACGATGGTTTGCGAACAAGGAACAAGTGCCGGGTTACGATCACACACACAGACACACACACACACACACACACACACACACACACACACACACACACACACACACACACACACACACACACACACACACACACACACACACATACATATACATTTTCAGGTCCTTGTATGGCTCCCTGAGTGGCAGGATCGACATTGCAGTTTTACCGACATGTACAATGCCCTGTGCAATGACTGAGGCATGATAGCCCCTCAAAACCATGATGGAACATAGTTACGTCCCAGGCTTAGCCCGAGGTTTGCCAAGGGCCCTTGATTGAGTGTTGGAACCCCACTCCTAATGGACCATATACAGGAATGGCCTTATTAGGCCGGGTGCCCAAGAGCCAAGCGCCGCATGAACGTTGACCAAGTAATTCCTAGAAACCTGATAAGACTAGTATCTTGGCATTTGAATCACTTGGATGATGGCCAAGACCTGCAATTCTATTTGTTGCTTTTGTGTGGTGACATCCTGTTGGGTGGGTAGCTGAACACTTGATGTTACATGGCTTGCAGTGGCTGCCAGGGTCTTCCAAATGAATAAAAGTTGTGCCGTGCCTGCACTCGAATTTATATAGCAGGCCGGCATGCTTGTACGCCGCTATGGTGCTTGGCTTGGACTTGCTCAGTGGCGCCTCTTTCTTTCCCTTTTCCCATTTAGCATGTTATTTTGCGTAGTAACCCCCAATGTATCCTGATGGGTTTTGTACTTTTGACTGAATCAACCATGAATGGTGCAATAGTTGGAAGAATGGGCTGACCTTTGCTGGGAGATCGAAGATGAGGGTTAGAACCATTTCAATGCGTAGGGTTGATCATTGACCGAGGTTTTCTTGGCCTTGCATTTGGCCTCAGTGAAATCCACCAGAGGCTGGGATTTCTCAATCGGAGGCATGCCACCTAAGCCGGGGCTAAGACGAAGTACCCGCAAGTGCGCGCGCATCTCTCCTTCTCGTCCGTCGAAACGCAGCAGCAACCTGTAGGCTAGGGGCGTTCCTTAGCCTCGGTGCGCCATGCAAGACGCTGGGCCGAGTTCCAGAGACAGACGGCTAACATCGCAACCCGGGTGATTCGGGGGTAAAACACGAGCTCGGGGGAGTTTTTTTAGGATCCTCACGAGCTCGAGGTTCCCAGTTGCATCGTGAAGTCGGCCTCGCCCATCAAGGCTTCTTTGTCCGGGATCCACTGCAAAACATCCAGGTTGGTGAATTATTTTGTGGGTGGGTTTCTTCAAAGACAATTCGCAAAACGGGTGTTTTTTGTTGCGCCTGGCCGCTGGAGGTTTGGGGTACAGACATACTGGTTGTTTGTATGTGTTTGTTTCTCTGGATTTTGTGGAAGGGAGCCCTGTAAAATATGGGACGCCTGAAGATGGCAAGGTGTTTCTTTGGGGCCCTTTGAAAACTCCATTTTATTTGAGGTCCGTATTTCTTCGAACAACCCACATGGTGTTTCTCTGGGTTCAAGGTGTTTTGAAACACAGTTTAGCGGATTTCCCTTTTAATTGCAACACCTGCAGGAACCCCTTGCCACTTTCTAAGAAGCCATCTCCAGGAAATTCTCCAGGAGGTTAGCCCAAGCCATGGTTAATGTCTTGGACATTTTTCTGGAGATGGCATTTTAGACACTTGTAAGGGTCCATGAAGCAATTTGTGTGTTATCCCCCTGAGTCTGGGTCCCTGCGATGCCCGGCTTTCCTCCAGCATTTTGCCGCACTGCTCTGCCTGCCTTTAAAGGGCCAGGCTTTGGGTCCAATATTCTTGAATTCCCAGATGCAGGGATTCGTCCGACAGGCAGTCCGCAAGATCAAGGGTCCCAAGAGGAATGAAACGGATTACCAGTTTCCTTCTACATGCCAAGGATTCGGACTGACCGTTTTGCGGCATCGAGAGACTTCGCTTCACATGGGCCACACAGGGATGGGTGGTTTCTGAAGAGAACGATGGTGATCAGGGTGGGAGCCAAGCCTTAGATGAGTCACTTGGGCCATAGCGCTAGTCCCAACCACAAACACATTAGGTTCGCATAGATTCTATGGCTTTTGGTATGGGTATGTGTTAAAATATGGGGACCCTCAAGATGCTTGTTTGTTTGGTTTCCCTTCAACCAACCTGAAACGAGTACCCTCAAACACAAGCAATCCCACAAACAAAACACAACGAAAAAGCATCAACAAGCAAACACACACACACACACACAAACAACCAAAAGCGAAGCAGCAAAACAACATCAAATGCAAACAACAACCATCAATCAAACAAACAAACAAACCAACAAACAAACAAGCACGCCAACACACAAACACACACAAGCACACACACACACAAAGACACAAGCACAAGCAAAACAACAAGAAAACACACAGGCAAGCAAACAAGAACACTAACATACCTACATACATACATACATACATACATACATACATACATACATACATACATACATACATACATACATACATACATACACACATACACACATACACACATACACACATACCTACACACATACCTACATACATACATACATACATACATACATACATACATAAATACATACATGCATGCATGCATTCATCCATACATACATTCATACATACATACATTCATACATACATACAGACACACACACACATACATACATACATACGTACGTACGTACATACATTACATTACATTGCATTGCATTGCATTACATTACATTACATTACATACATACATTACATTACATTACATTACATTACATTACATACATTACATTACATTACATTACATTACATTACATTACATTACATTGCATTACATTACATTACATTACATTACACTACATTACATTACATACATACATACATACATACATACATACATACATACATACATACATACATACATACATTACATTCATCTACATACATTACATTACATTACATTACATTACATTACATTACATTACATTACATTACATTACATTACATTACATTACATACATTACATTACATTACATTACATTACATTACATTACATTACATTACATTACATTACATTACATTACATTACATTACATTACATTACATACATACATACATACATTACATATATACATACATACCGTATACATGCATGCATACATACATACATGAATAGACTCAACCACACACACACAAGCAAACAAGCACACAAACAAGCAAACACACAAGGAACCAAACAAGCAACACAACAAGCAAACAAACAAGCAAACAAACAAGCACACACACAGACAGACAGAGACAGACAGAGACAGACAGACAGAGACAGACAGAGACACAGAGAGACAGACAGAGACAGACAGAAACAGACAGAGACAGACAGACACACAAACAAACATAATCAATCAGTCAACCAACCAGTCAATCAATCAAACAAACAATCAATCAAGCAATCAAGAAAACACAACCACGCAAAGAAACAAACAAACAAGCAAGTACACAAACAAACCAAGATGCAAAGAAACAACCAAACAAACAAAACCAAACAAACAAACACACAAAAAAAACACACACACACAAAAAAACAATCAAAAAGACAAACAAACAAACAAACAAACAAACAAACAAACAAACAAACAAACAACAAACACAAACAGACAAGCAAACAAAAAAAGACACACAAACAAACAAACAAACAAACAAACAAGCAAGCAAGCAAGCAAGCAATCAAACACACAAACAAACAAACAAACAAACAAACAAACAAGCAAGCAAGCAAGCAAGCAAGCAAACAATCAATCAATCAAACAAACAAACACACAACCAAACAACCAACAAACAACCAAGCAAACAATCAACAACAAACAAACCAACAAACACAACGCAAACAAACAACCAAGCAAACCAAACAATCAAACAAACAAACAAACAAACAAACAACCAAACAACCAAACAAACAATTAAACAAACAAACCAAGATGCAAGCAAACAAACAATCAAACAATCAAACAAACAAGCACGCAAGCACGCAAGCAAGCAAGCAGGCAGGCAAGCAGGCAGGCAAGCAAGCGAGCAAGCAAGCACCCACACACACACACCCAGACGTTGTTTCTTGGTACAGCCCATTTCCAGGTTTGATTGTGACTCACTTGAGTGGACCCGGCAGTCCTCTTTCTGCAGCTTGAGCCGATTTGAGCCCTCAAAGCCGAACGGGAAGATTCCTTTTGCGAAGTGATTGGCCCGAAAATGAGGGACCCCCGGTCCCAAAGTAGACGCCAACCAATTTCCCTTCGAATGAACTTTGCTTCTCCTGTTTCTGGACGATACACTTGGTTATGAGGATCTATGTTCTCGTGACACAGTTTGGATACTTGTTTGACCTTTTCTCGTGCGCAGAAACGTGTCAGGGTTCATCCTTGGCCCATCCTCTCCTCTCATGTAGTCCAGAGATGGCCGCCGAGGCCCGTGTTCAGAGGGAAGCTGACAAGAGGGAAGACTTCCAACACCGCTTTCAAAGGAGGATACCTGTTTCCTTATGTTCGGCTGTGGAAGACTTGAAACAAAAATCCAGCCGAATGTGGGAAGCAGCGCTGGTGGCATGCCCCTCTCTTTGCTCTTGGGAGCCTTTGACCGCATTCTCCAAAAGGTTCACTGAACAGCCAGAACATGAAGATGTCCTTTTCAGGCAACCCACTTGCCCAACGCCGACCTTTTAACTTTTGGTTTTCCTGACTTGGTCCATATGCAAAGTTAGCCTTTTACTTGGCAATGCTTTGGCGAACGGGGACGACGTCTCAGTAGCATCTCTCACCGGCACCAAAGCGGCCCAAGCGGGCCGCAGGATTGGTCAGAGCGAAAGGTTGGCGTTTGACCGCTTTCAACTGAGAAATTTGCGATTCGCCCTTACCAATCCGACCGGAGTGCAAATACCAGCTTTATGTTGCCCTTTGACACCTTCGGACATCCAAGGACAAAAGTGGAGCACCTTTTTGGAGGGTCTGACTTTTTGCTCATGCAGATGTATGCAGCTAGAAGGAGCCTGCCAAACTCACTTTTTTTGTGTTGTTTTTTTTGCCGGAATGGCAGAGTCTTTTGCGTGAGTTGGGACCAATCATTCAGCTTAGTTTTCGGTCCCTCTACCCTTGGTGCAGGGCACATTTGTTCATCCCGTCTTCAGAGAGCAAACGATGCCGCCTTGTTGCAGGGTTCCCCCTCCCCCCATTTAATTAGGAACAAGCTAATCCGTGAAAAAGGAAGGGGGTCAAAAGGCAATGTCTGCACGGCCAGCGCCCAGTGAGCCAAATCTCGCCGTTCATCTGGCAGTTTGGTCTATGTCAGGCCGAGGGCCTCAACCTCAACTCCAATCGGAGCCTTTTTTGCCGCCGAGGCTGGCTTTTGCGTGAAACCCTCACGGCGCAGAAAGTGGGGACGGCTTGCGCGCCGCATCGCCAATGATGGCTCGCAGAGAACGCGCAGGTTTGCCCCTGCTTGCTTCGGAGAGCCGTACCTGCGCCAGGAAAAAGCTGTCTGGAGTTCAGAAGCGCGAGATCGGCCGAGGGGGCGAAATGTGTTCTATTCCCCTTGTCTCCATTTCATTGCAACAGGAAACCCAAAGGATATATATATGAGCCACGGACAAAACACACGAAGACCACTTTATCAAGGCGGGGAACGTTTTTGCATAACACATGCCAAAACCATGGAAAACGATAAGGTCTCCCCCAAAAACGATAACCCTTAGCTAACATACGGCTCTATAATAACCCCTGCAGTTGCAACTTAGCTAGGGTGAGACCCTTGCGTGGCCACCGTAAAGCGAGAAGGCGAGTCGCCACTTTCGAGCTGGAGCTGCCAAGGTGTGCTTCGTAAATACGACGCTTGTACTGAGAAGTTGCGATTTTCGAGCTGGAGCTGCGGAAGTGCTTCGCGTACTAGACTTGCACTACAAAGTTGCGATTTTCGAGCTGGAGATGCGGAAGTGTACTTCTCGTACTAGACTTGTACTACAAAGTTGCGATTTTCGAGCTTGCGGATTTTCGAGCTGGAGATGCGGAAGTGTACTTCTCGTACTAGACTTGTACTACAAAGTTGCGATTTTCGAGCTGGAGATGCGGAAGTGTACTTCGCGTACTAGACTTGTACTACAAAGTTGCGATTTTCGAGCTGGAGCTGCGGAAGTGTACTTCGCGTACTAGACTTGTACTACAAAGTTGCGATTTTCGAGCTGGAGCGCTGCGGAAGTGTACTTCTCGTACTAGACTTGTACTACAAAGTTGCGATTTTCGAGCTGGAGATGCGGAAGTGTACTTCGCTTACTAGAGTGTACCACAAAGTTGCGATTTTTGAGCGTACTTCGCTTACTAGACTTGTACTACAAAGTTCGATTTTCGAGCTGGAGATGCGGAAGTGTACTAAGTGTACTTCGCGTACTAGACTTGTACTACAAAGTTGCGATTTTCGAGCTGGAGCTGCGGAAGTGTACTTCGCAGTGAAAGTTTCGATTTTCGAGCTGGAGGTGCGCAAGTGTATTTCGCGTACTTGACTTGTACTACAAAGTTGCGATTTTCGAGCTGGAGCTGCGGAAGTGTACTTCGCGTACTAGACTTGCACTACAAAGCTTCGATTTTCGAGCTGGAGATGCGGAAGTGTACTTCGCTTACTAGACTGGTACTACAAAGTTGCGATTTTCGAGCTGGAGCTGCGGAAGTGTACTTCGCGTACTAGACTTGTACTACAAAGTTGCGATTTTCGAGCTGGAGCTGCGGAAGTGTACTTCGCGTACTAGACTTGTACTACAAAGTTGCGATTTTCGTGCTGGAGATGCGGAAGTGTACTTCTCGTACTAGACTTGTACTACAAAGTTGCGATTTTCGAGCTGGAGATGCGCAAGTGTACTTCGCGTACTAGACTTGTGCTACAAAGCTGCGATTTTCGAGCTGGAGATGCGGACGTGTACTTCTCGTACTAGACTTGTACTACAAAGTTGCGAATTTCGAGCTGGAGATGCGGAAGTGTGCCTCGCGTACTAGACTTGTACTACAAAGTTGCGATTTTCGAGCCGGATCTGCGAAAGTTTGAAAACACTGTAAAACGATAAGGTCTCCCCCAAAAACGATAACGTTCAAAAAAGTACTAGGGCCAAGCAAAGTGTTTCGTCCGCTCCTCATATATATATATATATACACAATAGTGGTATGAAACCTGTTTAGACAAGGGGCTGGCCCAACATTGTTCGGGCCAGGCTGACTATTAGAATCCGAAACCTGGATAGGGGGGTGATTAAATCTGGGGAAACCATTGGATGAGCTAAGGGGATGTTTAGGATCCAATATTTGGCTTGCACAGAGGGCATCGAACTGGCGATGGTTTTCCTGTCCTGTGAAACCAACCCCAAAAAGGGTACCCTCAAAACACCAATGCCTGTTGATCAACCGGAGGTTTCTTGTGTGCGGATGTGAGACTCTTCAATGTGCCCCCCCCCCCTGCCCAAGGGTAAGGCTTGAGGCTTGGGCCAATGAACTGAGTCTTGCCAACACTTGTGGTTTCATTTTGCCAGTCCGCAGAGCTGGTGGCTGGTATTTCAATCTGCCCACTGTAAACACCATGGTCTAAGCCTTTGACTTGGGAAGGGCCTAAGCTGAGCAGCCGCTAGGATTATGATTTGGTCCCTCCCTCCAAAAAAGAAAGGACGGAAAGAAGTTGATATTCAAGAGAATCCCAAAGCAGTGCCATAGAAGTGGGGCTGTTGCGGGCTCTGTTTCCCCCTGGGTCTTGACAAGATTCATGTACAGAATGAGATGGTTTTGGTGCCAGGATTTCAAAGGTGTAAGCCTTCGAGTTGAGAAGGGCCAAGCGTATGAAATGACGCAGAAAGAGAGTTGGGTTGATATTTGGCCGCGGGGAATCGACTTTCTATAATTGCGCCAAGAAACAGTCGCAACTTTCTATATGTGCGATCCCAGTGGTAAAGCAGGTCCAACATTCATATTTGGTCGGATCTTTGACCAGCTGTTAGGGGAAGTGTGCATTTGTCCACCAACCCGCAGGGGGACAATAGCCACCACGGTTGATGAATCCTGGGTGTGCATTGCAGCTGAAAGGTCCAAACACCCAAGACGGACTGCCAGGGAGCGTGGATGCCTGCCTTTTCCTTTTGGGTTTTGAGCTTTCCGATCCTGCGGTAAACCGAGCTTCTGATTTGAGGGCGTTTTTTTTTGAGCGCTCCCCCAGAATTGGAGTGGTTTGGAAGGTAAACCAAACGGGGAGAAGACTACATGCATTCTTATTCCTCGAGTCACTCCCCTGCACTTCAGATGCTTGTAAAACCAAACTTGTTTGTAGAGGAATCAAATAAAAAGAACCTGCCTGCGGGGGAGCATCTGCTTTAAGACTACCTGCTTGCTGCATGCCCCATGTTGCAGGTTCCCTTTCCGGTGCATTTTTGTCTGCCCAAGTCGCCCTTTGTGACCGAACAACCATTCAACCATTTACTTGTATGTTTTTGAGGGTAATTACTCTTCTCACCTTGGTTTCAAAGGGAAGGTAAAAGGAACCCGCCGTTTTGTGGGTCCCTCTGTGTGTACACCGCCTTCGGACATGTCTCCCGAGCAAGCGGACCCGTGGCAGGGGTCCTTTGGACCAACCAGCCACGTGCAAACCGCAGTGAGCGGGAAGTCTAGACCTGTACATATCGGAATCGTAGCTCTTGAGTTGGCAAACTTGAAATTTGTTGGGTCTCTTCAGATGCCAAAGTCGCGAGAGCGAGCGGGTGCGGACAGGAAAACTCGAGAAGTTCTTTTCGTTATGACCCCTAGGGGTTTATGACCCCAGTTGATGGTCTTGGAGACTGCAGGAACAAGGCTCCGAGCCTGAACAGTTTCATGTGTCACCAGCTTGCTCCGGGCGGAGTAGAACTTTGGTCCCTACCTGCGGATTTTCAGGGTGTTGGGAATGAACCTTGGGACACCTTGAACAAAATCAGGTGATGCTTCAGAGGTGTGATTGTGTGCTTCGGTGTCATTCCCTCATTTCGGAAAAGATGTTGAGCAAGCAAAGGCCACTAAAGGCAAGGCCATTTTGGCGCGATATTGACCCTTCGGTGGGGAGCCCCATGACAAGCCAACGGCGGCTTTTCCCGAGGGACCACAAAAAACGAGTAGCCAGCGATGCCTCTGCTCCCCTCTGTCAATCAAAGTCGATTTCGTCCAAAAATTCAGAAAGATATCAACTAGCACTTTGCCGGGTCGAGAATGGCAGGGGCTCTTGCCTAAACTATCTCATTTCCAAGCAAGTTGTAAAGAACTACCCTGTGTCGATTTCTCTCGTCCATTTCGGGGGTGGATCGCGATCGCTTTTGGCGATGGGCCCGAAATTTGTTTGGGTTCGTTTTCTTGCCGCGTACAAAGCTGCTCCGGAGCGGGGCAGCTAAATGTCTGTTCAGCACCCTTGATATCCTTAGGTTGGTGAGTTCCTTACTAAAAACGGCCACTCCAAAAAGGCTCCCCTTGCTCCAAAGGATACAAAGCCCTTTGGGGTAGCTCGAGGGCATACAGCTCTCGTAACTCAAGGACAGATCAATCCAAACAGGGAACACTGTGTATGTATTTTTCCTAGTTGGGCACTGCTTGTTTGAACATAGCCAGATCCTGGTCCGTTTTGAAGGAGAAACCCAACGGACATTTTGGACAGAAGTTATTTCATTCTGTTTAAACAAGGGGACAGCCCATGGACGCTTCTGGAGGTCGGGGCTTGCTTGGCCAGTAATATTGACCTCTGATGAAGAACCCCGTCCAGTTCTGATTTAATGGGTTCCTTTGTTGCTAAAGGAGAGGACTCCAACCGCTAAAGGATATTAGCTTGAGGCGGGAAGCGCAGCTCACCTGATGTTCCTGTGTTTAGACCAGAACAGAAGCTAGTTCATTATGCAATTGGTGCCCCATCTTTGTTTGGGTGTTGTGTTGGAGGCAGGGGAGCAGTCCCCTTTTGGTCGGTTTACAGCGAAACCAGAAGGACACGGGTGCCCTCATTTTGCGACACACCCGTTAAAATGTTGGGATCCCGTTTCCAATCCATGCAAATCAGGCCGAAATCCGGAGCTCAGCGCAGACGAAACGAATCGCGGCGCATTGGTCAAGCATGGAGTCAAGCGAACAAGCCGGCAATACGATACTCAAGGAGCTTTGCTTGCCGCGGACTGCACAACTCAAGAAGCCTTCATCAAATATGCTCAGTGTGCCATGTGACAGGGTAGGGGCAAGTTAGGGTCAATACTGCTTGCAGGTGCCATGTGAATCGTCAATATCCATCCTTCAAACAGACTTGCTCCGGCAGCGACACAGCCCACAAGATTGGACATGCCTGACCTTTAACCGTTTCGCCTTTTTGGAAAATGTTTTATTGCCGTACTAGCAATAAGATTACCACACTTGTTGCTCGGTCAGTCTGAGCAGCCCACACCGGGACCCCAGCAGCCACTCCCCTTAAAGACCCCTCCAACTTGTGATGGGCCCACCCACGTTGCCAGACTTCACCTTTTTGCTGGTTGTTCGTGATATGCCTCTTTTCCCCAGCAAGACCACAATGTTGCAGTCGGAGCAGGAAGTAAACTGCTGAACCAACGTTTGGCATCCAAATCTGGTGCAAAGTTGAACCAGGGACAGGACAAATGAGAGTGCAAGCGCAAAATCCATTGAGGGGTGCTTCTGCCACCCTCGCATAACCTCGCTATAAAGGTCAACAACGCGTTTCCGACCTCATGCTGCCAGCATGTTGTTTTTCTCCAATGGGTTTAAAAGGGAATCTATCATTACTGGACATTTGTTTCTATATATTTTCCCAGGGGACTTGAGCGAGTGGAAGTGACGTCCCAACCCTTTCCAACCCCAGCTAGGTCCCCCAGTAGTGCCCTTTTACCCTATGTTTGGGGAGGGTGCCCCTACTAAAGTAGACTACAGAAAAAACAAGTCGGGTACCAACTTATTCTATCCGCTCAAATCTGGAGGACCTAGCCAGGGTGCAACTCTCAGTGACTCGCCGCTGCGGCCGTGATGAGCGATGAGCTCCATGTGGCCGCGGACTACGAGGCCCTGGCGAAAGCGGAGAAGGAGCGGTCTGACGCATCGGCGTGCCTAGGAGACCACCGAAGATTTCTGGATCAACTGCAGGAAATTGAGCATTTTGTCTATTTTTTGGGGACTCAGGTGTAACTTGCTGCATTTGCTTTTGCATGCGTTGTATTTGTGGCGTTCCTTTTGGATGTCCTTTTGACATGTTACAGAGTGGCGGTACCCTTTCAGTAAAAACAGACGCACCCAGATGGGTTCAATTGGGGGCCAATTACACATGATGGTTTTGCTGCAAGCAACCCATTTATAAGAACCTGTTTCAGCCCCGTGAAGATGGGCCGGGAGGACTCGCTAACCCGAAGTGAAGCTTCTTGCTGGTAGCCTTTGTAAACTAGTTCCGTGGCGCCGAAGTTTGGCGGTCAAGGTGCCTCTCGACTCTCAACCTTAAATCGACATGTCGGGATTCCTACCCCACGCAACTTTCCTGGTTCTGCCGAGTATCCTTTTTTGGGGTTTGTCAGGAAGTACTTTGCTCCAGGAATTGGAAAATGGGCAGTATTGGCCCCAGCGAGCCTGGTAGCCACGCCGCGGGGTTTGCCTGTGAAACTCATTAGAAAAGATGTCGGGCTGGAAACCCGAAGCACGGGGCCCGCTTGAGACGGTTTTCCTTTGACATCAGCTTTCCCTTTCTTTCCCCATGGCAATCCACGGGTCTTGGTTTCAAACCGACTTGCTGGTTCTCAGCAGGGAATGAGGAAATGAACCCAGAAGTTGTTCAAGGGATGGTGTATAGGTTTCATTCCCTCATTCCCAGAGCACCAGAAAGACGAGAAGTCGAAGCGGCGGAGCAAGTGCCCGGGCAAATCGCTCGAGCGATCGCAGGACCCCAAGGCTGCACTTCAGCACTTCCGAAGAGCCCTCGAGCTGTTGGCTCCGCTGCAGGCGCCCCGCGTGGAAAACCGCACCTCGCGGATCCCCTTTTCTTGGTTGTAGCCGTTTGGGCCAAAAAAAACAAGTTGTCAACTTTGGGGGAACACCAAATTGGAGGCATGGAAGCAGCTGAGCTACTATTTTGAGGCAGTCAGGGAGGTAGTCATCCGCTTACGGGGTGTCTCCAAAGGAAACCAAATGCCAGTTTGGCCCATTTGGGCAGTTGGCGACGATCTTACTGGTTAGAACCCTGCTGCTAGATGCTTCTCCCGGAAAACCGAAGAAGAAAACGACCACCTAACACCATGTGTTAAAATGTGCGCCAGGTCTAGGCATCTATATAAGTCTATATATAATATGTATATATATATATATGTATATGTAGCTAACGGCTTCACCCGGGTTTGGTGACTTACTGTAAACTAAAGGGTCCCATAATGTTTAGGTTCCTTTCACTCTATGTCCTCTTTGAATGAGCAATCATGAACGGACATATCATAACAAATTGTTAATTGTTCAATGTGGCCTGATGTGTGCAATTGTTTCACCAACCTTTCACCAGCTCTGCTTTATTTGCTTTCACAGGCGGGATTACTGTAAGCGCTGCCGAGGAGAATCTGGGGAATGCTGATTTTGAGTTCCAGTTGGTGCAACTCAGGTGCCAGCTGACGAGAACGGGGTGTGCTCACAATTCACTCGCTCTCGTTTTTCCCCCGGATCGGTGAGCTCGGAATTCTCCCAACGAGCCCACGCGAGAATCCAGCCAGGGAATCTCCTGCAGGGCGGGAATCTGACAGGACCCACAACTTGGAAGCTGAAGAGTGGGGTTGAGGCTCGAGATATTGCATGGGAAAGAGTTCCGTTAAAAGCAATGCCACATCTTCCATATCTTTGGGCGAATCGCTTTCGAGGGAGAAAAAAAACATGGGCATCTGGAAATTTCTGGGGGCAACAGGCAATCATTAATGTGTTTGGTGGTCGGAAAACAACCTTGCCTTGCAGAACTGCCGGACTACCTGCTGACCCCAACTACACCCAGGGGGACATAGGTGACAATCCGTTCCGGAGACCCTTGGAAACCCCATAGGCCGGCAGAGGCAGCAGGCACCAGCATCAAACAGCCTTCGGGGGGGGGCCCACTTTTGACACACAGACACGATTTCCATGGCAAGTGCCTTGCTAAAGTTGCTAGAGAAGACATTGGGCTGCTCCAAATGAGATCCCTCAAGACCGCCCCTGCGTGCGCCGAACATCGCATGTTGAGAGGCGCTTGTTGAAGCGGAGTTTGGCCCCCGAGTTGGCGTGCCGACGGCAAGAGGCTCATGAGCTTATGCCGCGAAAAGACAACATGCATGATGCTTTGTTTGCGTTGCCTGCGAAGCCTGTCAATCACAGTTCTCCAACTTGTCGCTGGAGCCCAGTTACCCAGCCATCCCCTTAGCTTTTTAGCTTTTTTAGGGTTTAGTGAGGGGTTCCATTTGACCCACCGAAGTTAAACTTGCAGGCGATCTGAGGACAGCCCAGGTAAGTTGGGATGAATGTGCCTTTGAACCTTTAAACGCCACTGGACCTTTTCAGAGGTCAGCGCAACAAAAGCAACCGGCCGCCAGGCCAAGCACGACGGCCGAGCGCTGGCGGCCGCGCTGCAGTTGCCACTCAGACGCGGGAAAAGCGAAACCTGTTCAAAGCTGACCTTTTGATCGGGTGGCTTTCCCATTTTGGTCCATTCCAGTCATGGCCCCAAAAGGTTGACCCGCTTCTAGAAACCCAGTTCGAAGAGCACCTGGAGCATCAGCAGACCTGCAGGGAGTATCACCCGTTGAGCTGGCAAACTAAGCTGTGATTACTTGAGGGAGGGTTGCCCTAAACAAAGGAGGGGTATTTATTTTAGGATTCTTGTTTTATTTGTGTTTTCTTTTTTTTCCGCTTTTGGCTTCTTGGCTTCTTGGCATTTTGGCTTTTTGGCTTCTTGGCTTCTTGGCTTCTTGGCTTCTGGGCTTCTGGGCTTCTGGGCTTTTTGTTGGTTTATGCGGCTTTTGGTGGCTTTTTGGCTTTGGCTTTTCGCATCCTCTGCATTCCCAGTTCCTCTTCGGCAGGTGGCGTTTTGGCTTTTTCGTTCAGATTTGGCTTCCCGTCATCAGCATCACCAGTTCCTCCCTATTTGAATCATCACTTCTTCAAACATCATGGGGGGGAAGCTACTGTTTAGATTGTTTGCAGAGTAATTGCACCCCTATTTGAATCAACACTTCTTCAAACATCATGGGGGGCTGCCCCCCGCTACTTTTTACATTTCTTGCAGAGATTGAATTGCACCCCTATTTGAATCATCACTTTTTCGAGCGTCCAATTTCGCGAGAAAATGCTGCAAAATACGATATTTTAGGTAATCTGTGTAATCCATGTATGTCTGTATGTATGCACTTCTTCGAACATCATAGGGGAAGCCACCCCCGCCAACCCTCCCGCTGCCTTTTAAATTCTATCGCACCCTTTCTTGAATCATTGCACCCCTACTTGAATCATCACTTCTTCCGACATCATGGGGGGGGCTGCCGCCCCCCCCAACCCCCCCGCTACGTTTTAGATTTTCTACAGAGATTTAATTGCACCCCTAGTTGAATCATCAATTCATCGAACATCATGGGGGGGCTGCCGCCCCCCCCAACCCCCCCCCCCCCTTACTTTTTGGACTTGTTGCAGAGATTGAATTGCACCCCTATTCGAATCATCACTTCTGCGAACATCATGGGCCCCCCCAACCCCCCCGCTACTTTTTAGTTTTTTGTTTTACAGGGACTGAAATGCCCTCCTATTTGAATCATCATTTTTGTTGACCCCGTCAACCTGCCAGCTACTTTTTTCGATTTTGTTACCCACGATTTGTTGGTGAATCTAGGGATGTTGGTCGGACATGCGGGGGATGTTGAAAACGATGCTGGGGATGTTGACGGGCTAGTGTAAAATGCGTCAATTTCGCCAGAAAATGCTGTAAAATACGACATTTACTGGCCCGGACGAAAAACGGGGGGAAAAATCAAACATATATATATATATATAACAATCCGCACCCCTAAACAAATGCTGTATTTTTTGTCGGAGGTTTGCCAAACGTCTCGAAGGACATTGTGACACCAAGTGACACCAAGCGGTATCAACGCAATGCAAAGCAACCGTTCGCTTCGGAAGGCCCAGATAGGAAAATTGGTTCGTCGTTTTGGAACCCAATGACACAAATGTTTCCTTGTGAGTGGGGTTCCTTTTGACTTTCACAAGGATTGCCGGCAAGGCCGGGGCAAGCCCTGTCACTGCTTCTGCCCAATCTGCAGAACCCTCACGTGGACTTTTGGCTCTCTCGACTCAAGCGATACGAAAGGCACCTAGGAGCAACGGTCAAAATTTGCTGTCATCTTTGCAGCATTTGATGTTAGTTGACTGTTAAGTTAATGTTGCGCGTGGCTCATATGATGGTTTTAACTTTAGCACAGCGTAGCTTCCGTTGCCAGAAGCACACAATCACTTCGAGCCAGTCAATGTCAAGACGAGAAACAAGCGCTGTTTAACATCGAGCAGACAGGTCATTCGTGAGGTCTTTTCATGGCATGTGTTCTCTCAAAAAAGTGACCCCTGAAAGTAGGTGACTTCCTGTTGGTGTATTTTGGTGTTAAACTTGTCTTGCCTTTTGGTCTCCCTCTGGGTTGCATGTTTGGTCTCCCTTTATACCGGGTTCTTCCAATTCATTCGTTGGTTCGCGCAGCCTCACGACCAAATCGACTGAGGCATGTTGAAATGGCGCGCTGGCCCTAGGGCGTGGTTTCTGGGTGATGAAGGGCGTCCTCTTCGTGTACACCCTTTTCGGGCTTGATCGAATCAAATGCGTGTCCCCTTTCGGACCAAAGATGTTTCCGGTGTATTTTAAAAGCAACTTAGATCTATGTGTGCAAGCAACGGGACGGTACCCTTTTCAACCAAAAGAACAACGACCATTGAAAGTGTTTGGGTCCCCCCCATGTTGACACATACCCAAATGAATCGATATTTGAGTTGCAAAGGTTTCACCACCGGACACTGAATGGATACTCCTTGAGGATAGTCCCCAATGAAAGGGTTATGCTCAAAGGATGAAAGGGGCTTTGGGATTTATATAGGACATCTGTTGAAGGTATAAGTCGCTTCTGGCACACTGCCGCCATTTTTGATCGATCGAGATAAGGGGTACAGCCGATCGGGGCAAAGAAGGCCTGGAGGTGTCACCAGTTTCTCCCAGTGAAGTTGACAGCAGCCTTCAGCGCTTTCTTTGATTTCATTCCAGCTTCAAGTTTGCCGACCTAGACAGCCTGCGGAACGTGCCAAAATCGTGGGGCGGATGTCACTGCCGGCTGAGAAAATTGCATTCCTCAGAAATCGCCCAACTTGGCCACGAGTGAGATAGATCAGATGACTAGAGGAATAGATAGAGCTCCTGTGCCAAACCGAAACATTCCTAGGCAGCAGTCAAACTGGCGCAAGAGTATTACAGAGATGACATGTGGGAATCCCATGCGAAGGCAGCTCGGGAATTGGCCTGCCGTACGCTTGTGTTTCTGCCGCTACACTGGAGTCAGAACTGTAGGAAACTCAGCGCTCTCGACTCTCCACGCAGCTTTGGTGAGGGGGGCCCCAAAACATTTAAGCCTGAGGTAGCAGGTTCCTCTTGAGGCTCGGTACCCAATGTGGGGCCACGGGCCTCAACACGACATGGACCCCTTCTCCCTGCGAAACTCAGCCACAGTGCTCCCCCCACAGGCACACCCATACAGTTTCCCATGTGTCAACCAAACGGGCAGCACCACCGCCACTTGGCCACACCCCTTTGCCAGGGGTCCGAGATCCAATTCAACGCTGCGTGGAGGAGACTTTCTCATGAGGAAAACCCCTCACATCGCCACCCTCGTAACCCTCCGAACCCAATTCAGTGGGTTGCATGTGAATCAGGACTTTCAAACCCCAAAAACAGGGTGCCCTCAAAAAGACAAGGCCAGATGATGTCCTGTCTCAACCCCTTTCAAGTCGCCTGCCCAGAGTTGCCAGTTCGAAGCTTGGATTTCGAGGGGACGTTTCGGGCACGTTCTCGGCAAGTCAGCTGGGCGTCTTTTCCGAGGGTACCTTTTTGTTGGTGTCTGAAAGGAAACCGAAAGGACAACCACATTTTTCTTTAGGGGGGGTCCTGAAAAATACACACCCAGATTCTACATGTTGAAGGTGCTCTCAGCGAATCTCTGTTGCCGTTGTTGCAAGGGTTCATCCCTTCCGATGGCTTGTCTGACCCAAGGGATCGCCGCAAAGAGTTTGGCAGACTGCCCCACCTTGGGGGTGGGATCGGGGGTTCCTCAATTCCATTTGTCCAGTGCCTGCAAAGGGCAAAGGGAATTCCAGGATGAACCTCTCTGCCAATCCCATTTTTAAGGTGGGGGATGGCGTTCAATGACTCGGGAGGTTGCACCCTGGCTCAGGTAGCCCTAAATTGGTGGTTTGAAGTGGTTAGGGGATTGGGGCTCTGGCTCTTGTAAAAATGGGAAACCATCTCCAACCTCACCACCACCTCCCTCGAGAAACCACATATTGTTCATTCCGCAAAGAAAAGAAGATCACCAAAATCACCAAAAGGATCTTTTAGGAATATTTGGTTTCATTTCCCACCAAAATCGCCCAAAGCATCTTCTAAGAATCTGTGTTTCATTTTTTCCGGGTCTTTTCCAGGGACTCATTTTCCGACTGGGCAGACGGTCCCCCCATTTGCCCGCGGAGTCCGCGGCCGAGGCAGGTGCTGCTGGCCCAGCAGCCCTACCGCGCCTTCCAGAGCGCCTCCCAGGCGATGGAGTCGGCTTGTTGGATTGGAGGGGCAGTTTTTTTAAAGTTTGGGGATTTGTCCATTGTGTTTGGGTAATGTTCGTTGTTCGCCGTTTTTTTCGGGATGTTTCGTTGTTTTGGGGTTTTGTCTGGGATGTGTTTTTTTCTTTTTTTTCCGCTTTTGGCTTCTTGGCTTTTCGGCTTTTCGGCTTCTTGGCTTCTTGGCTTCTTGGCTTCTTGGCTTCTTGGCTTCTTGGCTTCTTGGCTTCTGGAAAGACTGCAAAAGCAGATGAGTGGAGATGGCAATCTTGGATATATATCTTAGATATCATTGCTATAGCCATGTTGAAATATGTAAATACATAAGTCAGGTAATGACATGAGAGTAGATACATGACATATCTAAGGCTGAACTTGAACGCGCCATGCAAACATCATTTCGTTCTGGCACGCTCGGGGGCGCCTGGAATTGCCATACTAAAAAACGTGTCGCACTCCCAACGGACACATTTTGGAGCCCGCCTCGGCTCTGCTGTGTCCCTGTTGCCTGCCGGATGACGAGGGTGCCCCTGTCCGCCCGTGCACGCACGCACGCACGCACGCACGCACGCACGCACGCACAGACACACACGCACAAACAGACACCCACACACACACACCAAACAGACACAACAAACTAACAGACACACAACACAAACTCAAGCACATGAACACAAACACAAACACAAACTCTGACACAAACACAAACCACACACACAAACACAAACACACAAACACACACACACAGATACACACACACAGACCCACACACACACGCGCACACACACACACAAACACGAAAGTACGCAAGAACACACACACAGAAACAGACACACAAACAAGAAACAGACACACAACACAAACTCAAATACAAAACACAAACAACAAACAGACACACAACACAGACTCAAACACAAAACGCAAACACAAACACACACACACACAAACACAAAACACACAAACACAAACACACACACACACAAGCACGCAAGCACACACACACACAAACACACAAGCACACACACACACACACACACACACACGCACACAAACAGACAAACACGCACACAAACACACAAACACACAAGGCACACACGAACCCACCCACCCACCCACCCACCCACCCACCCACCCACCCACCCACCCACCCACCCACCCACCCACCCACCCACGCACCACGCACGCACGCACGCACGCACGCACGCACGCACGCACGCACGCACGCACGCACGCACGCACGCACGCACGCACGCACGCACGCACGCACGCACGCACGCACGCACGCACGCACGCACGCACGCACGCACGCACGCACGCACGCACGCACGCACGCACGCACGCACGCACGCACGCACGCACGCACGCACGCACGCGCACGCACGCACGCACGCACGCACGCACGCACGCACGCACGCACGCACGCACGCACGCACGCACGCACGCACGCACGCACGCACGCACGCACGCACGCACGCACGCACGCACGCACGCACGCACGCACGCACGCACGCACGCACGCACGCACGCACGCACGCACGCACGCACGCACGCACGCACGCACGCACGCACGCACGCACGCACGCACGCACGCACGCACGCACGCACGCACGCACGCACGCACGCACGCACGCACGCACGCACGCACGCACGCACGCACGCACGCACGCACGCACGCACGCACGCACGCACGCACGCACGCACGCACGCACGCACGCACGCACGCACGCACGCACGCACGCACGCACGCACGCACGCACGCACGCACGCACGCACGCACGCACGCACGCACGCACGCACGCACGCACGCACGCGCACAGACACGCACACGAACAGACACGCACACGCACAGACACGCGCGCACGCGCACATGCGCGCACGCCCACACGCGCACACGCACACGCCAGGCAGGCATGCAGGCACGCACGCACGCTTCACGCAGGCACGCACGCACCCACCCACCCACCCACGCACCCACGCACCCACGCACCCACGCACCTACGCACCCACGCCTCTCGCACCCACGCACCGACGCACCCACGCACCCACGCACCCGCACCCACACGCCCACATACACACAAACGCACAAACGCTCACACACACACACACAAACACAAGCACACAAGCACACACACGCACACACACGCACAGGCACACGCTCGAACGCACACACGCACGCACGCGCATGCACGCACGCACGCACACGCACACGCACGCACGCACGCACGCACGCACACTTACACTTACACTGACACTTTCACTTTCTTTCTCTTTCACTTACACGCACACGCACACGCACACGCACACCCACACCCACACCCACAGGCGCACCCACACACACACACAGACACACACAGACACACACAGACACACACGCACACAAGCACAAACTCACACGCACGCAAACACTGACACACACACACACAAACACACAACAACCACCGCAAACACAAACGCGCACGCACAAACACAAGCACAACCACAAACACAAACGACGCGCAAACACAAACATGCACACTCACACATACACATACACACACACATACACACACGCACACACGCACACACGCACGCACGCACGCACGCACGCACCCACACACACACACTCTCACGCCCCCGCACCCGCACTCGCACCCGCACCCACACCCGCACCCGCACCCGCACCCGCGCGGGGGCGCGCCCGCGCCCGCGCACGCGCACGCACACGCACACGCGCACGCGCATGTACACACACACACACACACACACCTACACCCGCCCACGCGCCCACGCGCCCACGCGACCACGCGCCCACTCGCCCACGTGCCCACGTGCCCACGCGCCCACCCGCCCACGCGCCCACGCGCCCACGCGCCCACGCGCCCACGCCCACGCCCACGCCACACCCACATTCACACCCACACCCCCGCCCGCACGCCCGCCCACCCGCCCGCTCGCCCGCCACGTACGCACGCCTTCCCGCCACGCACGCACAAACACACACAGACAAATGTCGGTGTGTCTTAAATGTGGGCAGGCCCCCCCTCCCTCCTGAAAACAAAATTAGGTTTCCCCTCAGCTGCCTTGAAGCGCACATTAGTCACTTTGCCCTCCAAACAGACAAAACGAGGTTTTCCTTTCTCCGAAAGTCCACAGGTCCGCGTCGGTTCGGCACCAGGCCCTGCGCTTGCCGCCCCCGTGCCTCTACGGCGCCAGGGCGGCCCCGGGCCTCGTCAGCGCCGCCCACCTGGTGCGCACGCAGGCGGTGCTCGCCATGGAAGAGGCCGAAAGAAAGCCGGGCCGAGCTGTGTCTTTGGGTGGACTTCAAGGGAAACCAAAAAGAGCACCATTTCTTGGTGGCTCCCTATTTCAATTCACACCCAAACGGGGCTTTCTGTTTTACCGTTTGTGTTTTGAAGCATCCTTTTCATAGGGTAGGTCAATCCCTGTGTCTTGTCAATCTCCGTGTCTTGGGAAGTTTGAGTGCCCCCAAAGCAGTGCTTGTATGCAACCAGGCAGCTCCTGGATTTTAGTCACTTGGGAAGACCATTTTATGTGCAGATAGTGCATGCTGGGTTTCTCCGGCTCGCCCTCCCCGCGGGGGTGGGGTAAGCGAGCCTGATTGGCTTGAGCCACAATCAAAACCCGGGTAGATGAAGGTTGGTAAGGGGCAGTCCCAGCCGGAAATAGTTGCGGCCGCCTTTCTACTTCTTTGCGTGGTTCTGTTTTTTTGTACCAGGTTTTGATTATGACACCCGCCACCGATTTCTACTATCCATGTAGTTCTTGTTCCGGTTCCTGCTTGGTTTTATGGGGATCATTGCCGGGCCTAGCCTTTGCATCCAGGTCGGAAGACCAAATCTCAATGGGTTGAGGGCTCGCAGGTGTACTCATGTTTGTTGAAACACACAAATACGAGCCTTACACATATTGAACGCTTAATGTTCACCCCTCATCAATCAACGTGATGGATCCCTAGTTAGTGGACCATCCTCTATTATTAATCCACCAAGGTCAGCACCCAGGCTTTTCACCACATACTCACCTGTTGCCGAGCACCCAAGAGAAGCCTTACAACCCTCTCTGCCCTCACCCCCAAAAAGGGGCAAGATAAAGGAACTTGCATGGAGTGCAGCATTTTGGGGGAAAGGGGGTAATTGATTTGGACCAAGCCCTCGCCTAACCAAGCCCATCAATCAGGCCGAGGAGATGTACTTCTCGGACGAAGGCCTCGAGAATTTCGGTCCTAGTGGGTAACCTGTTGGCTTACACTCCTGCGGAGAGGGAGGGTTGGGGTGGGGGTGGGTTGATGGGGGGGGAGTCCTTCGAGTGATCACAATTTTGGGAGTTCTCAAGATGGCTCAACATGAATCATTCTTTAAATGCAACCCCCTCAATACTGAAAGTTTGTGAACATTTGGCGGGTTCTCAAAGCGACTCATGGGCATATTTTCCTTCAAACCATCATTCAGAGGGCGCTACAGTCACGCGGCAGTTTGCACGGCCAAATGTTGTGGCATGCTGGGCAATTTGTCCGCTTTCATCAAGTCCAGTTCAGCTCCTTGATGAACTGGTTTTGGCATATTGGCTAGGTTTGAATTGAGTTTTGTTTGGAACGTGTTTCAATGGTGTATGGATGGCACACCTGATCCAACGCATTCAGCGCCTGGATTGATTGTAGCTGTTTTGGTGGCTGAGATTTTCTCAGGTGGGGTATTACTTTTCGTTCAATATCCAGGGAGAATCCTTGGAGAGCTGTCAAGAAAAAGGATGATGATGATGATGATGATGATGATGATGATGATGATGATGATGATGATGACAACGACGACGACGATGATGATGCTCTTAGGATGTCCTTCGCCTTTGTAATGTTGTTGTGACCGAGCTGAAAAGTGCCACTACATGTGTTGGCTATGTGATGGTGATGACAAACCCCGTGATGATGATGTTTATCTTGGGATTCTACTTCCCGGATGTTGGGAACCAACATTACAACCTGGGCTGAGTTGGAGGACATGCGACGCCAAGGCTCAAAGCTGCCTCTGAAGTTCCAGAGTTTTCTCCCTGGAAATTTGGCCTCCGATGCTGGGACTGTCACCAAAAGTCTGATTGACCAATGGGCGAGCCGAAACAGCATCAGCGAGACTTACTGCAGCGCAATGTCCAAAAACAGCTAGGCCATGGACCCCTTTTCAGGGTTTCCCTCAAATGTCTATTGTCGTTGGTGTTCTTGGGGGGGTTCCTTTCGCCTTCGATCCACAAGGACTTTTGGTTGGTCATTTCAAATCTGAGCGACCCACACTTTGTTTGGGAGGTTCCTTTCCAAATATCTTTTGGGAGGGGGCTGTTGTTTCAATGCCAATCAACATATATCAGCTTCCCATAGCTTCCCTCTAATTGGTGGTTTGAGGTTAGCGTGGTTTCCCCGCCCTTTACCTTCGAGTATACTTTCCGGAGTTCCTTGTGCATCCAACCATGCATTTTGTGGGGTTGGGTGTCTTTCTGCAGGGATTAAAAAGAAAGAATAATCCAAGCAACACACACGCACGCTTGGGGGGTGGGTTCCTTTCGAATCCAACGAAGACACACTGTTGGTGTGGGGTTCCTTTCAAAGCCAACTAAAGTACCCTTTGTTTGGTGGGTAGGCTTCCTCTTCAGATCCAATAAACATGACTTTTGGGGGATGGGTTTCCTACCAACATTGCAGACTTTTGGGGCTTGGATTTCATCTTCCATTTGACCATGTAACATACTTTTTTAAGAAGTTGGTGTTCCTTCAAATCCAGCCAACATCCACTTTGTGTGTGGAAGGTGTTCCTTCAAGTCCTACCAAGACACACTTCAAAGGTTTCCCTTCCACCATCCGACATAGTTCATCTGGAGTCTCCCTGTCTCTCAAAACAAGGGGCCCTGACCCCCTTTGTTTTTGGATAGTCACCCCATTTTGGAAAAGGCCGTGAAGATTCCAGGTACACGTGGTTTTTAGTTGGATGGGCTTCCTTTCACATCCAACCAACCGGTGGACTGTTTCTAATCCAACCAGCACACACACAATTGGCAAGTGGGTTTCCTGTCATGTCCGACCATACAATTTTGGAGATTTCTTCAGGTCCCACCAGCTCACGCAGTTTTCGAAAGCTGGGCCGGACACGCTGTTTGGGGTGCTGTCTAATCCGACAAAGCTGCACGTTCTGGGAGAGACAGTTTCTTAAAAGAATGGCCGGCATACACTGTCTGTTAAAACAATGCCAAGTGTTGGCCCACATGTTGTTCATTTTACGAGCCCAAGTGGTTGTTCAGTAGGATGACCAGTCCAATCTGCAGATTTCTCCCACATGTTCAGTGGCGCCCTTTCCTCTTTTAGCTTTCTTCTCTTTTAACTTTCAGTAGGTTTTGGTGTTATTATGTTTGGTTGGTGTTCCTTGTTTTCGGTTTGTCGTTGCCAGCGTTTATTTCATATGTTTTCCGTTTCTTTGTCTATTGCGCTTCGTTGCATTGGTTGGGTTTTTGCTACCCTTTGTTGTATTTGGTTTGTTCCCGAGTCAAACTGGTCAACCCGACCACGGGTTTTGGCCACGGATCCACCCAGTCTGGGGCCAGACTCCCGGTGCTCTCAGCGAGGCGAGCGTGCGGCGCTGCTCAAGGATTTGCGCAGAAACCTGGAGGCAGGGTATGGTGAATGGGGTATCCTGTTGCATATGGCTTTCTCTTTTTTAGAGTTGGTCCCTTTCTCTGTGGCTTTTGTGGCTTGAAAGGAAACGAAAAAGAACACCAATTTTTATTTGCTCGGGGGGGGGTTATGTCGGGATGTGTAGTATTGGGGTAATGTCAACTTCGGAGTAATCAAAGGAGGACCCCAATCAGAGGACCGCCCTAGAATGGCTCATTTCTCTACTAAAAGAGAACCAGCCGTGATTAGGACGGTCCGGGTTTTTCATTATGGGTGGTACCTGGATTGACATGTTGACCCGGAATCTAAGTAGAACCCATCCTATCAATTAGGGGCTGGGGGCCCCTGCAAACGACATCCCTTGATCAAAATCAAAATGCAAAAAAGGGGGCGTCTTTCAAGAAAGACGCGCCCATCGCCTGAATCCGGCTAAATCCGCTCTGGCTAGGCGGTGCAGGCAGTGCAAGGCGTGAGCCCCGCCCTGCAGGCCAGGAAGCGGGTCGGGACCCCGAAACGCGCCTTGCAGTTGGAAGACTTACAGTGGGGGACGAAAGAACAGGAAGACTTATGATTGGGTGACAGGAGTTCAAAGCCTAGAGGCTAGAGGATATACATATACAGTACATGGTATAATATAAAGTGATTCCAACCGGTGCGCGTGTTACGTTCCGTCTGGGGTGACGGTACATTGCACATTCCCTTCAAAGGGATGACTAAACCATTGGGATATTGCTACTTTTCTCCAAGTAAGTGTATTCACTCCCTTAGCTCCTGAGCTTGAGTCATCTGTTGGGGGAGGACTATTTTAGTGGCAAACAAGGGTTTGGACTGTTGTTGGCTAGTGCACTCAGGAAGTGAAGAACGAGGACTTATAAAACCGAGATTCTTATCATACCGTGTTACCGTGCCGCTTTTTGTGCGCCACCCAAGATTCCGTGTTTGGGGTCCCTCGCAGGTTGATAATTTAATGGCCATTTACCCAGGACAAGCAAGCGAAACGAGAGTCGAGCCAAATCAGATGCCTTTCCTTGCGAGAGGGAATCCTTCACTTTTGGTGTAAACCGCCCCCGATTCATCTATCAGGTTGCAACTCTGAGGTAAATGTTATCAGTTGGTAATGGCAACCAAGGGGTGATCAGAGGGGTGCAAAAGTGTACTTGAGGGGGCAGCGTACCTAGTAAGTAGATGCTATTGGATGTTGTTGGACGTTGTTGGATCTGTTGGATTGCATTTGGTTTTTGCAATCTGCAAAGAACATTCGGTTGGCCACGGGTTGGGAAGGCCACCAGTTGGACCCAGAGTATCAGAACTAGTTTGTTCAACCTTTTAACCGTTGAAGCCATGAAGCTGGACAACATTTCACGGCGATCAAACGAGCGACAGGAGCTGCAACGCAAGCTGCTGCGCTTTGCAGGCTTCGCTCTAGGGGGAAGATATCCCTTCGGGCGAAGTCTAAGGCGATGAGTTGGGAACAAGAGCCTGCAAAATGTGTTCGTGTCCGTCGTGCCCTCGATCAGAGGCAAACTGAAGTCTGTGGCGTGTTTCAGATTGGGAGTTGATTCCGCCATGAATGAGCTGACTTAAGGACCTTCAAAGAGGTTCGCTCTTTCAAAACAAACGCAACCCGACCCTAGGCCTCCCCCCCCCCCCCCCACAAAAAAAGAGAGAGAAAGCATCGATTGTGCTATAGACAATTAGAAGCCATTTTGCGCCCGAGAACTCTAAAAAAAGCAAAACCAGAAACAAGCAGGTTACAAAATAGGCGCCGAGTGTCCACCATATCCCCAGACCAACCCCCTACTGTGAAAGCCTGATTTTGTCCAATTTGACTTTGTGAAATTGTCATTGACCTGAGTAAAGCGAAGCGAACAGCCACATCTTGGGTCTTTGCGTGGTTTGGGGTCAGCTGGACACCCTCCATTCGGACCTTTGCTGGTGGCTTGACTAATTGTCAACCTAACCCGGGCCAAGAACACTAACTGTTTCACCCCAAAAAAGGAACCCACCATTTCTTTTTGGCGGGGTCATGTTCAAGTGCGTAGAACAACCCTCGCAACAGGGGTTCAATTCCGTGTCTTCCAGGATTACTCTCGTTTTCTATTCCAAAATGTCACTGCTTTTTATAATTCATGCCGGCGGTTCAACAAATTGCCTTGCTTGATACTCTGAACTTTGGCTTTGATCAAGAAGGGAAGCCAAAAACGGTTTCTTGGCAGTTCTTCGGGGATGTGGAAATGAGGGTTTGTTGATTCCAACTTCTACGATATCTTTTCGTTTGTGGGGATTCGTGAATTTGCTGAGTTGCATTCTTTGTTTGTTCTGTGATGCAATGGAGTTTGGTTTGCGAAGCGACAAAGTAGTTTAGCCAGAATTACAGGAAGCCCAATTGGATATCACAGGAAGGGCGGGTTTTGCCCACCAAGGGCCCTTTACGACCTTGGGGGGACTACTCAGCGGAAGCGATCGGGCAATTACGTCAGGTAAGTGGTTTAGCCACCCTGCGAATCACCCGCGTACACCTTATGAGTCCCCATTCAGTGGCTGATGGCCACAGCTCCCCACCACCTCATTGAGAAGCCAACCTTCCCAGCGATTCGGCCAGGCTAAGGCTGTAGTTTTAGAAAGCTGGGGCCTCATTCTGAAAGGCCAACATCAGGATCTGTCTGGGGTAGGAGTTTGGGTGCATCTGACACATCTGTTGCCTCAACCTGAAGCAAGCAATACAATGGCCGTTTTGCAACAAGGCCCAACTCCATTCAAGGTTTGCGCAGCTGTGACCAAACACGTTAATTGGTAACGGCCTGGATGGCAACCCTGTGCCGTTTTGACCTAGTTCTATGAGTTCCTTGGAATAGGTTTGATATGGCAGAGGAGTCATGGGGAAAACCACCCTAACATCACAGAACGGTTACTCTTCGTAACCACGTCTATTGGTGTCGAACCACTCTTCAAGGCGGTTTCAAGGTTGTTGTTTTTTATTGCGAACCGGAGGGCATTTAGCTTGGTATGTCCTTGTGGTATATCACTTTGGTATGTGAGCAATGATCAACTTCAGTCTGACAGCTTCTGCATACACCTTTGGGACCCTGCCCTTTCGGAGTCACCAGACCTACTTGGTTTGGGGCTGGGCACGGACCACAGGGATTTTGAACACCGCTACAAGGGTCCAAGGGAACCACGAGATTGGCAACAACGCTCGTCCCTCGACAGCTGCAAGCACGAGATCCAGAACAGCGCGAGACCTCCCTCGCTCTCTACGTATCCCTGATGGAAAATATTCAGACCTATTCAATCCTACTTATATTAGGCACCACATGCCACGTGTTTTCAACAGCATGGCTGCTGTCAGGCTGTGTGTATATATATATAATATATCAGGGGCACCTTATTTGCCCCGTAGACTGCAGTAGCTCGGCCCGCATGCCAGGGCCTTCGCCACATGCGCGGAGCACGCGGAACTCACTGCAGAGGCTTGGCGAACGGCTCCAAGGGAGCATGAGGTTTGGAGATTTATTTTGAGTAGTGCATCATGTGTAGAGGCATCTTTTTGTGGGGGACCCTTTTTTGGGTTCCATGTCAATCTGTAGGGGAGCAGTCAATTTTGTTTGAGAGGGAGGGACGCACAGGACTCCCTCATTTTCTCCTAGGAACGGCGTTTGCAGGCGGCTTTTAGAAGGCGTGGTGGAAAATTTGGCTGGGATGGGATTGCCTCCAAGCACTTGGCCCATTTATTTGCTTGGGTTGCCACTCTCCATGAGTGGCCTTGGAAGTGCCTTGAATGTGCTAAGCCCTCCTTTCTAGGAAGCTCCCCAAGTAAAGCCCCACTGCGTGCTGGAGGAAGCTAGGCATGGTCCTGGTATGTACACAATTTAGGCGGCTGCTTCTCGTGAGTGTCGGTGGTGTTGTTTGCGATGACTAAGTCGTACCGCACTCGACAGCAGGGGAATAGCATTGCTTCTGGAGCAAGATACGTCAAGACTTGTTGAGGTTCCGGGTTCTTAGATGGTCTTGGGGTTAGCCAAGTGATCAGCAATCATCAGCTCACTCACAGATACCCTCCTGTAACTCCTTGTAAGTAGGCTTACTTCCCAGCAACCACTTGGCAATTGCTCCCAAGCCTAAGTAGACACGCAAATACCCACCACTCAGGAATTTCCCCTTGTCACTGGGACCACATGATTCGTGATTCGTGATCCGCGAGCAGTCGGCCGTAAGCTGCGGCTTTTGTAGCCTCGGGCGGTCCGGCATCAACTCGATGCTTTGGCGCGACCAGGGCCGGGACTTGAAGAAGGTCGTTGGTTTCGTTTCAAGACCAAGTTGTCTCACCAAAATTGGAGACTTTGAAGCCCTGCGTGTGTACCACCCACATCCAACCATAAAACCCTCGGAAGTTGCGGTAAATTGTAGACATAAAGGAGCTGGATCATTGCTAACACTATGCCATGAGCTTGGCTGAAGTTTTTTCAACAGCCCTTCCAACCCCATTCGAGTTAGCTAGGCCTCTCTAGAACCCTCAAAAGGGGGTTCGAAAGGACGCGGTCTCAATGACGGCTTGGAAATCTTCTATGCGCTCTAGGCATCAGTTGCACCCCCAATCTTCATTGGGTTTTATTCACTCCCAACTGGTGCTAACTGATTCTTGCCTATCCACAGCATGAAGCCCTATGAATGCTTTATCATAAACCACACCAGGTGCCAGATTGTATCCACAGTATGTCTGGTTGGCATCTCAGATTCAAAGAGGTTTGCCTATCTTAAGCGGTCCCTCTGGCTTTTGTTCAGCCATAAAAACCATACCCAGAGGGCCCGAAGAAGCAGGTCTTCCTCTGGCGCCTTCGCTCCCGCTGGCTCTGCAGCCGCTTTGGTGGCGGCCAGGAACCGCTTTGGTGTGAAACGGGGACGCCGGGGATGCGCGGGCGCTTTGGTGGTTGATGTGATTTTGATGCTGTTCTATGTTGCTTTGGTTGTTTCTGTGTGCGCAGTTTTATGTTGTTCTATGTGGTGTCGTGTTGTATGATTGTTGTTTTGTGGTTGTCGCTTGTTTGCGTAGCAATTCGAAGTTTTGGTTTGATTACTTGATGTTGTTGTTGTTGTTTTGTTGTCTTGCGTTGATGCGTTGTGATTCTTTCTTTGCTGGCTGGAACTTGGCATGAAACCAAAATGGCCCCCACGAAAGATGGTGTTTGGTTCCATGCTAGCTTGTAGGAGTGTAAACCAGCCTTGAAAGCAGCTGTGGCTACTAGGTGAATGCGGAGGCTTTGACATGTTTCATCTAACCTCCGGACAGTCTTGTGTACATCAACTTTCCTGTGCCAGCAGACTCCCTTTGCAACATCGCCAGACTTAGCTTACCCATTTTTCATGTTCATTTCTGTTTTCCTTCATGTTCCCTTCTCACCTGTTTTGCACGGGGTCTAAGTCCGACCATGGCAGGCGGCAAGGCGCTTGGTCCCGTTCAGATTGCCTTAGTGGAAAAACGTGTTGCCTGCTAACAGTGGGGATGAAAGTATTCTCGAGGCAGGCTACTGTTACCCTGCAATGAATGACCATATTCGCATTACGATCTTCCAGCATTTCCACGGCAAGTGGGTGTCTACACCGATACGGCGTGGCGTCTCATTTGTCCAAAACCAAGCTTTCGACCTCTCACTTTGTATGAACCGATGGCCATCAATAGGTTGGACTAACTTTGGTGAAATGCGGGTGCTGTTTTCGGAGGCTGCACGTCTTGCGACTGTTCCAAAGGAAACCAACAAGGATCCCACATCAAATGGCATGGGGCCCTTAGGAGTTAGCTACTTAGTTATCCGCAGGTTAATCAAGGACAGCTTTGCCGATGCATCGCTACGCATGCGAATGTCCTATTTCTCAAGATGATAAGGAACACATTTTACATCATGCTCGATCGCCCTTCTTTGAAGAGAATCGATATGCTCCGCTACAGCAGCTTGCACCATCGAAGACGATCAGTGGGTTCAACCTCCTGATGATTTCAGTTTCATTGGCAAAGGAAGCTATTGAGACTTTTGAACTCGGAAGAGGTCATACACTGACGGAATTCAGCAAGGCGGAATTTCCTCCGAAGTATTCGATCGGACGTGGAACAACAGCGGCTAACACTTGCGAAGCGATTCAACGCTGCAGAGAAATGTGTGCCAGAGAGCCAGAGCAAGAGGCGGCGCAGCTATGCACGTTGTTGGGGCATCAGCCGTACCAAATGTTTAAGGCTAAAGAACGCAAACATCAGATTGACCCGGCACGAGCCAGGCTCAAAGCTCCCATGCCAACGTTCAAAGTCGATATATATATATATATATATATACATATTATGTTGGAGTTGTAGTTGAGATTCATCATTTCTACTGATTTCCCACAAATATGTTTAGCCTGTGGATATCTATCATGGCTGCTAAGACCTTGGGATCCGAGCATTGCATTTGCGGCAATACTTGTGCTCCTTGGTTTGTACCCCCCACTTGGCCTCTCGGTTAGCCCGTTCCTAGGTACTTGGTTAGTCCCCTGTGAACCCCCCTGTTAGGGTTGCTGACCATTCCATTACGCGATCCCAGACGAGGGCTCCGGCTTGAGATTGAACTGGGAATTCTCTTAGCCTCAAGGAATCAAAGGGCACGAGCCCCCAAGGACCCTGCTGGTTGCAGTTGCAATGATTCTTTCTGGGGCCGTCAAAACAAGCTGAAACAAGACATTCCGGTTTCTTTTTGGTTTCCCTTTGGTTTCCCTTTGCTTTCCCTTTGGTTTCCCTCTGGCTGGAATGTGTCCCTTCGGCTTCCCTCCCAAGCACCCTTCCAGCGCACGTCGATCCGTCCATAGGAGGCGCTGTGCGTCGGCGCCCCGCCAAAGACCATGACCAAAAAGGCGATGTATGGAGCGGACCAGCTTCTGTCGGTTTGTTGGGGAGAACTCCCTTTGGGTTTTGGGGACGTAGGAGATTGATCAGCCATTTTGGAGGTCCGCTAGTTTTGGGACAAAGGAATTGGCGGAAGGTCAGGGACAGGGCACGTAATTGTATTTCCCCTTTGTGGTGGCATACACGTCAGCTTTCATGTGCCAATTTAAGTTGGGTAGAGTCAGGGGTCGCAAACTATATATATATATATATGGGAGTCGTTCTAAAGGTCCTTGTAAGGAGTTTAGTATTCGGTGACCAACGGACTTTTTTTCTCGCGAAAGTTTTGCGTAACTGTGTTTTGTAAATCAATGATATGTGAAACCATTCATCTTTGCTGCTGAGCCTTCCTTCTGCGCTGATTACAACACTTTGTTGATTTTGCGCCGAAAAAGCCTGGTGAGGCTACAGTTTGATACCCTGCTTGGCTGGTTAGTGCCCCAAGCCTGTGTATGTGTGCCTGTGGGTGTTTACTCGGCGCCTTTCCGCTCTGAAACGTGGGTGGTTTTTCGCGAAAGTTCCGTGAAAGATCCGCGAAAGCCCCCGCGAAAGCGGCTTCGATTGTAAGGGGGAGGTACTTTCTGAGCGCCGCGCTTGTCAGTATACCAGCTTGGTACTGGAAAGTTGCGACTTTAAGCTGGAGCTGCACGGCTTACGAAAAGCTGCGTCTCTCCAGCCCGTGCATGTCATGTACTACCCCTGTGATGAAAGTTGCGACTTTACAGCGGGAGTTGGGGAATCGAATGTCGCGCACTACGCTGGCACTTAAAATCAGCAATTTTCTGACTTGAGCAAGGAAAAGGGCACGGCGATGAATCCGCGAACGATTCGCGAAAGTAACTTTTCTATTCGCGAAGAATGGCCGTTTCGAGACAAAGGAATTTAGAACAACCACCATATATAAACAATACCTAGGATACTATTTCCTGGAAAGACAGACTTGGAGCAACAAGAGCTGGTGAATCACTTTTCTACTCAACCTGGTTCTGACAAGAAAAGCTTGTTTTGCAAATCTAGACATGTAAAGAAAGCAAGCAATAACATCTTAATTTAATCTTAATGTTAAGCACGAACACCGCAAAGATCCGTTTGCATCAGGTTGTTGTTGCAAGTCTTCGCATCAGGTTTGAGCAAAGGTGTGCAGGCTTGCAGTCCGGTACATGTATGCTGCCGAAGCCAATTAGTCTTCGACAAACGTCAATTCCAGTTCCATGACACAGTGCCAAAATGTAGATAAGAAACCCCGGATATTCCAGAAACTGGACCGAGGGAAAAGCGTGCAGCCAGAGATTGAGGTTTCACAATTGCTGCAGAAAGATTTCTCCAGAATTCTTGACTCCAGACACAAAGGATATTCAACATTCAAGCTTGCCCAGGCAAATGTTCGTGAAAAGTCTTGGATCCTCGACTGGCCACCTGAAATCTTAAGTACTGTGTTCAAAATCCAGAATGCAGTATTCAGGTCCTTGCGAGACTGGTACATCTTGGATCCTTGACTTCTAGATTTGTTGTTCACAATTTAAAACGCAGCCATCCAGATCCTGGAACTCCTTAAAATGCCGGGCCGCACTCCGATCTAGCCACAGATTAGTCTCTTGGATCCCCACAGGACCCACCAAAACCTGCAGCTGTGTCGGAGGAGACATGGTAAGTTTGAAAGATTTGCCCCGGTTGGATCGCTGCGTGAAAAGAACACGCAAGTCTTGTATGTTCTAAGGTGCATGGCATGCTCGAGTCACCGTGAGTTGAATGAAATGGTATGATACATTCTCAATTGCGCATGCTGATGCTGTTGCGCAAATTATCGCACGTTAATTTGGGTTCACCCATGATGAAGACCCTTGGCCCTTGACTAGGAAATTCAGCTTCGGAATCACAACAGCATTGCGCAGATTGCTGATTTGTCCAAATGATCTGATTTCATGATGTCTCCAACTAAATGGCTGGAACGTTGCATAACTAGACACTGCTGTCTTTATTTGCCAATGCTATTTACTGCGCATTCACAGCTGCCTATTCGGGAGCTTCAGCTCACAACCGCCGTGCCGGGTGCTTTGAACATCTCGGAGCTCTGTTTGTGTGGAGCTGAGCTGCGCAATACTTAGCACACAAATGATTTATCTTGGCAGAAGGAGCAAGAGGCAACAGGCCATTAATTATTCATTAAACGATGGTACACCGTCATCTTGGATTGGCCCAATCACAATAAGTTGTGGCTATGGACCGCTATGGAAGATATCTCAGCCCCAAGGATGTTAAAGGCCGTTCCGCATCAAGGTTAGGTTGGGATCATCGCACTGGGGAGAGCTCGCACGGGTCGCAAATAGGGGCGCTTTTTGCGACGGCTTGTAAAGAGAAAGCCAAACGGATGCCAGCCGCTTAAGGGAGGGTTGTTGTTTTTGATACGTTCTCACACAATACCGCATTCAATTCCTTCAGGCAAACTTGTCAGGACGATTGCATTTTTCTAATATGAGCATGAACATGTGCAGTGGGTGCAGTGACGGCTACAATTTGCTTGCTTAGGGGCTTTCTTTTGCTTCACAGTCCGAAAGTGTTGGTTCCCATTTTTGCCCCAATTTGGAGAAGTTAAGTAGGGCAAGAAGGACTAAACAAAACAGATAAACCCCAACAGGCTTCTTGCACAAAGTGAGCAACACCTTTGGGGCAAGTGCAGCCTGGATGGCAGCGCGGCACCTATGCGCGTGAAAGATGCGAGGAGCCCCAGGGTCTGGGGTATCCAGACCAAGATACTTCCACTGCTAAGAGGATACATACATGAATACGTATGTGTATATATATATATATATAAGTAGCTTCTCTCATGACCACCGTGTTTACCTGAAATCTATCCCAGCTTTTAGGTGTGCCGTTTGGGTGTAGGACGGCAACGTCCCCGTTTCGTCCCGAAGGACGCAAAGCCGGCACTTATCGGGCAATGGGCCTACCATGGAGAAAGCCTGTGGGATAGTCCTTGAGTGGGTGAATGTTTCCCACGAGAGTCGAGATACCAAACCCGCACTGAGCATCTGGACAACCATGTGTGAGTCAAAGGGTCTGGGCAGAACCCGTGGAAATTGCCAGGTTGTTCGTTTTGTGCTACCGGAAAACAACATGCTCGAATGTAAAACTTTGGTATCCCAGTATCACCGAAGTAAGAACCAAGCAGCCACTTTCTCACAATCCTGCTGAGTATGGGATTTGCTGTTTTGGTGGTTTGCCTTTCTTCCTAACCACTGGTATGTCAGCATCAAACATGAACAGATGATACATGGTAAAGACTAACAAAAAGAAGCCCCCCCCCGCCCCCGGCCCAAAGAGGGGTCGCCCGGAAATGCCCCTGCCATTGTGCAATCATCTGTCTTTAAGCTCAATTATCCAACCAACAAGCGTGACTCTGCTCACAAGCGAAACCGTTGCAATAGTGTGTAGCTTGAGAGGTTGAGCTGGGCATTTGTTTTTCACCGGATTCTACTGTACATCTGGGGAAATCGATCCTTGCCCGATTTTTGTTCGAACGTGTCTCCTCAATATGTGTATGTTGTGTGTTTTAGTTGAATTTAGTGGAGGCTGCAAAGAACATGCAATGATTTCTGACAGGCATTGGGAAGTGCCCCTTGCCTTTGTCCTAAAGTGCTCGTGAATTTGTTCTGGGCGTGTCCAAAAGGAGAGATTTGAGGCCTTGTTTGTTCGTTTAAATTCACGAAATTTACGGCCGTTGCGTGTGAGATCTCCTGCATTCTTGACTCCAGGTTTTTGCAACCCAAAGTAAGTTCTATTCAAAGAGCGTATTGCCTCCCGAAAAATGGACATGGCTTCTGGGTATGCATGTTCAAGCTGGTGCCAGGTGCCAGATCTTCAGGACACTCTTGGCCGTTTTGCCTTGACGTCCCTGGCTCTGAGGCTGGAGGTCGGCCAGGAGGTACTGGCGCCCGACAAGGCCAGACGCTGTGGGTTTGGCTCGAAAGGTGACCCATTCTTCTTGGAATCCTGCGATCTTTGTGGGGGAACATTAGCTTAATCCACCAGGTTCAGTAAGCCAGGGTCGACATTGCCCATGTTAAACATGCGTTGTTGTTTTCTGTGCGAGGGGAATCCCCTTCAAAGCGGCGAAGTCATGGGGATGAGTTCTCCCGAAGGATCATGTGCTGCACCTGGGCACCTTGGAGGACCAGAAAACGCAGGTGGCCCCAGCGAAGTCGAGACCTAAATGAAACCAATGAACCGCAGGTTTTGGTCCATTCCACCAGGGTTCCATGTTGGGGTTACCCTATTTTTGACCGGCCATATAAACCTTCAGGTAAAAGAGAGGGTGGGTCTTTTCGTTCTTGTCCGGAGTTGCCTCTGGTCTTTTTCTTGGGCGAGAAGGGCAGACAAAGTTCTTTACCTTGGGCAAAGCCAGGGCGGCAAGCCCTAAGTTTCCCATGTTCTTTTGGATCTTTGTGGGGAAAAACATACTTTCGACTGTGGTGACAGCAGAAACATGACGAACCGCGGAGTGGTGAGGCAACCGACTGGCAACTATTGCGGAAGCAGCTTTTCTGTTGGCAACGCTACCCCAGATGAATTTGCCCCACTCTATATCAGAGCGTGTCATCCCCGAAACTGGACCAGGCTTGTCTTGAAAATGCTCAAATGTTTGCTCCCACAACATCGCTATAGTTGGTAGTAC
>CAUJNA010003838.1:1100000-1130000 GCA_963377175.1 Effrenium voratum | reverse complement strand
GGCTCCATTGGAAACTGTTTCGTCCACCGGTTGAGTCACAGCCAGTATCCCACGGTCCATTTGGGAGGATGTCGGGGATTCATCGAATCTCCCAGGACCAAAGGTTGCTATGTTTTGCTCAATTTGCTCACAAGCAGGAACTGGTGCCTCCCCAGCAAATACACACCGGCCTTTTTGAAGCGCACAACGATATGCCTCGTCAGGAACAGCCTGCAAAGCGCCAGGCCAATTGCTTCCAACCTGGGCGGAAGGTTAGCGGAGAACAGTCCCAACCAAAAATAGGTACAACCATGCAACCATGCTTTTCCTTACTCCTTCAGTTTCAGGCTGACCAAGGTTTGATGTCTGAAAATGAGAAACCCGTGCTTCAAGGGGAATGCCGGCATGCTTGTTGGTGGGGTACCTGCTCCAGACAAGCCCACGCGGGCGAGCAGCATGTATTGGGATATGAGCAGCTGACAACATGACTGGTTGTGTACTGATGGTGGGGAGAACGGGAACGGAGGGGGGAGCACCCAGATTTCCCACCCAAAATTCCTTCTGCCCAAGAACAAGTATGTGTGTTCGGGACCTGTCGGAGGCGGTCAATATTCGCCGCTTCCATTGTAGAAAGCAGGATGACATTGGCTACGTAGTGAACAGGAGGAAGCAGCGGGGACCCGGGACCCTGGTCACTACCAATAGGGGCACTTGATGTTTAAGCCGCGTCCATGATATGTTCCTTTTGAGCTGTATGAAAGAGGCAGTTGGACCACCAACCCACCGAGCGTTGCCTCTTGGCGGGGTATTGCTTAAAGAGGCAACATAAGGATCTGGTTCCCTAGGTGAGAGCAATGTGAGCAACTTCCACTCATTTTGGGCCACTGTATGACTTGTCAGCGACCTTTCTTCGAGAACCACCGGATGCAAGTCCGGCTTGAATATGTTCATTCCATCAGACATGTAACATGCAGAGCTGCTTCTGATTGGTGAATTAATGGTGCAACACAAACTAGGGGCAGTTCCAAAGACTGCACTTGATCGGCTCTTGACTTTCCGAACATTCCAATATGTTGATCCTTGCTCCATCAGCAGAGCCCGTTGCGGACTTGTGCCTAGAGTCCTCACTGCGCTGGCATTGCTCTAACTATTTATGTGATAGGTTTGTGTCATGCGACAGCTGGCTAGTATTCACACACTAAATCCGGGTCCCGATGCTAAAACTTTGGCAAGCCCCGTTCCGAATCTTGCGCGGTGCATCCAGTGGATGCTACTGTGTGGATGAAGTTGCTCCGCCCGTTTTGTCTGGCACCCGAATTAGGCTGTCAGTTCCAATTGTCTTTCTTTGTTTTACCTTTAGGCCCTACATGATGGTGTCCTGTTCTCGTTGACCATAGTGAGGTCTCCTTCAAAGTTAACTTATGTGACATGATATATAGCCTAAATACACGGACCAGCTTGCGGTGTTTCTTCCAGAGCCAACCCAAAACCAGTTCCCCCAGAACGGCTCACACCCATCAACTTGCTGGTAGGTTTTTGGCGTCTCTTCAAACGCCAAAAGGGGCCAGGGACTTTGCCCAAACGGAAAGCCATGCATCCCACGTTGGCGACGCGAGGCGCCCACGTGACGGCGCTCCGCATGTGGCGCTGCGAGATTTGGACCGAAGGTGCGACTGGGAGCCGCAGCGTTCATTTTGCCAGTTTGCGCAGTGGCATCCCGTTTTTTCCCGTAGGCAACCAGAGAAGCGAGTGCAAAGACGAGGCCACAGATTCTGCATACCTTCTAGCCTGTGGTAACTTGGTCACCCTCTAAGTCCGTTTTGTCCAGGTTCAGGATGCACTCAAATGGAGCCAACCCAAAAACACAACGGCTCCCTTCCTTTTTGAACCGGGTGATGTTTAAGGCCATACATGAGGTGTTTCTCAAAATAATAAAAAAAATACGGGGAACTGCCAAAATGTTTGATTTCCTTTGACCTTTGATGTTCCCTTCAATCTAACCCAAAAGCGTAGCCTCAACAAACAACACCTATCAAATAGCTCTGCTCAGGGGAGGATTGCCTGGGTTCAAAGACGGCGCATGCATAGGATAGGGAACCCAGGATTTTCGCCGGTGGATATTTTGAATATCTCGACCAAAGTATGGAATTTCGGTCCGCACCCCCTGAGAAAGGATCACATACGTTCCCAAAATGGCCAGTACGAAGTCCAGTGCTTTTAGTTGCCAGCACAGAAGGTAACCAGGGGAAACCTGATGTAAAACCTAGAGGTTATCTGGACCTACTGTAGTAGCATCTGGAAGTACTTGTTGGGATGTATGATGTGAGGGGTGTCTGAACTCGCTTCTTTCTGTTCATTCGTGGGCTGCATCTCGTTGGGGTCGGGAAGCAAAGAAGCAGTTGCCCTGGTCCGCTTGAAAGGGAAACCCGATGGAGTCTGTTTGATCAGCTAGTGTTTTTGTTGGGAATGTCCAATTTATAGAACATCCAGGACGGCTTGGAGGATTTGTGACGCACTTCCTGAGTTTCTGGAACAGACATCAGGGCAGGGGTTTATTGACTTGCTTTCGGCCCAATCCACCCAGGAAGTGACTTGTTTGACCCAAACGGTGTGGCCTTCAGCCATGCGTTCTGGGACCTCCAAGGCAAAGGGGGTACATGACACCGTTGTCCAAGTATTTGTAGTCTTTACGATCCCAACATTTTTGCACTGCCCCCAAACAATGGGCATGCCCAATGTTTAAAGGGTGGAGGCAGCTAACCAGCAACAAGAGTGACTTGTTCAAGCATGTTTGAGGCGCACGTGAGAAGGTGCCCTTCCGAAGCTTTTCTTGGTCCAACTTCTCCGAACTCCTCCTACGGCGGGGTCAGGCGAAGATCCTGAGGGTTACCCATAGGCGTCGTTTTCAATCCTCTTCAGTTTTGTTGAAACTTCATGTCTCTGGTTTCAATTTGATTTCTTCCCAGAGCCATCGATTCCAAAAAGGTACCCCCGAGCCGCATTCTTCAACCCAATCCAATCTGGATGATAGGCCAAAGCCATGGGGCGATTCATGGGCCCTTTTGCCTCAAGTCATGTGAGGCCTTTTCTCCTTGGTCTTCTGGGCGCTCGGTTGGTTGGAGTCTCAGGCGCGTTGCATCCATGGGTTTGTCGCAACATAGGTTTGTCCCGCAACAGTCAACGGCCAACGGTGTTCAGTGGATGTCCCCTGACAACAACCCAAAGGGTACCCTGCAAAAAGAGAAGCCCGTCTGAGCCCAAGAGGTTTGAGCCCTGTTCTGGTTTCCCCAAACCAACGATTGAGAAATCAAGGAACTGAGGGTTCACACCGCTGGGTTCTGTAATGGGCATGAATCTAGCGAGGGACTCGATAGTGGACATCATTCAGCTTTGGGATTCATATCCACCAACCACTTTTGAGGTGGTTCCCTGTTAAGATTCAGAGCCATATGGGTTTACACATTCAGCTTTGAAGCGAGGGAGGGGTTGGGGGTTGTGAGGTTCTCTATCAAGGCCAAGCTACTAATGAATTGAACAAATTACAGGTTCCAAGAGGCGATTTGGAGACCAACTCGTGGGGCACTTAGTTGCTTGGGTCATAACCCAGGCGAACTAGCTGCTATCTGGCCAGGTAGGGGGAATCAGTCAGGCTTGTAGCAAGCGAATTGGCCTTTTAAGCCGAGCTTTCCGTTTGCCAGCATCGGTTTACTTTTATCTACTTTTAGCATCAAGGCATCAAGGTTCCAACAGGGTGCTGATAGCCCATAGTTTGCAAAAAGGAATCCGGGCGATGGCTACTTTTGTTGTCTAGACTAGGTTTGGCACCTAGTTCCAAAAGGGATAGGTTCTGAATCGCTGACTCCTGATAGTCATTCTGTAGGGTTTGTTTAGTCACCCTTGGCTCTTGCTGTGGATGGAATGTGGTACGCTTGCGAAGCTGCCAGATGGTCCCGATGATACACTCGTCATGCTGGCGGACATGGTGATGCTGGGATAAGTGCGTGCAGCGGCGCAGAACACAACAGTTGCAAAGGTCCAAGATTGTTGAGGGCTTGTTAGGTCTGGCACGCATGAAAACAGTGATAGCTCTGCTTGCCTTTTCTGATCCCGTTGCCGCTACGGCGATTTCACGCTGAGATGAACATGACACAGCTCATTCTTTATATTTCCGTGTGGGCGTGGCAGTGTTTGACTTCTGGGCAAACACAGGTGACGGACCAGAAACGACCAATCGATCGCTCTGCAGCCACTTTTTACGAGTCCACCTTAGTGCCTCACTTGAGCGAGGGGAGCGCTTCTGGAGCGATCTAACGAAGTTGCGGCCTGACGTAATCGCGGTTTCTCTGAACAAGACTTGGATTGGTCAACAACTCAGACAAGGAAATAATGCCGATGGCACTGGTTTGATGCCAAGCGGCATCGCTTTGGGGAGCATCCCTGATACTTCAAGGAGGGACCTGCGTGCTTTCGTGTAGAACGTTCTCATTTTGTCACAAATGGGGTAAACTTAGCTGTGTCTATGGCGGCAGGGTTTAGATGTTTTCTGTGAGGGTTTTTACATGGCAAAATGGCCTATATGGGTGTGTCTCAAAATAGGAGCACCCCCAAAATGGGTGGTGTGCTTTTCGTGTCCCTTGAAATCAGCCCTGAAAAGCGTACGCCTTTTTAGCAATCCAGTTGCTGTGGTTTATCCCGAGTTTGAAACAAGGCCATTGTTGCGAGAAGATGAGTTTTCAGTAGCGCTGAAAATGCAAATGCGGGAATGCCAACTTGGGTTGGAAAATCCAATAATGGAGTCAGGCTTCGCATGACCTTTGTCCCAGGGGATTCCCTATCGGTGTTTGGTGGTAATATTGTCGGCAAGTCATATGTCAGCCGGGTGTGTGTGTGTGTGTGTGTCAGAACGGGCCACCCCTACAGTGATTGGTTTCTTTCTGGTTTCCCCTTGAACAACCAACCCCAAAAAGGATAATTAGAAGGGTACCATCAAGCCGCGCACACCCAGGGTTTACAAGCTTGCAATCGATCAGGCGGCTCGGCAGGCATCAACTAGGGGTGGCCTCCCGTAATTTGATCCCCCTCACAAGGTGTCAGCTCCTATGATATCAAGGTTCACTGGCCAGAACCAAGCATATTCTATGTTTTGGGGCAAAAGCTAGGAGTTGGCAGACTCATATATAGGGAGCAGGCATTGCCCTGGTGGAATTGCATTGTACAATGAAACAGACTACTGACATTCAGTAGGGAAGCACCCTTGTTCTCCCACTTCTTGCCCAAAGGGTGCCGTTTGATGTTGCTTCGCCTTCTTAGAGAGACATCTAGAGATTCCACGGGGCCTGTCCTAGTAGTGGTGTCTAAGGATGTGGTTGGCGTGGGTCAAACCCCCCCCCCCCCCCTGTTAGCAGCGGGGACATAACGGGGGACCGATTTGTGTGTGTGTGGGTTTTTTGAGGGTATCCTTTTTGCGGCTCTTAATAAGTGAAACCTTTAGGAAACCCCGAATCTTGGGCTGCCCGTCTGAGGTAAACGGCAACTACCCACGATTTTGCTTACATGCCTGCCTTTTTTATTTGCTGGCTTGAGAACACTGTTCATGAGTGAAGGGTGTGGTTGATTCCCTCTGATGTTTGCAAGTTCAAGATCAGGAAGCGCCCCCTGCCTGAGAGCAGCTCTCTTTCTCAACACTCGACTGCGCCACGGCCTTTGTCCAAATACACATTCGAAACAGATACTGTGCCTTTTCTTTCCACAAACAGGGGACCCCAACAATACAGCAGGTAGTTTGACTGTGGTTTCCTGGTTCCTCTTTGGATCAATTTTTAACAAGGTTACCCTCAAGTACCTCCCACAAATAAGCCCATGTGGTATCCCCAACAGCAACCCCTCCGAAACCTTGGACTGCGGCGGGCAGTGCACCCTTTGCTATGTTTTGATCTGGCTTATGTTGAGCTCTCGTTGAAAATCATTTAAGCAGGTTCCCAAAAAATATTTGGGCCAGCTGAAGATTAAGGAGCCCCTGGTATAGCGGGGGATTTTGGGATGCATACGTGAACCCCAAACAACCCAAACCTCCTCCGACCACCTCGGCCGCAGGCGGATCAGCCCGATCAACTCCTCATCGACTGGACGGACGAGCGTATCCTTTTCCATGGCAAGAGGCCGCGTCGACTCAGTTGCAAGCAGTGGGTGTTTTGGGTCTTCTGTTCAAATTGGTTCGAAACTATTTGGCTACTAGCTAATTTCAGGAAAATGTTGGAGAGTGATTAGTAAAGGGCCCCCCCCCAAAAAAAAAAAAACGACTTGGGGGGTCAATAGCGAAAACCCCAAAAACAAAATGGGGGTCAGACTGGGACTTGCCTGAGTAGTCTTCCAGTAAGTATTGTTTAGAATTGATTTAGCATTGGTTTAGTATTCCTTTGGGCTCGCTCACTACGGTTTAGAATTGGTTTAGTATTAGTTCAGTATTCTTTTCAGTTGACTCACTACAGTTTAGAATTGGTTTAGTGTTGGTTCTGTATTCTTTTCAGTTGACTCACTACAGTTTAGAATTGGTTTAGTATTTGTTCAGTACTGCATTATTGCCTTCCTGGGGGTTCCGTGTGCCACCCCCTTGAAAATTTGTCAGGGTGCATCTTCTAGTGAAGGGATTGATAAGGAATTTGGGGGTTTGGGACAGGCAGCAATCCAGAGATTCTGGACATTTCTGGCTTTACCTGAGAACAGCGGGGCTTTCTTCTTGGCAGGCTGCCCTGGCCATTTTGTTTTCACAATTCCCTACCCTTAAACAAACTGCATTATTGCCTTCCTGGGGGTTCCGTGTGCCACCCCCTTGAAAATTTGTCAGGGTGCATCTTCTAGTGAAGGGATTGATAAGGAATTTGGGGTTTGGGACAGGCAGCAATCCAGAGATTCTGGACATTTCTGGCTTTACCTGAGAACAGCGGGGCTTTCTTCTTGGCAGGCTGCCCTGGCCATTTGTTTTTCACAATTCCCTACCGTTAAACAAACTGCATTATTGCCTTCCTGGGTAAGTGGTCAGGCTGGTAGCGGTGTGGTGTGGTGACTTTGGAGCGTGACTTTGGAGCGTTGGACTCAAACGTTTCAACCCTCAAAAATAGTTCATTCTTGGAAGGGAACATATTTTCGGGATTTCGGGCCGATGCTTTTTTCTGTAATACCCAGCCTTTTTGCTTGTAAGGAGTGACCAATTTTTCAGATTGTTTTTCTGTATTCACTCCCCTTATACTATTCGCTATCTAACATTAAGGTCACGCAGCATGCTATGATTTTTCAACCATTGGGGCTTCCTTCTGTAGAAGCTCTTCAAAAGCGTTGTTTTCTATCAGCGTCGGGGGTTTGGATTGGGTGGTTTGGGGACGTGATCCACTGGCTTTTGTACAGGGTAAATGGGACCCCCCCAGCTACCAAACCACCAATCCAAACTAATACAAGGCATGACCTCAATTCCGGGGGGTTTCTTAGCTGTGCTCGAGGCTCGTGGGATGCAGGTGGTCTCCGTCAAGTTTGCGTGATGGGAGTTTTGGCCCCAGCATGCATGTCTCAACCGTTCGATGTGGTGCTCCTCTACCCGGGGGGCATCGGCTCAGGGCTCAGCACGCATGAAAGTCAATGCCCCCTGCGTGGAAAAGCAGGTGAAGATGCAACAGGTGCCGTGGTGACGGACGGCCAGCTCGTGAATTGCGAGACTGACGGCCATAGGTTCGATGCGGACGGCAAATTCCATGAAACCATGGAACCCAGGCCGCAGCTCCTTCAAATCTCAGGGGGGGACACCTGTATTGCACATCCTGAAGCTTGTTTAGCTGAACTTGTTTTGGCGGATGAGGCACCTTGTGCGGCAGTGGCAAGGTCTTGTTGCTCGCCCTTCGCATACAATGTGAAACATTGCTACGCATTTTAATGGAACACTCTCAAACATCTTTCTGGACAAGTCTGTATGTAAACGGTGTCCACCAAAGGGTCCACAATTCAATTCCATTCCCACGCAGGTATTAAGTTCCCAATACACATATACTTAAGAGCATAAAACGATTTGAATGGGCTTGCGGGGGGGGGGGGGTGGGGGCTTAAAACCAAACTAGATCATGATTATGGAAAGGAGTACATTAGTAAGTATTTATTTTGCCCTTCATGTCATACGGCATGGTGTCAAAAGACCAACCCTGGGTTGATATTGACCATTCCTTGGCTGCGATGTGGTTGTAACTTGAACTGTTTGTTTTTGTTTGGGATGTATTTGCTTTCATTTTCATGTTTGTGGGGTGACAAGCAGGGAACATGCAGTTGTCGGCGAACCAAACCAGGGTTTTCTGTCAAGGGGCTTCATCATTCAGAGTGGTCAAATGCTAAAGCATACCCTATCTGGTGGGGTGTACAGTCGGAGATTGTCACTTGAATTTGTTTGGCAGCGTTAATTTGGCAGGCTTTAGGAGCATGTCGGGAGTTTGGGGCAGCGGGGGCATCACTGTATTTGGCCACTGCAGCCTTACGAGGGCCGCGCTGCTGAACAATGGGAACATCAACCCTGATTGAGTTTGAGGGGGGGGATTCATTTTGGAAGGAATCCGTCGCTTGTTTGGGGAAACACCTCCCACTAATCCACCAGACTGATGAACCCACGGTAGCCATGAGCGAGTACGCACAACAATTTGCTCTGCAGAACCTTCTCTTAGCGCAACGACTCGCAGAATCTTGTGGAAATGCAGCACACTGACCCTCTGTTGGCCATTTTGGCAGGTGCGGGGGTTATAATAAAACCCAACATAAGCCTTTGTAACCACGTAGAGCCAGCACTCAGCTCGGGTGAAACGGGCGCTGTGTCTTCGTCTTTTGCTTCTCTGTTTCTGAACTTCGCCCTGCACAACATGTGGGAAAGAAGCATAAAGCAGTCCAGTTGATTTGGCTGATCCACTCGGGAAGGCGTGTTGGTTCAATATACCGTGGCGTTGCTGTGAAGCCGCACTTCTGCAAGTCGCCTTGGAACCTCAAACATTGCAGCTGTCCAAGGCCAGTTTTTGTTTGTGTCTTTAAACCAACCTCAACATGTACAACCTCATGACTCCACAGCCCACACCTAGCTCTGCCCTCACGGCATGAAGCCTCATCAAAACAGAGTCTGCATCCGGTCTGTGATCCGCCGCCCTAGCTCTGTCTGCTAGCTCCATCACGTTGACCGCGACTCGCCCTGGCAGATCGAGGGTTTGCGCCCTTAGGATGGAGTGCCTCCTGACCAGTCCACAGCTGTCTTCACTCAACCTAAGACCTAGGTCCGCATGCCGTCCTCCAGTCCTCCAGGTCCATGGGGAAACCCGGGATCTGCCGTGGCCACGCCGACAGGCTTGACATATGGCTTCATAAACCTGCAATCACAAATCCCCAAGGAACCTTGCTCGTTTTACTCCCATCGGTGCCACGGACCGAAGCCTGGGCGCCTGGGTGCTCCCCACACTACATATGCCCTTGCTGCGGCCATGATTCATCCAGAGATTGCGTGTTCAACTGTTTGAATTGGTGTCCCTTTGTTTCCGTAGAACGTTTAGCTTTTCGCAGGTCCAGCTCACCTATTTAGTCCAACACTTGTGAAACTTCATGATGTGCTGATCACCGCAGGCCATGCGCCAACGCCTGGAACCACTTCTTCGAGCCGGGCGCCGAACGGGGGGCCGGAAGTCGACCCGACTGATGGTTGAGTCATGAAGGAAGCGTTAACGACTAACGACGGATATGGCTACAATACTATATATGTGGATACACATATTCTCTATGGCTCTATCTATACATAATATGTTTATACATATGATGTACATTTGCGCTCCCCTAGCTTCTGCTTATCAACTGTTTCAAGGACTCACCATTCATGGCTCCCCAGATTTGTAGTGAACCAAGAAAGCATGTGAGGAGGCATTAAAGGAACCCCACAGGGCTAAACGGCAAAACCCATTCCAGGCGTTTTGCCAGTGCAGGTTGGCAGTTATAACCGTACAGTTTTACAAAAGGTGCTTTCCCTTCATTACCCACTCAGGCACAGGGAATCACTGGGTCGGGAGCAGTTTCCTTTTATCGACTTCCGCTTCGCCCCTCATCCCACACGCGTCCATTGGGTATGACTAGCATCGGTGATGTGCTGTTCGGTTCCCTTCTTTGTCGCCCTTGCACTGTCTTTTCCATGTTATGAAACGTAGCGACTCAGAGAACCTAGAAATGAGCTTCCTACCCGAAACCCGTGCTATGGCGGATGGACTCGCAAATACGATGGATACTCATGTCAGCAGATGAAAGCAAGCAACGGCAACCAATCACAAGCATGAGTAAGCATGAGTAAGTCTTAGAATTTGAGCAACCACGTCTGTTCCGCTTTGCTTGAAACGGCCCGAGTGCCCTCTAAACGGACATACCCACATGATTCTTAGGCTTCTGCGTTGGAAGCTTGTTAGCCCATCTGACTGAGAGGCACACAGCCCGAGTTTTTGAGGAGAAAGGGACCCTTTTACGGCGGCTTTCCTATGCCTTCTTAGACCGTAGTTTGAGACATGAGCTTTGGGTTGCCAATTTTCAAGTGTCGTTCCTTTTGATGTTTCCATTGGAGACATACAGGGAAACCTGCCTCAAAGAGAGTACACAAGAGATGGCTTTAATTGGGGAGCCTGCGCTGAACGGCTTTCCGGCGGAACAAATTGGAGCTCTTTCCCAACGGATCTTGGATGGTTTGGGAGAAAATCGCGCAGGTTTACAGCCCTGTTGCAATCGCAACATGTGCAACCTGAAATTGCACACAACTGGCTTTGCAGGAGAACCTACTTGATCTTGATGAAGCTGCCTTTGGAGCAGGTTCTGAAGTTATCGCAGCTCATTGCACAGCTCCTGAATTGGTGTCTAGCAATGCACGCGCCCCGTATGGCAAAGCTCGGGCTGACCCGTGCTACTCTAACTAGCCGCTTCTGAACGGTGCCATCCATTGGACCAGTCCAATCCGCCCTCTCGAAAAGTCTCAAGCCAAACAGAGTCCTGACGCGTTGGTTTAGAATTGGTTTAGTATTGGCGAATTCAAACTTCTTGGAGCCCTGGGCCTGGGGAACAAATGTCAGTAGGGTGCATTGATTGGGGGAGAGGGATTCACCAAGAAAGTTATCCAATATGTATCTATGTTTGTGTTTCAAACATCGACTTTGGGCCCATCCCTTTTTTATTAAAGTTATGGTGGTGTCTGCGGGCACGTGGTTACTCTCATCAAACGATCTATGTGACCAATGATCGCCCACGAGAATCCCACACCCACACAAGTCCTAAACACGCCCGTTGAACATGATATGGACGGTAACAACATTTTCGGGTGAGTTGTCCAGTGGTCAAAGGGAGCTTGCCGGTCCCAAGAACATTCCAGGCAGCCCACAGGAGATGTGGGCGAGGAAGTGCTTGAGGCGCGGGGCATCGTGGGGCGTGTTTTTGTGTTGGCTACCCCGGTGTTTCTTTTGGTTTCCCTTTTAAACCTGCAAAAAAGGGGTACCTTCAAAAAAGCCATGTCAGGACCACAAGACTTTTCCCTCTCGAGCATTTGAGAGCGTCAGCCGGAGCCTGGTCAGGCGAATCTGAGGGCCATGCCTGAGGGGTAGGGTGCCGTATGCCGGTTTCTGTGTTACACAATCTAGAGATGTCACGAAAGGGGCTAGCAAGTGCGTTCCTGGACCAAGGTTTGAACATGTGAAAAAGATGAGAACGGCCCAAACCTGGCTGGAAGCCGGGTGGAGCCTAAAGTAAGCCAACGACGGGGTTGGTTCAAACGCTTTTACGGTGGGGTACGGTGGGGTTGCCCTTCCTTTTCAGCGATGGGACTGGCAGGTGCTGGCACCCAAAGCCATACTCCTCAGTTCTGCCCCTCCAACCCCCAGCGGGATGTATCTCTCATTTAAGGCACCGTGCCGACCCCGGGTCAATCAAGCTCGTGAAGTGTTGTGGGCGTTGCCCCAAAACGTGCTCCGCTTCCCTTTTTCTCGGATCATAAATGAATCAGGTTCTTTTTAATCAACCGGGTCACCCTATTCAAACCACCCCGGTGTTGTTTCTTTGAACCACCTCAAAAAGGGTGTCCTTAAGAAAATACTGCAATGTTTGTTTGGTTTTGTGCGTGCTTTTGTGAGCACCCATTTCACTATACACCGTTTGAAGGGAAACCAGCAGGAAAGCCACCGATCATCACGGGGGTTCACCTATTGTGACTCTGACGCAACACAAAGGGCCAACTCATTATTCTGGACATATTTTTTCTTTAGGATGTCCCGCCCCAGTATATATTCCCCATATGTTGTTTCCCCAGAAAGTGTTGCCCCCCAATTATTCAGGCCCTTATGTTCCCCGTATGTTCAGCCCACAAATTTGGATTATTCCGGCCTTTGATTCCCCGCATTTCCTTTCCTAGGTTTCTCAGTATTGCCCTTTTACCTTTTTTACCTTTTTGGGGGAGGGCTCCCCTACCAAAATAGACTACAGAAAAAAGGGTACCCTGATTCTAACCTCTCCACTGGAGGACCTTTCGCGTCCCAAGTTTAGGCCGCCCAGAGCCTCGGCCAGCTCCACGTGGCCGGGCTGGGCTCGCCGGTCTCGCCTCGCGCGGGAGAATTTGGGCGGGCGGACCGAAAAACGAAACGCGCGGTTGGGGCCCAAAAAAAGCATCCGGCGAGTGGCGAACCTCGCGTATCGCCAGAAAAGGTATCTTGGAAGAACTTGGGGAAAAATCATGTTGACCCCGGATGAGGTATCTGGGCCCAGATGAAGCAACCCCAATTTATTAAGAGGGGGTTGGGGGCCCCTCCAAAAGTGCTGATTCCCCAAACCCAGGGACACCACCCTTTGAATAGATTGGGGTTGATTAAGCTGGGTTAACATCATCAAGCTTGACTTTCTACTTTCAGGAGTTTGGGTAAAAGTGAGTTCGGGGACCTAAATGGCCAATTTGTCTATCCCCGAAAGGAAGCCAGAGGGGGGGTTGGATAACTCTTTGATCTTTCCGGATCCCTTTCCCACCCAGGTATTCTTTTTGGTTCTTCAACAAAACGAAGCAAAACGCTTCTTCGACTGGGTCCCCTTGTTTCTGGCTAAACTAAACCAGAGCTGAACACAACCACACTGGTCAAAATCTGAACATGTGTTTATTAGCAAGATGCCGAGCCAGTGCAACAATTCATCACAGTTGGTGAGAAGCGGGCTGCGGCTAGTGGAAAGCAATTGTGCATCAAGCATCCGGACAATGAAGCCTGTCCCAAGGGCAAACAGAAGGCGAGCTGTTGCGACGGTCGCAAACATGTTGGTCCTTGGTTGACGAGGCATTTGGCTCGACTTGGGTACCATGCAAATACAGAAGACTCATTACTGGGTTGTTGAGCGAAGGGGACGCCTTCCAGTTTCTGGTTCGAGCAGTTTCATTTTTTGACATCCCTAGATGTTTTAAATGTTAGTGCTCTTTGTATTTTGGTAAAACCAGAAGGATTTCTTCGGAGTTTTGAGAACATTGAGTCAAGTCGCCGCGGTTCATCAGAAGTCCACAAAGTATTTGTCTCGGACTCTGGCGACACTTGCTGTTTTCACCCATGGCAACTGCCAAACTTTTGAGCTGTGTTCTTTCTTTAAAGGTCCCCGTCCCCTTTGCTTTCCCAAAGCTCCCCTCCGTGTAGCGCCGTTCAGGCAGCGGGAATTGGAGTCAAGGTCTTTTTGGCAAACCCCGTTGTCAGAACTTGACTTTTGTGGGTCAAATGTTGTGACAAGAAAAAACGGTCCTTTGAGGAAAAACGGGCTTGTCTTCAAATGGAGAACCCTTCAAATAGGTGGTGTCCGTGTCCCAGTAGTTTGCCTTTAAAAGCACCCCGAAACAGGATGACCTCAAAAAAGACACGGACAACGTTGGCTAGGAAGTTGTCAAGGCTGGCTTTTCCTGCCTCGGAAGGGTCAGAGATGATATCAGACCCCAACTGGAGGCTTTGACCAGAACCCCTTGGAGAAGGGGTTCTAGGTTGAAGTTTCCATACGTCAGGGTGAGTTGCGGAACCGGCCACAGCGAGGAGTGGCCAACTTAGAATTGGAGACATCTAGACAAAACAATGCGGCGTCACACAAAGGTGGGGCTTTGGACTTTTGGGATTTACCATGTGCATAAATGTTCTGCCTTCAGAACCTTCCGTCAGGGGAACCTTTGGTTTCCCAACTTGTGAGAGCCTTTGCAAGTTATGGTAACTTGCATGGACTTTTGTATGCTAACAAATAGCCTCTTAGTTGATTCAAAACCCAAGCCAGGCCAAGGGGCAGTCTGCGCATTCACGAAAGGTCCACGGGTATTGTTTCAACATGTTAGGCTTTGACTTCAGACGACGAAGGGGTTAGTTCCAAGGAACATTGTTTTGTGTTGGCCCGGGGCATAGTTGCCGGATATCTTCCTTGCCTCTCTGCCATGTTGTCACATACTGCACTCAGCCACTGGGTTCGCTACGTTTCCCCTCACCTTTTGGGCCCATGCCAGTTGGGTTTCTTTTCGGTGGGGTGATGACAGGGAATCGTAAGGAACGGCAAATTCTTCGTGGATTTGTCTCCAACGCTAGGTGGTGCGCTTTGGGCGCCCTTGGTTCCAGCACCTCGTCTGCGGCTTTTTGCTTCGGCTCATTCCGACGAGCCGACATATGGGGTTCCTTTTTTGAGGGTGCCCTTTTTAGGGCTGGTTTAAGGAGAAGCTAAAGGAAAACCATCATTTTGGGAGGTCCCCTACACCCATATTCCAGGAAGTTGTCAGTGGCTGAGTTTTCGAGGGCAATTGCCATTTGTTTTGTGCTTTGGTGGTGGGTTTCTGCCAAGAAAGGCGCAACACAAACTGGTGCATAAAGCTTTGAAAGGCGTCAGACTTCGCGCAACGCGTAAGTTTGAAACAATTTACGCCGGGCACGGTCCATCAATAGGGGGTCTGCTTTCGTCCAGCGGTATGTTCCATCCCCTGCTTATGGCGTTTGGAAGCCTTCGCATGGTGTACTTGCTGGTTTCAAGGGAGAATGAAGGGAATGGTTGTGACTGATATTTTGCCTTCCTTGTGTCCCCTTACTCGTCTCAGAATAAGTTCAGAATTGAGAGGTTCTCATCACATTGTGTTGAGGGTCTCGGAAATTGGAATTTCCGGGTAGCTTGACGATTTAACCCCCCCCCCCCCCGCGAATTAGCACCAAAATGATCATGGATCTGCTGGAAGGACAGATCTGGTTCGTTTTACTTGAGAACAACCCTATGAGTCCTATGAGTAGGACTGGTTTGATCCGCATGCAGAAAGACACCCGGTGTGCGGCTAAAAGCAGCTCGGGCCCCATGAAGGCTTGTTACTTTGAAATTCCTCAATGCAAGTTGAGGAAAGGTATATGGTACTTAGTGCAATCGAGCATCCTGATTTGCATCCACTTGTGGCTTCCTTGAGGGGGAGCCCAACTATGATGTGGCGCCTGTATGATGGCTGCCCCACAAAGTTGCAATGGGCCCAGAGTTCCAAGGAACCCGACGTGGCCTTGTTGCGCCATGACTCCAAAAGAGGCTTTCATAGGTCAACGATTTGCGTATTCTATGCTCACGCATATTATATACCTGGTGCCACGACCCTTACAGAGTCACGCCAAATGTTGGCTGCGCCAACCAAGTTTCCAGTGTCGGAAGGAGACTTCAGGTAAAATGAATGGCGATGTCACGTGAGCTCATGAGCTAATCTCACAGGGTTCCAAGGATGCATTTAGCTTTGTCTTTTAGGGGAACCCTCAATATGGGTGGTGTCCCTGAAAAGGGTACCCCCAAAAGGACACATCCATTTGGGCCAGCATTCTAAATTGTCCCGGCTATTGCTAGCCTACGAGCCGCCCTGATTCAGCCAAAGCTGTCCCAGAGCTACGCGCGGAAGCTCGTGGAAGTGTTTCCATTTGTTTTTTCCGCGCAAGTTTTTCGCAAGGACGACTCCTGCTTTCTACCAGCCACACGCAACACACCCGCAGACCTGCCGCGGAAGCCCAACAGGTGCGCGCGGAAGCCGCGCGGAAGGCTTCGCGGAACAGGAAGTGATGTGCAGAGCAATCAGCGGCAATTTAGAACACGGTTCTCGCATGGGAGTTTCTCAAAGCGGGTGTACACCCTTGTAAGTAGTATTCAAAGGGAAACCAACAGGAAAGGAGCCGTTTTGGGGGCACTATTCTGAGAAGCACCCAAATGTTATTTTACCTGCATTTTGTTTTCTTTCAGAAGCATTGCTTTCTTGATTCATATGGGGTTTATACCAACTCAATGCTTGAGGGGATCCCCTCAAGGTGGTCTTGGGATGCAAACCCTGCCGGAATTTCCTGAGGAAGTTCGGGGACTTCCGGGGCGCCGACGAGGGCCTTACGTGCGCAGGCATTACAGGCGCAGGGTTTTTTCAGGCCGCCGCAGGTCTTGGTTTTGTTTGGGACTTGTCTTGGGTGTGTGGGCACTGTCTCTCTTTTTTGAGCCCCCACAAGGGTTGGAGGTGCTTTTTTGTTTGGGACTTGATTTATGCGGTCGACGACCAAATATGTTTTTTTGATTTTTGGCCCTCGCTTGTCTCACCAAGGTGTCTCTCTTTTTTGAGCCGCCAAAAGGGGTGGCTTGCTTTTGGTTTTCCTTCTCACCAACCCCCCTGTTGGGGCACCTTCAACAAAAAGAAACGTGTCTCATTATAAGGGGACCCGTTGAGTTCTTTTAAAGGAGTCAAAAGAAAACACATCTTTCGCGCCCTACGCCTTTTGACCTTTTACCTAGGAGTGGAGGCTTTCGGGGCAGGTTGAATTTTCTTTTACATGTTGTTTGCTTTTTTTAAAGGAAACCACAAGGAAACCAACTACCTGGACCTGGATGGGGTCAAATTCTAGTTTCGAGAAGCACCCAAATGGACAATGTCTATCGAAATGGTAGATGTGATCTACTGGATTGGGAACACCCTTACAAATTGTTGGACACATCCAGGAAAGGATTTCCGCTACGTTCCTAAGTATACGCACAGCGCGGCAGGTTCGCCATCGGGTCAAGCGTTGTCCGGTCGGCTTTACTTGCAAAAAACATATATGCAGGTGTTCTTGCAAGCATGTGTGCAGTGCTGAACCGGGCCGGGGGGGGGAACCAACGCCACTGGCCTACCCCGACCCCCCCACCCTTTTCCAGACCCAGCCGGAGCCGCAACTTTTCACGGAACGCGGGGGCGCATGGAATTGCAACGTGCGCCTCAGTTTTGCGTGGCAGGCGTGGGGTTTTGGCTGGCGGCGAACCCCCCGTGCTGCGGGCAAGTATATACAAGTGAAGCATGGCTCTTGTTTTCAAGACAGGCAGGAGATTGCAAGGTCCCCCAAAAGGAGTTTTTTTTTTTTTTTTTTTTTTTTTTTTCCGTGAGTTCTGTTGTTGGGATCATTCATCTGGGGCTTTGGAGTGGAGTCCTCCAAAAAGACACAGAGACGGCTGCCTTGGGCTAGGCGGGCGGCTGGACGAGGCGGCGGCGGCGGAAGGGCGGCGAGTTTTCAGGCGAGTCAGTGGCTGGCGTCAAAGTGTGTCAAGGGTTCCATTTTGATAAACCTAGACCATGCGTTACAGTGCGAGCGCTGTATAACAAATCGGTTGGTCGAGGCCCAGGGGGGCTGAATTTCTTAGCGTCCATTTCGCCTTTAAAGAGCTGGTTTCTACCCCTCTGGAGCCAGGGGGGCTGGATTTCTTAGCCAATTTTATAACCTGTCTTTTTTTAGGGGAATGAATTCCTGAATTTCTTAGCAAGGGAGTCCTTCATTGCCCGAAACGGCCGCCAAGAAATCCAGCCCCTGGATTTCTCGGCAAAGGAGCAGCCCCTGGATTTCTCAGCAACGGATCTCTTCATCACCCGAAAAAGCCGCTAAGAAATCCAGCCCCTGGATTTCTTAGCAAAGGAGCCCTTTATCGCCCAAAAAGGCCGCGAAGAAATTCAGCCCCTGGATTTCTCAGCAACGGAGCCCTTCATCACCCGAAAAAGCCGCTAAGAAATCCAGCCCCTGGATTTCTTAGCAAAGGAGCCCTTCATCACCCGAAAAAGGCCGCTAAGAAATGCAGGGAGCCCTTCAGCGGTGTGACACCCGCGCCTGAAACCAGGAATCATTGGTTCAATTCTTTGCGTGCGGAGGTGGTCTTATTCCTCGCGCAAGCAACAAAGTTGGCTATGAAATTGGGCGAAAAATCCAGGGGTGCAGTTACAACATGCTTGATTTGGGAATCTCAGCCCCTCAACTTCTTATACAATGATTTCTTCTACAGTGCTTGCACTGCAAATTAAGTCTGCCTGGTAAAAGTCAGCAAATGGAACCCTTTCAACTGTTCCTGGTTCGAATGCAGAATTACTGGGTCCCAAACAAAAAACACGTTACTTTGGGGGTGCGCTTAGCAGCTTCCAGAGGGTGTTTTGAGGATGTGACTTTCATGGACCCTGTTTCTCCCAGCATGCACCACTTCCATGACCCTGTACCCAAGGTTCTATTTGCATTACCCCATGTTTAGAGTGTCGTGGAGACTTCGGCTAAACGCTTATATGAAGTTTGACTTTAGTTGCAGCAACAACTGAACCAGGACAACAAAGGTCAGCAAGTTTGAACGTTTGGCTGTGGACAAGTCAGCAAACGGTCAGCCGTGATCGGCAGATGGATCACGACTGGCTGCGTGTGCTTTCGGTGCAGACGTACAAGAAGATGAGTTGTGAGTTGCAGTCAGATATTCTAACCATCTTCTGACTGGTTGAGCAACTCATGTTGACCCGGATGAATCAACCGTCCTATTGATAGGGAGGGTCACCCACAAAAGTGATGAATTGCTAGTCTGACAGGGGACACCCGCCTATTACCAGGGGCTCAGCATTCCTGGGTTAACATGGATCAGTTGCTAGCTGCTGCAGAACAGGCGGGTACTCTTGGCTGTATCGGGGGCAAGGGACACCTTTGATGAATCCAATGGGCCAATGGGTATTTTCTTTAGAGGATACCCCTTTTTCCGTGGTTTCAAAGGGAGACCAAACAAAACAAAGATTAGGGTACCTTAAAGAAACACACAGACACACACACACACATATATATATATAATATATCTATAGAATTTCGTACAGGGAATTGCCATGGCAGGAGCCCAAAGTGCCAGACAGCGGACTCGGTAGGCGATGGCTGCGAGTGCGCGCCCCGTGCCGCCAACGAGCCGAGGGCTGGATGGCCAGCAATGAGGCGGTCGCGCAGAAAGCGGTCGGCGTTCCGTGCGGGAGTTCAAGACGTGATTCCAATAGCTACGGCGCAGGTGGCCAACAGAAAAAAGCTAATGTTTTAAATAGCCAATAGCCAACAAACATACCAGGAGCCAATAGCCAACACGAAAACAAAAAGACCTTTTAGCAATTAAACCAAATGTGAAATGTTTGGTTGTCGGCGTCCAGGATCCGCTTGGGAGGGTTGGAGAGAAAAGGCAAACACCCGGCAAGTTCCCCATCTTGAAACGGAACTTGTCAAGCAAGAGCCCCGCGTCTGACCGGGATTGGTGAAATGAGCTTGCATGAGCTTGCCTGGTTCCCACTTCTGAAGTGATGGCGAATCAAGAAATGCCCCAGAGTTCTGATGACTCCTTGATGGGGGTCATACTCATGAAAGCGAAGCGTTTCCGAGTGATCTGATCCTTGGGTTCCTTGTTGATTTGCCGAAGAGTTAGATGCGCGAGCCTTGTTTGGCTGTCTCTAGGGAAACTGGGGCATCCTGATAAAGCTTTTGCAATTCAGCCTGTAAGGGTTGTCCTTGTATTGTAACTTGTCCAAAGCCGAACATTTCAATGCCTCACAAATCCGGGATTTAGAACCAGCATGTGTTTTGAACTTGGAGATCACGAACTGTCTCTCCAAGAGCTACGTTATGGTTTCTCCCGGTTGCCCACTGTGCACATTGAATATTCAATTCTGCTGCCTTCCACCATCCAACAGGGGTTCCCGAAGCTTTATTTTTGTTGGCCCTTGAAAGGGCGGGGGGGTGCAAAAAAGACCGGGCAATACGGTTCCACCTTCTGGGCGAGCCCATGTTGTCCATCCCTGCGAACCAATTTGGTGCAGACAGACGCTATTGCCTCCTTGTGCTTACGTTTGGAGGCAAAACCGCGGTGACACATATGTTTGCAACACAAACAAATCTCACAAGAGGCCTGGCGGCCGGCAGCCGTGGTGAGGGTTGCTTAGTTGGGGGAGTCCGTACTCTGTGCATGACTTCTTTCATTTATGTGCAGGCGGCGTGGAAATTTGTTTGTGGTGAGTTGAGGTTGGGAAACTCCAAGCTACCGCACAGGCACCTGTCCGAACCATGGCCTTGTTTCCTCGCTGCTCTCACCTGCGACCGAACCAACACTTTCAGTGGCAATCCATTCCAAGTTGCCACACTTCGGGAGTTGGGACCTGTCAGGTGTTACCTCGCCGAAATTTGCCAAGAATGGGCCAGAATTCATTTTAAGTCTGGGGCAAAATCTCAAGGCAATTCAATACCGCCAAAAGCTGAGGCGGTTTCCTGAGTCTCCACAACCTTTGAGGGGCATAGGATGGAAAGGAACAAATATTGATTCGCATTCGGATCCACAAGGCTCCGAATTGTGGTGCCTGTTATCTTGAGTTGCCAGGTACTTCTCAAAATCGGGGACGGTTTAGGTGTGTCTTCTTTAGGAGACCCCGCCAAAACGGTGGTTGTTTTTTGTGGTTTCCCCTTGCAACCACAAAAAAAGGGTAGCCTCAAAGCAAGACATACGCACTTCCTGAGTTCCCTTTTGGCCCTACTCCGCCCCTACCCCCCCCCCAAAACGCTTTGGGATCCAGCCTTTGAAACCACTTGCTCGAGGTCAGCCACGCCCTGGCGGTGCACATCCGGCGCACAGACAAGCTCGAGCAATGCAGGCCTGGAGACCTCACTCCTCAAAATCGGGGGCTTCCCTTTGGGAGGGAAAAGGACCCCCCCGCCGGGAATTGGTCCCTTTTGAGAAAAAAGTCAACTTAACACAGGCGAAACAGTTTCTAACATTCGGGTGATGTTTTGTAATTAGTTTTTGTTCCCCAAACATATCTAGTACTGATCATGTTCAAGCTAAGACCTCCCACCTTTTGGCAAGAGTCCAAAAGGCACATGCCACTTGAAGAACAACTTTTGAGCAAATGCTGATACCCACTTGCAGTATTTCAGGAGCCAGAGTTACTTTGCCGAGGAAACCGTAGACATAGAGGTAGAACAGCTCAGGGAAACTGTAATGGAACTGCAACTCGGACTCCGTTCTCCATCGCCCACCCTCGGACCTTTGGGGATGCTTTGATCCAAATGTCAGTTAGCTGAATTCAAGCATCATGCTCTGGAGGCCTGCGAGAAAGCTCTGGTCTGCTACAATGGTTCAGGTTCAACTGTACCGGCATACCGTACCCTGAAAACAACACTTTTTCCCGCGCAGATGCAATTACCAACTTGACAGAGCCTGCTCCATGTGTTTTGCCGAAACAGTTGTTTTCCCCCAGCTGTTTGTGTTGTGCATTATTGTGCCAGTGTGTGCGCAAGCGTCTCTGTGATGGGTCTGTGTGTGTGTGGGTGTGTGTTTGTGTTCAACTCCACTGATGGAGCGTCGCTTTGTTGTGTGCCCAAATTATGTAATTTGGGATAGGATGCCTGTATCATGCCTGTATCGTGCCAGTCGTTCCCCCACCCAAATTGTTTTTTTGGGGGGACCCCTTGACTCTGTTGGTCGTAGCCCTCAGGCGTATCACATAAGCTCCTTTCAGAAGCCTTATGTTTCCTGAGTCTTTCATTTGGAAGGTGTCAGGGCAAGCCAAAGGTGATGATCTTCTTTTGGCTCGATCCATTGTTAGGATTCCAAACGGATAACCCTTTGTGATCCATTGAGAGTGTGTTTGCGAAAGCTTAACCCTTCATACCTCTCATTGTTTCCAGGCTCTCGTTTTGGGAGACCGGTGGCATAGCATTCGCCTTGCCCCTCTCTCGATATGGAACCCTGGGAAGCATCCATGCCACTAAGCCACTAAGGCCTTAGGCCTCAAAAAGGTCTTGGGAGGAACAGCCCCTTGGCGATTCCTGCGGGGTGTCCTTTGCTTGGGTTTCCATGGAACCCTTGGAAGGAAGCTGATCGATTACACGTACCTTGGCAATCGTTTGTTCTCCCACAGCCGAGAACCCCGGCGGGATCTTTGCCAAGAGGTACCAACCACTGGCCAGTTGCCGATTCCATCCCCGAAGTAGCAGGCAGACGTTACCTATTTGGAGGGGTCTGAGTCAAGAGCTCGCCCCCCCAAAGAGTTCCCCAACCATTCAAGCCTTATGTAGCATTACTTGGCCATATTTCCTGTAACAATTTTACGAATCAGGCTCACTGAGCCCCAACCCTTTTGGGGGCGAGTTCTTTGGTGGGGGGGTTGGCGCGATCCCTGAAATTTCCGCCTGACACACGCAGCTATGGCTCAATGCTGGCTATCCACGGTGAGCGACATGAGTGAGGCAATGAAGACAATGCAATCATGACAATAATTGAGGACAATGTGAACGGAGGCCATTCAGTTGCTTCTGTTTGCGGTAATTGTGGCCACGCAGCGCTTTGATTGCTTACCACTTACTAAGTGCCGTGCCTCCTGAGTGCATGAAGCTTATTTTGTGTGTGTGTGTGTGTCTAACATTGGAGCAATTTTCTTTTGAACGTCCAAGGTACGTCTGAAAGGGGAGGCTCATATAAACACTCCCATGACATCCGCAAATGTCGAATACACTCAATTCCCTTTTTTCTGCTGGATCAACTGGAAATGTGGTTTTCTTTTAAGGCAGCTGCTTTGTTGGGGGTACCCTCCGTCGCTCCCCGTTTGGTTTCGGTTTGCCCAAGGCACCCGCCTTGTGGCAAGAGGTCGGCGTTCAGGGCAGCCATGGGCTGCGGCGCCAGCGCGGCTTCCGAGCAGCCGGCGGCACGTCAAACGGCCGCTGAGCTGCCGTACTGGCCCCTGGAGGCGCGAAAGATCGCGAGCTTGAGCCGGGGGAGGGTTAGGCGGTTGCGGGGAAGGGGGGGGGGAGGGGAGGGTTGCAATGGAGGGTTTGGGCGCTTTGGAAGCCCAAAGCCCAGGCGCCAGACCTCAGCCGGGAGGTTCCGCCGCCACAGCGCCTGGCAAAGCTGCTCGAGAACAGGCGGACGGTGCATTCGAGCGTGTGGTCTATTGGGGAAGGCTCTCTATTGCAGAGTCCCAGCATCTTGCGGGTTCTGAGGCAGTCAGATGGAGTGACCTTCAGCTTGAACTGCACCATTCTTTATTTCTGGGCCTGCGGCCTCTAGCCGGCTACGCCTCTTTGAAGTTATACCATGTCATGTCATGTTTTTTGTATGAGAAACGTATGCTGTGCTGTGATATGGCTGGTTAGGTTATGCATGTTGCCCACCCCAACCCCAGATGATGCCGCGGATGCCGGCTTGGGCCCCAGCCGGGCCCCAACCCAGAAGGCTGACATGGGGTCGCGCGCGCGCGAGAGGCCCCCGAAACAGCAGCCCAAAAAGAACAGCCCGCAAGCCAGCCCGGAAACGCAAATGCAACAAAACACCGTAAATAGCAGCGTTTTGTGGCTGGGGTCGCGGGCGCGCGCGCGCCAGAAGGCTCAAAAACCAACGCGAAAAAAGCAAGGACCGCGCAGCACGCGAGCCAGCCATAGCAAAAGCAAAACGGACAGAACAACAGCCCAACGCTCAGCACGCAGTTTTTGGCGGTATTTACAGCGTTTTGTAGAGCGAGGACCCAGCATCGCCGGCATGCCCGGCAGCGCTTGGCGCCAAAATGCGCAAAAATGAGCCTCGCTTATATCCCTCCGATACCTTCTAAAAGACAGTGCTTCATGGGTTGAGAGGCTTTTTGGAAGGAAGTCTTGATGATGCAGACCAAGCCCCGCTGAAGCATTACCCAGGCCAACCCCAGACGCTGACGATGTCAGCCACATGGCCTAAACCCTGCATATACGCGATGTTTTGCAAGGGTTTCCCACAGGCAAGCAAAACCGCAAGCCCAAGCTGGTGACGCAGAGGTGCCGGATTTAGGCAGCGCACAAGTGGCGAGGGTCGGCGGCACCAGGGTGCAGTCCCTATAGCTAAAGCTAGCAGGCTAATTGCCTAGTGGCGACATGCTATTAACCAAGCTCCCGCCTGCTGCCGCCGACCCTGGGCGCATTAAGGGAAAAGTCATCTGAAACACGGGTGCCAGTCCGCAAACGCAGGGACCACTTATCAGATCCTCTGCGACCACAAGGATTAACGGAAAAGTCAGAAAGATGGCAGCTTGTCCGTTAATTACCGCGTGGGCCGGCTCGCGCCCCAGTCACTTCGAGCCCGGGACCTTGGCCTCTCCCGGGGGTCGTCCAGAAACTGGCCCTCCCGAAACTGCGGTTTGAATCGACGTATGGGACTCTCTTGCAGAATAGATCCAGGGATCCTCTACTACCACAAGGATTAATGGACAAGTCAGAAAGATGGCAGCTCGTCCGTCAATTAGCGCATGGGCCGGTTCACTCGGAGTTGGCCCGGGAGCGGCCCTAGAAACAAGGCGAAACTGCCCCTGAAACGGGTCCTGAAACACGGGTGCCTGTCCGGAAACAGGTGTCTGAATCGACATATTGGAGGAAACAGGTGTGTGGAGCGGCGAGGTCCCAGGACTGGTCCCAGACCGGTTTTGGCTGACCACACCACGGTCTCAGGACCAGTCCCAGGACCAGTCCCAGGACCGGTCCCAGGACTGAAAATCCACTTTTTGTGCTTTCAGGCGTGTCCCCCAAAGACCCAACAATTCATCATGGATTCCAATCAGTTCATTCCAGTTGCATCCCACGCCGGTCCCGTGAAACCTACGCTGATCCTCTTATCAGGCCTGCAGAACCCAAAGCTTATTTGGAGTACCTTCCTTGGTAGCAGCGGGGGCTTCCACTAGATGTCACATGAAATTGGAGGTCATGTTGTTTGTTTCCGTGTGTTGCATGTTTGGCTGGAAGACTCAAATGGAAGTGAGGGGCGGACTAAAAAGCACACCCTTCCTCAACGTAGGCATAGGTTCGTCAGCTTTCGGTCAACCGGAGGTGAGGCTACAGCCCAAAGGTCACCTCAAGCGACAGAAAACTGAGATACAGAATTGGAACTCGGGTTGACTGAGGGGCAGCCCCACTTTCAATAAATCAAGGGCGCCCACATTTGTGTTGAAGGAAACACCCTCTATGAATCTGCAGGGTTGATTCATCTCAGGTCCGCATTGGTGTGATTACATGCAATGCATGCATGTATTGCAGTTCAATTCATGAGATTTGAAAAATGGGACAGGCATTGCCCCCAATTCTTATGTACATTGCCCCCTTAGTCAAATTTAGTTTCAAGCAGATTCCAGGCGCAACCAAAGGAGCATCACCTTTTCGTGTAGCTGGTATTGTGGATAACTCCTTTGGGCCGGTAAAGGAGAAGCACAAGGGACAACTACCCATCTAGGCTCGGCAAATTCGAACGAGCTCACCAGGTAAAACGAGCTCACACATGCTAAAACGAGCTCACGCATGAAGGCCTTTGGCTTGGGGATCCCTCAAGGGCTCCCTCTGTATTTCCATTAAAAGGTGGTTTTGAACATCACCTTTTTGGCCCATGAAAGGTGAGTGGTGATGTTTCAAGGGGAAATATCGGGAGCCATGTTTTCTTTTTTATGAACTATAGCTTGCTGAGACCTAGGGGGACACCACCGGGTTCCATTTGGCTCCCCAAAAAAATCCTTCTCGCAGGTCCTACTTGGAGCGCGAGGAGCACGTGCTCAACAGCTTCGTGGTGCGCTGCCGGGAGACCGATGAAAACACCGACCAGGCGTCACCCAGTGGTGCCCTCGTTTTGTTTGGAAGGAGGGTTCCCCCCCAAAAGAATAAATGCCATTTTTTCTCCATGGCGTTTGGGGGTCTGGGTTGGGACGCTGTAGGGTAGATGTTTGTGCGGGGAAACGAGGGAGAACCCACCATTGGTGGAATTTTAAGGTCGGTTTGGTTGGAAATAGATGGCACTGGTTTCAGTTTGAGATCATCATTGACCAGTGCCATCGTCAAAATTCCGGTTCCTCTGCTTGGGGTTGGTAAGGATGATCAACTCCTTAATACAGATTATAGACAACCTTGGGTTGGATTCCGTTTTCAGGGGAACCACGACCATGACCCACACGATGAGCCCTTTTGGCCATTGTGTCCCATTGTGGTAGGCTTTTTCAGGGGCTTTTGGAATGCACCGTGCTGACAGAATATTGGGGAATTCTTGAGCCACCAGGCGTCAAGTAGTCATATCCCAACTGGCTGCTTTCTGATTGGTTTTGCAGGCCGTGGTTGCAGCTTTCGTGGTTGGTTCGGGTCGGTTCAGCTCAACTCATTCCCTGAGAACCAGCAAGCTTTCCGGTCAAGAAACAAAATTGTTCGGATGTATGCTGTAAGGAACCCCGTAGCTTGGTTGCCTGGGTATGTTGATTTTGGGGGACCCTTTGGTGGTCATGTAGGTGGGAATCATCATTTACCACCCATTTGAGAGCTGTTCCCGAGGAAAATCTACAGCCATACATACCTTTTGCAATTCCCTGTTAGTCTATTTGTAGTCAAGCTTGTGTTTCCAGGCCCTTTTTGGGAAACCACCTTGTTCGGTTCACCTGTCTTTTGGGCTCAAGCAGGTATCCCTCATTTTGGGTCGGTTTTCCTGTTGGTTTCCCCTCAAAACCTCAAACAAACAGTCGCCAACTCCAACAAAAAGACGAGCCACCTGCCACCCCAAAAGGGTTTCTGGGGGGCCGGAACCTCTTCTGGCGCGCCAGGAAGCCTGTTGGTTTTTCCGGTAACAGAAAAGAGGCACGGCAGCTCCCGAAGAAAAAAGGAGCGGTGCACCGAGCGGTGCACCGAGCAGTCGAGTCGCAGGCCCACGACTTGTTGGACCACTTGGCCCTGGAGTTGGCCTCCGAGCAGCGCATCGCCTGCGCCGCCTTCGCTCGCTTCGACAAGAACCGGTTCCTTAGCTGCCGTCAGCGGAGGGCGTCCCTTTTGGGAGGTTGGTGCCACCTGTTTGGGTGGGGTTTAAAGGAAGACGAACAGGAGTCAACTGGTTTTAGGCGCTCAACTGTGTTCCGTTTCTTTTGGAGGGGCGTTCCCTTAAAGACAACTTTTGATCGACTGGTGTTTCCTCTTGTCAACTTGGGGCCAATACAAAGAGCGACGACCTTTCAACTTTGGCGTAACAAATCGTCCAGTTGTTCCAACTCTCATTTCGTTTTTTTGGGGAAAGGGTTTAGAAATCAGGACCAAAGGTGGCACCCTTTCGATTTCTCCCTTCCAATACCCCAGAAGAACAAGTGGGTGTCTCAACACTAGGAACCCCTTCAAGCGGTTGAAGAACCATCGAACAAGGGGGTCTCCTATGTTGAGATGTCGCCCATATCAATTAGCAATAAAAGGTGCCGGTTCCTTTGATTGCTCCACGAGATGCGAATCTGAGGAATGGGTTCCTGCAGGTTGCGGAGATCGAGCCCCTCGGGATTGGGTTTTGGGTGCTCTGGTGGGGGGGGGTTCGGAGGTTTGACCCGCACGCTTTGGGCCTGTCTGTTTTTGGGAGTTCATCGTTGTGATGTTTGAAGGGAACACAAACAACCCTGCGGCTGAGAATCCAGACCTCCATTGGGGCATGTGTTTTCTGCCCAACAGCTGAAAGCTATGGGGTCTCTCAGACAAGCTCTGAGGTGGTTTGGGTACAGCTTTCAGGGAGGGTTCGGGAGGGGGTTCCCGGGCTGTTGGGGATCTACCTTGGCGTATTTCCTTGTTGGAGGGGGTTCCCCTTTAAAATCTTGCGCTGCCTTTTGGTGCCAAAACAGGCTGGGAACCGTGGGGAACGGGTAAGTTTCGCCTGGGTTGCTGGTGGGTTGCTGGGTGCTCAGCCCACTTTGTTTAAAGGAACAGTTGGAAGTCCCCCGCCCTTTCCCGGTGAAGTGTGTGGACTTTTTTCTGTCGTTTCCCTTAGAAAAGAACCCCCTCTTTTCCTTGCCTTACATATGGGAGGGGCATGTCCGACGTGTCCATTGGTTCGGATAGCTTAAGATTCAACCAGAGCACTTGGGAAGAAGCAACCTCCACAAAAGGACATTAGCATGCTTGATGTATGAGGGGTGTCGACAGATGGAGTCGACTAACATCCAGGGCCCCAGGGCTCCCGGGCTGAATAAGCGCCTGCAGCTGTGAAGTGGGCAATGCCCGGAGTTTGGCGGTTATTTGTCTTTCTGGCTGGGGAAATGTGGGTTGCCTGTGTGTAACTGTGGGCGTTAAAGGGCACCTGTTTGAGCATTGGAAATGTGGGTTGCCTGTAGCGGCCACCTTTGCTCAACAAATCAATCTTTCCAGGAAAAACTGTACAAGTCCAAAGGCTTTGAACGGTTTCTCTTGACCTTGATTGAACCTCCTGGCTGGTTGGACTGGGTTCCGCCCGTTCTCTTCTTCACTTGTTGTTGTGTTCCCTGCAAAACTCCCACTGGGAGCGTGGTAAAGGGTGTGTCATGTTTTGGAGGGGTCTTTGTCTCCTTAAGCTGATTCCCCCGGGTTTTCCCCCGGCGGGTTTCGATACTTCGATGCTCAGAGTCGTTCGCACAGCGCACAAGCGCATCCCCTGTCACCTGTTGTTGCCCGTTTTTTCCCTTTCGGGCTCCCTTCATGTTAACTTTTGACCATCCGTGTGGCGAAGAACAATGGACCCAGTTGCTTCGACCCAGGTACATGTTGGACTATCTGGGCTTTCCCCACATGCCGGAGGACACCAGCTTGCGCAGAGGGGCGAAGGAATTGCAAGTTATCAAATCTGGTTGTGAAGTGCCTCACAACCTTGTTCTTGCTCTCTCGGCGCTTGTGCTACCACAACTATCCACCTACCTGAAGAAAAACCAATCGACAAAAGAAACACATTTTACCACAACGACAACCTGGCCAAACATTAGTCATCATTAGTCTATCAAGCAAGTAGCCATGTATTAGCTCACCAGCACAAACGCTATTCTCCAAAACACACAAACACGCGTGTGCCAAACCATCAACCGCCGAACCGAGCAAACAAAGCCAACATCAAGCTAGAACCCCCGCAGCAACAGCAACAGCACGAGCGGCAAGGGCAGCAACAACAACCACCACAACATCAACAACCAGAATCACAACCACAACCACACCAACGAAGACAAAAAAACAGCAGCAGCAGCAGCAGCAGCAGCAGCAGCAGCAGCAGCAGCAGCAGCAGCAGGAGCAGCAGCAGCAGCAGCAGCAGCAGCAACAACAACAACAACAAACACCAAACAACAAACAGCAAACAACAAACAACAAACAACGAACAACCACCAACCAACAACAAACAACCCACAACACACAACACACACCAAACAACAAGCAACAAACAACAAACTTTAGAGCCTCCGGCTCAGTCCGCCGACATTGTCCTCTCCCTTTTCTCCTTCTTCCTCTCTTCCTTGTCTCCCTTGTGTGTTCTGTCGTCCTCTCTCCCTCCCTCTGCTCCCATCCTCCCATCCCCCCAAGCCTCTCTCTCCCCAATCTCCCTCTCTCGTATGTATGCATGCATGTACATGTATGTATGTATGTATGTATGTATGTATGTATGTATGTATGTATGTATGTATGTATGTATGTATGTATGTATGTAATGTATGTATGTATGTAATGTATGTATGTATGTAATGTATGTAATGTAATGTAATGTAATGTAATGTAATGTAATGTAATGTAATGTAATGTAATGTAATGTAATGTAATGTAATGTAATGTAATGTAATGTAATGTAATGTAATGTAATGTAATGTAATGTAATGTAATGTAATGTAATGTAATGTAATGTAATGTAATGTAATGTAATGTAATGTAATGTAATGTAATGTAATGTAATGTAATGTAATGTAATGTAATGTAATGTAATGTA
>CAUJNA010003838.1:1062500-1092500 GCA_963377175.1 Effrenium voratum | reverse complement strand
ATGACTCTTTAACAAATGGGGGTCATGCCCCCTTTCTTTTGAGCGATGACCCATTGGAGACTCCCAGTATCTGGTAACCCTTAGTTGGTGGTTTGGATTGGTGGTTTGGGGATTTGTAGAAGGTACATGGGCACCCCCTGCAATTCACCACCAAGCCACCGGGCTCCAAAGCACCAAGTGGAGGGAAGCTGGCAGCGGGCCTTTGGAGCGTGTCACTGCGCTGAGGCTCTTTGAGATGCGGCGGAAGCAGATCCAGGCTCGTGGCACGGACTTGGCCGAGAAGGACCGAGGCACCGAACCTTGGGGGAGCGGAACCGCCCCGGAATTGTTGTTTGTCATTTAACCAGAAGGGAAGAGAGAGGGGATTGCTTGCTTTGTGTTGCTTTTCAGACCTTGTTTGGCACCCAGTTCTTTCATTTGGGTGTGTTTTTTTAGAGTTGGTACCCTTTCAAGGTCGGTTTTTTGCTTGAAACCAACAGGACCTCCTCAATTGTGGGGTCCAAATGCCTATATTCTTGACACGTACCCATTCTCCCCGCAGATTCACATTCAGGCCGGGTCCCCACAAGGATGTTTCTCTCAAACACGGCAGTTGTGCGGAGTTCCAAGTAAATTTTGGGGAGTATACTGTAAGTCCTTTAGAGCCTTTGGCTCTAAGTTGGACCAATCCTTCAGTGCTATGGTTCTGTAGGCAAGCCACTAGTCGAGATTTGGATGGTGAGAGACCAGCGTATCACACGATCCCGCATGTTTGCTTTATCATCCCCTTGCTGACAGAAAGAGTGCGCACCTTGCCGTTTGTCTTTGCAATTTTCATGGTCCGGTTCCTTCGCAAGGTTTCTGTGAGTGTACTATTTCCTATTGTGGCTCCTAGGCTTGCGACCGGGGTTCAGCTGAGAAGCAATTTGCGAGAGGTGCCACTCGTAAAGGTCACCCCAGCCAAGGTATTTTGATGTATCTAGGATGGCTTCCTCGGGGCACGGACCCAGTTGCTTCTCTGCCCCTTTGTCAGAATGAATGATATGATCTTGAACACTGGTTCTATGTAGTCTCTTCCCAGGCATTGGTGAATATTACTAGAGGCCGACCGACATTAATAGGGTAATCAGGAGTCAGATGGGCTCGCTCAGCGGCAAATGTGCTCATTCAGTAAAATGAGCCCAACTTGTAACTTTGTATGTAAGGTGTAGTGCAAACTTAACTTTAAAAGGGAAGCTCTCTGTTTGATTTTGGTCAGCACAGATTAGTAGAGCTAGCAAATTGGAAAGGCTCAAAATTGTTATATCATTGGTTTCAGCATGATTCAGTACACACTTGAAAGGGAAAGGGGGGCCTTGGGTTTTCAATTCTGGCAAGTACGGGGTTTGGCAAGCAATCAGCCAGTTTAGTATTGGTCTTGAGGTGGCCTATTCCAAAAGTAGAACTGGGGACCTAGCGGTCAGGGAAGAAAAGGTGTTTATAAATAAGGGTTTTATTAAATAGGGGGAATGGATTATGAAAATTTTACTTCTGGAGTTCTGCATCCGCTGGCAGGAGGAGGAAAACAAGGACCACCAGCGGTGCGAGCTGTTGGCGTGCGGCCTTCTGGAAGATGAACAGGCCAGTGTCGGACTGGGTTCCCGGGTTGCGCTCGGATTTGCAGCGCTGGGGTCGTTGAAGTTACCCTCCTAGCGTGAAAGTGCGCAGTTGCCGTTTTGAGGGAAAGTTGTCTTTCGAAAGCAACTGCACTTCCATGTTTGGTGGGAAGGTTTGTTGTTACATTAGGTTCACCTATGGCCCAGAATCAAGCATGCTGTGCTCGGGGGGCAAACGCTGAGGTAGATGGCCCAACAACCGTGCGATTTTGTGCTCAGTAAGCAGTCACTGAGCCACCCATCGCCTCAAGTAGGACCAAAGGATTCATAGCAAAGGGGGTCCTCTTGGTTGTCTTGAGAATACCCCTCCCAACAAAATACAGGGCGCCAGCTGTTTTGGGCATACCTCCAAAATGGATCCAGCCCTTCTCAGGTGGCCATGCATCTTGCCTAAGCACCGACCACTAAATTTCCATAGAACCAACCAGAACTCAAAGCAGAGCCCTTCTGACCTCATCTTTATCGCCTGGCGAAGCTCATCTTTTGAACTGACAAGCTTGTTGAACTGGGTATGTCTTCTTGTCGTAGACTCCTCAAAATGGTGGTTGTATTTTTTGGCTTCTCTTTAAAAGCAACCAAGGGGGGTTCCCTAAAAACAGTCAGACCCCAAATGATACTGAGTTAATGGACTGAACAGCCACTTTTTGGGAGAGCATATTCGTGGCAAACAAGAAGTATAGCTGCTCTTTTTGCTCAGGTGAGAAGACAGCTTCCCTTGGTTAAAGGCTGAAGGTCAAAACCCATAGGTTAATATCACAAGCTCAACACGGAAAAGATTCCCCCCCTCCCCGTTGCTGGGTTCAGACCTTTGAAAAACCGGCTGGGGGTTGCACGCACGAGGCCCCCCACACCTTTCCCCTTCCCGGCCCTCCCCGGCGATCGCCTGGCGGCCTCCGGGCATAGGAAAATATCAGCGCCCAGAGTCTATTGGGCCGTGTAGGACCTTTCTAGCCTAGGGTTTACCCATTCGGCCTTTAAGATCTCAGCCTTGGCAAGGTTTACAAATGCAATCCTTGGGGCCCAGGGTCGGGGACTTCATTGAAGAACGTTCAGACTAGGGTTCCATGTCAGTTTGGAGATCGGTACCTCAACCAAAAGCCACATCCCTTTAAGTCAATCGACTGGGATATCCTGCAGTGGTGATAGTCTTTGTCTTTTTGGAGGGAGTTTCGCTTTAACATCAGCCAACAAGAGGGCGTCCCCTTTTGCCTTCAGAAATCCGGTCTGGAGGTAGCGAGGTGGCTCAAGGGTCGTTCAGACATCTCCAAACCAGGGCTTGGCAAAAGGTGTGTTTTGGCAACCTGATGGTTCCCCTTTGTTTTGTTTTTTTTAGAAGCTGTCAACAGGAGCTTGTTTTTACAATAGTGATTTCAACATGTTTAAACACTCCCGTTGGCTTGCATTTCAAGGGGACCTGGGTCGTTTGAACACAATTTGGGTACCATGATAGTACCTTCGCCTGGGAGGCTTTCCTTCCAACAAGGGCAGAGTCGGTTTCTAAACCAACCAGTCGAAGGGCGCGAAATCCTGTGGGCCTTTTTTTTCAAGCATGTGTTTTTCGCGGGTTCCTCAATGTCCCATTGTTAGACCTCCACAAGTGGCAGTTTCAATGGAATGTGCCAGCAAATTGGAGATTTGAAGGGGACCTCCAGCGTCTCATGTTCTTGTGGATTCTTTACTTGGGCCCGTCAAGGTCAACAGCTTGACGGGTTCTCAGGGTTGGCTTCCCGAAGCGACAAATTTGGAGGGCACTTTTGCGCATGCCACTTTAGAGGACCCATTTGGGGCTCAAAAAGTGTAAAAGGAAACAAGACACCAGAAAAGGCTTTGGTTTCCCCTGGGCGTCCCTTTATTTTCCCTGAAAAGCAACTCCAGTGAGCTTCGCCTGCAGAAGAGACACGCCCGATATGAATTTGGTACACAAGAAAGGCATCACGCAAACCGCAAACTCCAAAGGGGTTTTGGACCCGTTTTACAGAAGGGCTTGATTTTCCAGGATTTTCCGCCATCAATTGCATCATTTGTGTCCCAGGTCTTTAGGTTTGGTTGGAAGTTCTTCGCAGTTGGTACTTTGGGGAGGACATAACAAACAACCCAAGTGCTGGGGCTCAACTCCCGAAGGGGAGCAAAACGGTAGGTTTTCAGTTGGTTCCCCTAAGCAATCCTACAAGTCGACCAGCCTGCAACATCCTGTGTTCCTTCACCGCAACTCTGAAGCAAGAACCAACCCGCCGGGGCCAACAGACCTTCTTGCTTGGGCTGAGCAAGGAGAGTCATCAACCCTTAGACGGGATTCCGAAATTGGTCGAATCCTCTAAATTGGCAACGGCTTCCTGTTTGTTTTTGTTGTTTCTTTCAACACAACTCCAAACAGACCCCAACATGGCAACGTTGTTTTGATTGATGGATTCCTTTTGAATACCAAACATGGGAAACGTTCATAAGGCCGTGGGTCAAAATCCCGTACCCCCAGTGAACATCCCAATCCCCACTAATATAGACTAAAATGGGTGGTGCATTGACCCACAGCGACATGGATTCATCCGGATTCCAGCCACGGCGCAGGCGAGCTGGCAGCCCCTGGTGAGCAAGGCAGACCTCACGGCCGCCGCCAACATGGAGCCCTGCCAGCGGGAGGCCATCCGCCATGTGCGCCGCTTCGAGAAGACTTCACTCGCTGGAGGTGTTGCACTTGTTTTCACTCTTTGCTTGTCTTTTGTTGATTAAGAATGGTCCTGCCCCCGTTGCACCTGCTTCAGTCTCTCTTAAAAAAACAAAAAAATCAAACGTGGTCCTCCCCCCTTGCCCAAGATAGTGCCAGTTTCTGGGGGTGGATCTAAACATCTTGTTCTTGTTTTGGACCCTGGTGTTGGGCTTAGACCCTCAGAGGGGGAGCGGGGGAGGAGGTCGAGGATGGGAAGGGCGAGGGGGCAGGGAAGAGGGGAAGGGAGGATTGAAGGGATTTTGAACGCGGGAGGCGCAAGAAGCAATTTGGAACCAATGATGATGTTGATACGTTCCAAAATCTAAAAACTACTCAAATAGCTTGTAATTGCCTGCCCTGAGAAACTAGTCAGGGCAACGTGTGAAACTTGAGTATTCAGGTATTTCAACTGCTTTGATTAGTTTTATCTAGCCTACGCAGCCAAGCTTATTACTGGTTTGAAGTGGCTTTTTCAGTGTGAGATTCTTCCCCAGGACCAACAATGAGCTTGATGAGTTTTATGTGTCTCTCCGGGAAGCAACCTCAAGCATGTCGAATTAGTGTCTTACTTTCATGCGGCCAATTCGACTAGTAAACTAAATATCAACTATGTTGAATCATTCAATCAGTTGAAAGAGTAGTGTCTCTAGATGTCTTAGTTTCTTAAAGAATCCCGAACTCAAGGGACTGGGACCCCCCGATGAGTAAAGTTAGTTCCCCAAGAAATAGGTTTAGTTCGTGCCCCATTGCGCCCGGCTAATTAAGCTTGTGAACACACTGCATGCATGAATTGGTTCAATGGTTCAATGGTGTTGTTATCCTAATTGGTGACGAATACATGCCGGACCCAGAGCGCCCGGACCCTACAATGATTAGTTCAGTTTATTGCCAAAAGCATGGCGAAGGGTTTTTTGCGGTCAAGTCGCCTTAGAGATTAAAATCAGATTTCACAATTCTTGACCCTCTCGCAGATTCAATAAACTATGACTATCCCGTCGGTGCCCCCTCAGTGTTGTCAATGGTACTGCCCCTCCGTGGCTTTCTTATCAATAAGCGAAAGCTAATGCTAAATAAAGTAAGATGCAAGGGGGTTCTACCACAGGGGTTCGTATACCAAACAGTTTGTCCACGTCTTTTGTTTGTACCCACTTGGATATTTGATTGTCCCATTTCTCAACCGATCAGGGATGAAACGAGCTCAGCAGGATGTGAGTCCTTTACTAGGGGATCCAAGTCCAGGTTCTGAAATTATTGTAGAATCTGCAGAATTATGCCGGTAGTATTTTTGATTGGGGACTCTTTGGTCATTTCCACTAGCCACTTGTTAGCTTACTGGAATACACAACTGCATAGCACATGGGTTATCATTTATCATTATGATGCAATAGCATTCCCTTTGATCCCGTGGTATCCCAAGGCCATTTGGCGCGCATGAACCACGAGCAGGCCTTGCCCTTGCTTACAGAGCGCTTCACACACATGGGCCGCTGACCTGAGTTCTGGCGTTTTGAGGAGGGCTGAAGCTCTCCGAAGCCAACGCATTTCAACTGAGCCGCCATTCTAGTAGGTGGTTCTACCACACGGTTTGATAGGGGTTACAGTAAAGCCTGTATTGCCATGTCAGAACCCAAAGTCAATGAGTTTTGGGTGCTGCTCAACTGGGTTGTTTGGAGGTGTGGACGGTGCCAATGACTCTGCACAAATTAGCTCACGAGACGGGATAAGATGAGCTTCCTGAAGGTTCCCTTGGATGTCTTTTTTCAGGTTTGGTAGTCATAGCTCCGGACTTATCAGTTTTATTTGTTGATTTATTGTTTTGGGCCAGTTTCAATTGAGTCTCCTTTGGGAGTGATGTTTAAGGGGGAAGTATGGTTTGCTCAGACTTCTGATCTTGGAAGGACTCAACCCCCTCTTTCCGTTTGGCGCGTGACGTGGGCGATCCTTCTCGGCTTAGACGAGACAGGGGGGTTAACTCATGGCAACGTTTTACGGGGCGGGGGTGCGGGAGGAGTTGGGGTTGGGGCGGGGGAATCTTGCCAAACATGTTGAGCTCCCAGATGATGGTTTGCTGCGGGTGACTAACTACTTGGTTATTTGCCACGAAACAAAGACCACTCCATGTTCAGCCTGTATCAGTAGGATCTTCCGGATGTATCTCTTATGGCAGGGTAAGGTGCTACCTGGTGGGGAACTCTTCTGACTAACTAGTACGGCCCTGGAGACTATATATACGTATCCGGTGTATATAGTTGTCCAAAGCCGACCTGTTGACCTTATTTTCGGGCCGGCTTGGAAGCTTTTATATCTTCCACATAGGTTGTGTCTTGGCAAATATCTAGCTTATTTATTAGTATATAATTATTGGGAACTATTAGTTATGTGTTTTTCTTCATCTATATCTTTTTTGGAGTTCATGTTCTGTATCTTTCCATAAATGAGATGCCGTAGGAAAGCGAGTTAACGAAGCAGTTTTTGCCCTGGTCTTCTGGACAAGTCAGCATGTATCGCTCAAGCGTGTTCCGGGTTTTGTCAACAATACACCCCCAAAAGAGATTAGTTTCCGGTTGATCCCTTCGAACACCGTCCAAAAGTTGTTGCCTACTCTTACGGCCAGCCCCTGAGGTTTGCCTGCGCCCCGAACCAACGCCCCGACACAAAAACCCAAACCTAAACCCAAAAAAACATAAATCTAAACCCTAAAAACCATAAATCTAAACCCTAAAAACCCTAAACCTCAACCCTAAAAACCAGAAACCTAAACCCTAAAACCCTAAACCGAAACCCTAAAAAACCCAAACCTGCTTGCAGAAACCTAAGCCCTAAAAACCTAAACCTAAACCCTAAAAACCCTAAACCTAAACCCTGAAAACTGCCAAACCTTCCTGCTACCCACGCCTCGTGGCACCACGGCCCCACGTTCTGAAGAGAACGCAGGTCACCACGTGTCAGGTATGGCTGCACGAGTTGTGCTACTTGAGTAGTAAAGGGTGCCATACTTGAACCACGTGCTGGACAAGGGTGGATTAGGGGGTGCCAGCAAACCACAGGGGCTGTGGGTAATCTTAGGACAAACCCTCGTTGCCTCTACGAGCTCATATACACTCCGTGTCTTCAAGCCGGATGCTACAAAACATATGCAAATGCCATGGATTCTGCAGGCACTCTGGGGCATTGTGAATGCCGAGTGCGTCAAGATGATGTGCAAACAGGTCCCCGCTTCGTTGTTGCCCCATATGTCTTTCGGGCTGATCGAGACTATTCAGCAGGGTTCGCATACCGTCTCTCAGGAATGATGGGACCAGACGTGCGCTGCCCCCCTGCTGCCAATCTTAATCATGGGTTGTCTTTAGAATGAAGCCTTATGGGAAGCTACATCACCCCGAATGTTTGTTTTCTGTTTCTTACCCGAGCGGGCGCTTCAAAAGGCTAAGCCTTTGAACCTTCTGAAATTTGGAAACATTTGACACCTACCCCCCCCCCCCCACGATTAACATGGAACCTGACAAGGGATCCCTTTGAACGGAAAATTGTCTTCCAGGAGGGTACTTATCCATTGGCATAGTGAAATGGCCCCTTGAGTTTCCTAAGGGATATTGTTGAAAAAGCACCCACCCACTCAGAAATTTGAAATCGAGCTGAGGGTTGCTGGTTCCATTTCCCCCCGAACGAGATTAGATAGATGCAAGGGGGAGACCTTAGGCCTAGGTGGAAAAAGGTGGAATCAAAAGGCTGTTTCAAGTTTAGAGAATGACTGTGTCAAACAATACATCTTACATCTTTGCCCCTCATAGCGACTAAAACCCCAGGTTTACAGTTGAAGGTTGACCTCTAAATGCACACCTTTCGGGGTCAACAGTTGCTGTCGCGCTTTAGGCTACACCACCTCGGACATGTGGATGACGCTCTCCTGGATCCGGGAGCTGGCACCGGTGATCATCCATGTGGACCTGAAGACCATCGCGGAGTTCCTCAGGCGAATCGTAGACACCCCACAATTGTGGAGGACTTATTTCGCCTTAAGTTTTATGTGGCCCTGCTTGGCCTTGCTTGACCTCATTTGGCCTTGGCCTTGCCTGACCTTGGCCTTTGGGCCTATTTGGTCTTTAGCTTTTCTTTGCCTGATTTCCGCGGAATAAGGCTCGCTAGCCTCCTAACCCCTGAGGGTTGGCAGGGGGAGTGCTTTATTCTCTTTCGCAGCAACCAGCCAAAGGGAGTCTGTCCGCAAGACAGGAGCCTCGAGCACATTTCGTAACACTGGGTTTTGCGAGTACTTTTTGGTGATGCCATGGGAAATGAGTTAGACAAAGTCTACGTTTTGCTGTTTCAAGGTCATTGTTGTTTTGTGTTTTGTATTTGTTCTGGGAACAAAAGTGCTTGGCGAATATGCCTGGGGTAGCAACAGACGTAACAGTTCCTGGTTTGTTGTGCATGCGAATGGACACTGTCAGCATTCTCTTCAAGCGTGCACATGTGCCGAAATCCGCCGTGCTCCCTTGATGCATTCGTTCTTTGTGGGGGAAAGTGCTTGTTGCAGGAGCCATGCACCCCCTCAAAAACCTCTCCCCCCAACCCCGTTAAGACCCTTATTTGGTCATTTACCGGAATGGGGCTTTTTGGAACTTGAGCCTTTCCGGGCTTTTTTGGGCGGTAGATTTCCTGATTGTAGGACCCAACGGCTTTCTGGGGTGATCTGTTTTGTGTGATCATTCCTGAACATACGCCAACGCATTGACATGCAACCCCAAAACCCGGTTTGCAGAGGAATTTCGTTTTGGGACCGTCTTTCTGAATTCTATGCTGTATTTTGCAGGGGAGGAAGGTCGTATGCCTGGAAATAATGGTCTGTACGTTGTAGCTCGCAAATCAAGCACAATCTTCAGAATGTGCTGGAATTAGCCTTCCCGGTTCTTGCAGGGTCACTTTCAACACCCCAGAAGGCAAGAGCGGGACACAGAAGACGGGCAGGCAGCAGCTGCAGTTCACATGGTTGCTTGGGCTTGTTTCACGTTGACCAAAGGCAAGCACTTCGTTGTTTTGCTTCATGTTTATAAAGTTCAACTTTGTACCCTGAAGTACCTCTACTGTTGTGATAAATCTTGTTGTTCTTGTCTCCAAACGAGCCCCACATGGGTGCTTTGGTATCTCTTCACAGCCGCTAGGTCACTTCCAACAAACTCCCAGTTGTCCTAGTGTAGGACTGCATCCCCTCAAGGTACACAGATTCGGAGGGGCAAAGCGACCTTGCATTGCCGGGACCTTAATGTTTTTTGTTTCATCCCGATTGTTCTCGGTTGTTCAAAGCTGACGCATGACCATGTTTGGCCCCGAAACCTGAAATGCAGGGCCCACAAAGGAAACGGTTTGCTTCAGGGGTCGAACAAATTGGGGCCGGGTCCCGTTGCCAGGAAGGACACCCACTATCGGAATCAGTTCGAGACTGCGAGCTCCGGGGGTTTGCTGGCAGCTCGGCCGATGCAACTGGAAGGCTCTGACCTTGCGGTCCCGCACCGCTTTATGAAAGGAAGCCGTTTGGAAGGACTTTCAGGTATGAGATTCCTCTCAAAAATGTGTGTGCTTTATTCGGGTTCCATGTCGACCGGGAGTGTCGCCTGATTAGCAAGGCCCCTCAAAAGGGCCAGCCAAAAACATCGGGTCGATTGCAGGATTTTTTTGGGGGGGGGCATTCCAGAGGACCCTTGACAAGTGGTTGCTATGGTGACTGGTGACCTACCCTGTCAAACACTGAGGCCACCAGGTACCACTCGAATCATGGCCACTTCGGGGACCTCGGAGCACAAAAAGATTCTGTGTCAATGTTTCTTCGGGGCTGAATGTCAACGTGATGAACCCCTGTTGGACTTCTGAAAAGGCGGACCAGATCCTTTAGCTATGCGATTGTCCGCCAATCTGTTTCTGCACTGCCCAGCCAGGGTGCACGAAGACTACCTCATATGGAATATTTGCAGCGGGTGTGCGACCTTAGAAATGATTAAATATCCTTGTTTGGGGGTCTATTGCTGAATTGCCCAGATTCTGATGTTATGCTTCAACCGCTTTACTTTTTTCACTTCTGGGTCCTGCAAGCCTGGGAAGTAGCCTTGCTTGGGATTCCGCTTCCGTCATATCCATTCGCCGGGCGCGTACCTCGATGGTCCAGTCAGCAAAGGGAGTAACCCCCCACCCCTGTAAACCCTTGTAGCAAGGCTAACAATCTAACCTCACTGAAGGGTACCCTCCCAACCTGTTTCAACGCCTTCCAAACAGAGTCTGTGCACCAAGCCAAGCAGTTGGAGGGTTTAGGGGACAGTCCAAGAAACTACTTACATAGTTTTGTGTAGACAAGTTTGTGAACGGAGACGGCGAGCAGGGCAAAGCTTTGCGCAGTTCTGTGGAGCAACAACAAGTTGTGTAGACCAATGTATTTTGTCAGGTTTTGACCATGACTCAGTGGGGAATGAGATAATGACGCCTACGAACTACAGTATCACTTGCGTTTTTTGGGTGCTCCCTGAGCTCCCGGTGCACCAAGCTTATGGTGTTGTTTTGTTTGAAAGGAATCCCTAAAATGTTTACTCTCGGTTTTCCTTTAAACCAACTAACAACGTGATCCACCGTTTCGAGAATCTGTTCGGGTAGTTGGAGAGTTGAGGACACCTCCGTGCGCGACAAGTGGGAGCGTTCGCTGTTTGGTGCCGCCTACGAGGGGGCAGAGCCCTTTCACCGGCCGTGGCGAAGCGGCAGAAGCGGCAGAGTCGGTCGGTGAATCGCTTCGCTGTCGGGAGGAGAGATCTCTGCGCCCCGCTGGACTTGAGTCACATGTTGGGAAGACCATTTTAGCGGTAAGTTCTCACCCCCCCAGAAGTAAGCCAGAGTCCCAGGGGAAAAAAAAAACAGCCTTTGAAGGGCGGATCCACTTTACATCAGTTGGCATGGATGAAGGCCGATTCAACCTACCAGCTGATGGATTTGTCCATGACCGTTTGAATCAGTGTTTTTTGCACTGCCTCAGTAGATTGGCCAGAGAAAGTAGAAACAGTTTGAACATGGGATGGGTATGTGTCAAAAGTAGGCCCAAATGGGTTTGCCTTTTTCTGAGGGTACATGTCTGGATGAGCTCCCAAAAGGGGATGCATGATGTTCGCAGCTTCGCCGCAGATGTCTATACTTTGTTTGCGCAGCAGGGCCAACAGCCAAGTGGAGAACTCCTCGCGTGACTTTTCTTCTTTTGGCTTCGGATCCTCGATCCAGGTCTTTGCCAAATGCGGCCGAACATGACAAAGGGTCGGGGCGTTTGCATGATGTGTGCATGGCGAACAGTGCATACATGGAAAAGTACCGACCTTTGAGGGCTCATGTTGTTTGTGGCTGGAGTTGGGGGGTTCCAAGTTTACCGGGAGACCACGGGGTATTTCACGAGGGCGCTTGGCCCTTGGTTGGCATTTGGTTCCTCACGGGTCTTAGTGCAGTACCTTCCTGAAACAAAGCTTGTTTGGCCAGCCACACCCCTCGCCCAAAACGACATTAAAGTGACAGCTTCCTCTATGCCAGTATCCCAAGCTTGTCCCGTGACAAAGGGACCATTCCGCTCACTTCGGGGTACAGTGACTAAGGAAGTACGGGGTTCTGAACGTGTGGAACGACCCTCAGGGCATCTACGGCTGCGAGCAGTACGGTGTCCCTGATGAACCAGCGCTTGCTTGCTAAAGGGCTTTTCGTTTTTCAGGGATCCCTGTACTGGGCAAATAGGGAACCCACCCCCCAAACTGCTGGTTGCCTTTTTTTGGGTTCAAGCGTACCCCTGGAGAAAGGACACCGGGATGACCGGTCCTTGTCTAGACAAGATCCTGCAGTTTAACGTGCCAGCTCACCTTTCCACCTTGTACTTTGCCATGTTCAGCCAAAGTTGCAAATTTCGCCATGTATTGATAAGCCTTTTTGGCTTGTACATGCCCTCCCCTTGGTGGCTTTAAACAACTTTTGTTTGTTTGAGCGCAAGCTGATTCACACCGACAGCTCATACGCATGTGACCTTTTCAACGACATCATGGACGAGCCCCGCCCAGAGCGATTTGGAACCTCAAAAAACTTGGACTTGATACATCACGCGTGTAGAGCTGTGCAGATGTTCGGTCGCCAGCACACCTCTGTGGTAAAGGTTAAATCCCATAGTAAAATTTGCGACTTAGATACCCTTGAAGACAAGTGGGCGTGTGTTGGAAACGATGCGGCGGATATCGCTGCAAATCGAGCACGCAACTCCCTCAACCAGGATATTGTGGGCAAGACCAACGTTTTGCATTTTGCAAACTTAAGAGCGGAGAAAGCTATCAAAGAAGCTCACACTTTGTTAGGAAAAATCTCACGGTTGCAAGTAAGTGAATTAACAGAAAAAGAGGACTTGGTGCAAAGTGACCCGGTTGTTAAACTATGTGGCAGTGTCCATAGCACTTGGCCCACACGTACATTGCCAGAGTTTGATGAACGATGCCGTGACGAAGCGTTTTGGGGAATTACGTATATGCTTAGGCTGTATCACTGGGTCTCCACTCTTCGCTGGGCACCTCACGTCCAGGAAGATGAATGGGGTGTTTCATGGATTGAGCTGTTTCTCAGCTTTCAAATGAGCACTGAGTCGGATATCCCAGTTAACCTTGGCACTGATGATCGACCACTCTTCACATTGCCAGAACACAATGAAGCGGTGAAACTCATTAAGCCGACTACGCATAAGCGTATGATTAGCTTTGAGAAAAGTTTGCGGGCCTTGGGAAAAATCGTGGGTGTCGAATTATTCCCTTGCAACACTTGCAGCAGACCTCAAAGCCTCCGGGCCCTCGGTTTCTTCCAGGCACGACCCGGTCTTCAGAAAAGGCCGTGGTTCCCTTTCCACGAAGACATAACGCAAGCAAGTCGCAACAAGGCAGGTTGCCCTGTCATCATTGGGGACCTGCCCACTTTGGTTGCAGACATTCGCATGACTTCCATCCCTGTGCAAGAAGGGGATACCGTCGAGTCACAGTGGACGAGACGGAGGTTTCACAAAGAGCGCCTTCGGGCGCCGCGCTAAGGAGAACGGACTCGGGCTGCACTCACACGTGGGGTGCAGTCCGAAGAAAGAGACGGGTGGCTTTAAACAACACCTTTTTCAGATAAGCTCAGCAGTTGTCCCTTTTGGTCGAGTGAGGTTTAACAGGGGCCAACTCATGTTTCTTGCAAAAGTACCCGAGATAGCTTCCACTACCCCAAGTCACTACCCTCAGGAAAACACGGGGGTATATAACCACTAAATAAAATTAGGTACTCATTGGTAGTTCTTTGGGGGTAGTGGAACTTTGAATGCCCACCGTTGACAGACCGCCTTTTGGCGCTTTGGTGTTTTCAGTTTCCATCGATTTCAACGATTGAATAGCAAGAAGGTGCTTCTTTTGTTTCGGTCTGGAAGTCCTAAAGCTGCCAGAGGATGGGCAGTTGTTCTTTGTTGTCCACACCCAGTGTTGAACAGGCAAGCACTTCCTGTATGGAAACTACAACGACCTCGCAGGTTCTTCAATTGCGGGTTTTGAGATCAGGGGCCTGCCAAATCAGCATTCAAGCCTTCCCAGAAGGGGCCTCGACAAAGAGAACTGACAATCTGATTTGTAGTTTATTGTGCTTTGGGGAGGACACAGTTGACAACCAATGTTTCCCACACAAAACAAAGGGGAGCTGCCAATTCGTCCCCAAGAATGACATTTGTTCCCACATGTCAAACACCCACGATAATTTTGAAGACCTACCAATGATGGGTACTGTTTAAGCTTGTATTACACCATGTTTGAGATCTGCTCCGATTTATTCAGGTTGGCTAATTGTGGACATATAATAGACATTTTGTTTCGGCACCCGGGGGGGGATTTTGTAGGGGTTGGTCTGATTCGGTGTAACCATGATTGCTTCACAAACACAAACACCAATTGTAGCTGTGATTTTGTTCTCGCTTTCCCTTTAGACTGATCAAGCTGCTTTGCTGGGCGCGGCTTGTTTTGCAGACGCCACGTTTCTAGGAGTTGGGTCAAGAAGGTCTCCAACCTTGAATTGTTTAGGACAATGTATGCCAGTGCTACCAGGCAAGCCATTATTGGTAACCAGGGGTTTCCCAATATGTGAAACCTGGTAGGCATTGTTTGTTGCCTCTAGTAGCGACTGGAAGCCCTGGATACGTTTTCACAGAAGCCCACAAAGAGTTCAACACTTTTGTGCGGGCAATACCCTCCCCCAGACTATCATGGAAGCTCCCAGGAGCCCTTTGGAAGACTTGGTTCGACTTGCAGAGGTCAATTGGGGGAGCTTCCGGCTGTTGGTTTGAGGGAGTATAACCAGATTTGACACATGCGCCCGTTTTGGCGCCTTTTCTTGCCGAGGGGACTCCTACCTGGTGCTCAAGGATCTTCGCCTCCGCTGCACGCTGGCGCCACAAGACTCCGGCGGCCTACCCGCGCAGAGGCGCCCGAAACGAGCCAAAAGGATTTATTTGTTTGTGTGTGTGTGTGAAAATTAGGGTTTCATGAACCATGGTGGTCCTTGTGTGTTTCCTTTAAATCAACCTGAAAAGAGTGCACTCAAAACGACACACACCCTTTTCTTTCCATGAACATAGATGGCACTGGTTCATAATAGTGACATCCTCAGAAATACCCGAGCGACATGATGTTTTGCCTCAAAATGTTCACAGTATCGGACCCAGACATATTTGGCCCCTGTACCGGTACCATCTATGTTTCCACACCCGTGCGTGCTAAGAAGACTTTAAGGGTGATCCCTCAACTACCAGCCCTTTCTACTGGCCAACTTTGAGAGTTTGGGCGCCATCGGCGCAGGTGCGACAGCTTAGTCGTTGCTAGTTTCTTGGATGTCCGTACAAAACGACAAAGGGGCTAGCTGCACAAGAGGATAGTGTGTGTGTGTGTGTGCGTATGTGTGTGTGTGTGTGTGGGTGTGTGGGTGTGTGGGTGTGTGCGTGTGTGCGTGTGTGCGTGTGTGCGTGTGTGTGTGTGTGTGTGTGTGTGTGTGTGTGTGTGTGTGTGTGTGTGTGTGTGTGTGTGTGTGTGTGTGTGTGTGTGTGTGTGTGTGTGTGTGTGTGTGTGTGTGTGTGTGTGTGTGTGTGTGTGTGTGTGTGTGTGTGTGTGTGTGTGTGTGTGTGTGTGTGTGTGTGTGTGTGTGTGTGTGTGTGTGTGTGTGTGTGTGTGTGTGTGTGTGTGTGTGTGTGTGTGTGTGTGTGTGTGTGTGTGCGTGTGTGTGTGTGTGTGTGTGTGTGTGTGTGTGTGTGTGTGTGTGTGTGTGTGTGTGTGTGTGTGTGTGTGTGTGTGTGTGTGTGTGTGTGTGTGTGTGTGTGTGTGTGTGTGTGTGTGTGTGTGTGTGTGTGTGTGGCAACACACTGAATCGACTGAACATGGCTAGTTTCTTGGATGTCCGTACAAAACGACAAAGGGGTTAGCTGCACAAGAGGATAGTGTGTGTGTGCGTATGCGTGCGTGCGTGCGTGCGTGCGTGCGTGCGTGCGTGCGTGCGTGCGTGCGTGCGTGCGTGCGTGCGTGTGTGTGTGTGTGGGTGTGTGTGGGTGTGTGGGTGTGTGGGTGTGTGGGTGTGTGCGTGTGTGCGTGTGTGCGTGTGTGCGTGTGTGTGCGTGTGTGCGCGTGTGCGCGTGTGCGCGTGTGCGTGTGTGCGTGTGTGCGTGTGTGTGCGTGTGTGCGTGTGTGCGTGTCGGTGTGTGTGTGTGGCAACACACTGAATCGACTGAACATGGGTAGTTTCTTACATTGGGCCTTTTGAAGTTTTAGCAGACAGAGCAAAAAGAAACTCGATCTCCCTTTCTTGGTGGTTTCAACACGAACCTAGGGGTGTGTGAGCCAGCAATCGACCCCTCCAAACGATTTCCCGACCATCTTGAACATGACCTTCTAGGACGATGTTCGTTGTTTCATGGGTGGGATGTCTTAGGGGTACTTGCATGTAACCATGTAGGGGACTCTGCATTCAGGAAACACTCCCTCCCAACCATTTGACCGCCAACCCTTGGGGATTAAATATCTGCTGATTCTTTTTGGGAGGCGGCTGATCCAGCAGTAACATGTCCCAACATGCGTGTGTGTGTGTGTGTCATTTTTTGGGGGACCCCCCCCCCCCACAAAAAAAAGGAGAGGTGAATTAGACAGACCCATGTTGGTTCAACGATTCTGAGTTTGGATCAGGCTAGCTGTGCTCGACTACTGCGCTCATTCCCTCATGGAGTACACTGATGCCGAGTTGCAGGCGGGTGCAGAAGAAAAGGGCCTAGACCTTGCGTTCCTGTTGGTGTTTTGTGTTCACGGGCGCTCACTCCACTTTCTATATCCTTGTATACGTTTTGGGGGAAGACCATTGTAGTAGCAAGCAACGCATTTGGACTTTCTTCGGCTAACCCACTCAGGAAGCGAGGGGTGCCTTCAAGACTTGTTTGCTTGAAAGTGGTTGCATTTGGAGGGTTTGCTCAAAATTACCTTTGGGTCCCGTTTCTCTTTGAACCACTATTTGGAAGGTAACTTACTTTTACAGAGCCAGGAAGACCAAGGGGCAAAAGGCAAGTGCCCTTTTTTCCCCATGGCCACTGGGGGATCCTGGGTTCCGACTCTATCAAAGAGTAGTTTTCAACATCACCTTTTGGGCCGAGTTGAGGGGAGTTTCTAAAGAGAACATCTTTTTGACTGGATTTACAGGGAACAATGGGAAAAGCAATCGTTTGTTTGAGTCGACACACCCCTATTAATATAGGGGCCCCTGGTACTTTGATCCCTGGGACCTGTTTTCGGGGGTTTCTGACTATTGGTTGTTGCATTACTATAACTCACTCAGAGCGTAGGAACACTACCCCCCCCCCCACGGCATGTTTGTTTTCACGCCCTGTGACTTTTGGGGCTCTGAATCGTTCCCTTGCGAGGCACTCAATCCCTTCGGTGGAACCCCACATTTTCCAGGTGCGGCCAATGCCTTACAAGGCCCTAGGGCCCACGACTGTTCTTTGCTCATTGGATTGGAACCCCAGAATAGGTGGCTTTCTGTTGGTTTCCCTTTACCCAACAAGGGTTTCCGAATGGTTGATTTTCCCTGTTTCCCTTGCTTCCTTTAGGCAGGTTTCCCTTGTTTCTGATGTCCCCACCCGTCAGATGGGGTTGTTACAGCTGCCTGCTAGTCAGGCGGTTGCTTGGGGCGCAGTATGGGGTCCCGCATCCGGTCAGATCCGGTCAGATACGCGCAGTCTCGGGTTTGAGTGTCTGTGTTTCACGGCTTTTTGGTTGGATACCACTTACGAAAAAGCAATGCTTGCGCTTGTGGCTGCTGAGACTTACTGTAGCTACGCGTCATTGTTATTCGATCCTTCACAAACGCTGCTCGGTGTATCGAGCCAAAGTCTCACACTGGAGACAGTCATTTGCACGAATTTGGGTGTGAATGGTTCGAGCTAGTTTTGACTTGTAACCAGCTAGTCCTGCCTAGGAAGTTTCCTTTGGCACTTGCCCGGAAGCTTCCCTTGTTTCCCTCGGGAAAGTTTTCCCTTCGGGTCACTCCATTTGAGGAGATGGTGGGCCTGGCGCGGCACGGCCGCGAGAAGATCGGGGACTCCCAAGTTGTGTGCCAAGCCTGGGGCGCCTCGGACGAGACAGGGGGCCTTGAAAACGAGGAGGCTAGCGACGCATGGCATAAAACCGAGCAAATGAAGAGAAATGGCCATGATTCTTTCAGAGTTGGAACCACCTCAAAAGTGATTGGTGGACATGAATGCTCACCTAAATGATGTCCACCAAAGGGTCCCTTATTAGAATGCTTTCCCAAATGTATTTCAATGGTATCAGGAAGCAATTCCGCAAGGACTTAGATGTATAGTTAGAGATATACATGAGAGAATCCATACGGGAGCATAGAACATAGTGATTGAATTTACGAAAAATGAGTAAGTAAGTAGATAAATACACAACCATAGACACAACGCAAACAGATGTCCACGAATGCATAACATTTACATAACTGAGCGACAAGTGTTGTGTCGCACACCTTAGTTTGCCTTAAAAGTTTGTTTTTGAGCTTTGGTCGGAGTTGCCTTTGGCATGGGCCAACGAGAAGGGGAAAAGACATGGGTACTTGACTGAACCCAGAATCCGCGTGGTGGTTTTGAAAGGAAGCCGAAACCGGAAGCGTGTTTGTCGAGATTGCTGTTCATACCCCTTTATTTTCCTGGGTCCGGTGAAAGATGGGGTTTTCGAGCCGTGCTCAGGCCTTGCCTGTCAAAACCTGTTCGCAAGATTCAGGAAACCATAAAGTGTCCAAGTGGATATTTCAGTATCAAGAAAAGGACGGGGGAGGGGGTCACGCATGATGCACGGTAGATGTTCAGAATCCTGATTTGCCTGACCTCCCTTTGGTTAGATCAACTGAAGGGCTTGTGATGTGGAACTCTAGATTTAGATTGCCCTGAAACAAAGGAACGCGCCTGTCACCTTGAACATATGCGAACCTCAGTTTTTGTTTAACCATCCTCATGTATGTTTCCTTGCGGGGATAGGTATCAAAAACAAACTTATCATGTATCAATCAAACATGTTTAGGCATCAAGAAGAAGCCATTCTCAAAGCAATTGCGTGGAAGGAAGGAAGGAAGGAAGGAAGGAAGGAAGGAAGGAAGGAAGGAAGGAAGGAAGGAAGGAAGGAAGGGAGGGAGGGAGGAAGGAAGGAAGGAAGAGGAAGGAAGGAAGGAAGGAAGGATGCATCCTACACCCGCTCTATTCCATCCTAAACGCACCCCACACCCACGCCAAACAAACCAACCCTCAACCGACCCCAAGCCGAACAGCCCGAAACCAAACCCGCCCCCGACAAGCACTAAACAAAGCAACCCCAGCCACGCCTGACAAGTTGGCTTGTGATGCCTAAAACGATGTGTTTCTTGCCGCAGTTTCCAGGCTTTTTACTGTGCTTTGCAGCAACATGGTGAACACAACGTTTTTTTGTTGATGCCTATGTTTGTCCTGGATGGTTGGAAATAAGTTTTGGTTGATGCTTACTAAGTTGTTCTTTGATGCCTCACCCGCCCTTACGGGCCACGGTAGCGCGGGTTTAGAAAAAAAGAACACTGCTTCGGCCGACCCTGCAGCAGTTGGAGGCACCGCTATCATTTCCCAGATTTGAACATTACAGTAACTTGCGGGACCATGCTAATCAAAGGAATTCCCCAACATGTGCATCGATTCCCGACTAAGAGTTCGGCCCGGCGCCGGGCCGGGATCCGAAGCTGAACAAGTCAAAGGTTATCCCACGGTCAGGGGCCCCCCTTCCCCAAGCCCAAGGGGGCCTTCCAGCGGTCCAGCGGGCCCTCGAATTGTGGCCTTGACCCTGGGATCCCAGGCAAGTACAAGGAAGTGCAGATCCACGGGGAGATCGACTTGAGCAAGCACGTGGCGCCTGGGATGTTTTGTGTGAAACCATCTGCGGGGTGTAGAAACCCTCTCGGGGTTGCTTTATATGGGTGTGTGCTTTTGTCGAGAATACCCTTTTTCATTTTAGCTTGAAGGGAGAACCAAAAGAAAAACCATTATTTAGACATATGCCCAAACATTCAAAGAGCAAGGTTGAGGTCAGTTCTTGCCTTTTTGGATGTCTTTTTGCAGTGGATCGACCCTGAAGGAGTGCTGAGAGAGTGTTGAGATAATCGGAAACAGGTGAAATCTAGTGGTGGATTTGGCTACCAGCGTTCCGGCATTATCCCTTTGCTACTGTTCTGCATATTTTACGCGATTCCACCGGTTCGGCCGGGGGGGGGGGGGTAAAACGAGCGATGCCACCAATGTTGTAGGTACCCATAGTGACCTCTCTGTTTTCTCGCACAATTATAATGTTGATTTCTATTGTCCTACTTACCTGAAACGAAAAGACCCCGCAGACCACAAGTTTAGTGTTTGGGTCATTGATGCCCCATTTTTATTTTTGCACCTCGTGCCCAAGAGAAAGGCATATACACCAGCTGTATGCAGCAAAAAAGGGTACTGTACACAGAGGGGGACATTAACTGTAGGGGCACATATGGCCCACTTGTTTTTCTCTAGACTGTGAGTTTGCAAGGAAATCCTTGGGCCGTTGCTTCCCGATGAAGAAGCCATCCAGATTTATCAACCCAGATTGGTTTCTGTACCATCGATCGGGTGGCTGTGCATTCCACAATGACAGTGGTAATGCAATTTCAAACAAAGACTGGTTTTGTGCTTTGTTTTTGTGCCTGAGATGCTTCTTGCCTTCTGAAACTATTCACGTTTACCAACCCAGACGTGGATGCGGATTCTTACCAAAAAAAGACATGGGTATCCTTGGATGCCCCAGATGTTTGTCTCCCTCTAACCCTTTCGAATAAAGGGTGGCAAATGGTATGCTGCCTTGCCTCCCGTTCCAAGGAACGTTTGGTGGTACCCGAGCGCCACTCTGACCACGCTGCGGAATACGACGCACGGCATGGGTTCCGGGGTTAGACAAACTCGGTTTGCACACTCCCTAGGGACCCAAGATACCATTGTAAGGTTGTTGCGGGTCAAAGGCCCTCATATTTAGGGTCTTGGGCTCCTCGGAAGAGACCCTTGTCCATTTTGAAGGGAAGCCGAAAAGGAGGTTGGTTCGAACAGTCGCTGTTTAAACACACGTTAACAGGGGGTTAGCCCAACCCTAGTTCCGGTCGCCTCTGTTTTCCTCCTTCTTGGGTGAAGATTGCAACTTTCACAGCGGGGATTCGGATGGGCTAGCCCTCCGTTTCGTGTGTTCCTTCCAAGAAGGGATATCGCCGTCGGTCCGTAGCCCTGCAATCTCCAAGAGCCCTGAAACATACCACAAAACGGGCCTCGAAATCCCTAACCCCAACCTCAAAACAGCAGCACGCCATGGTTCAAGGTCCTCAGAGAGGAAAACCTTTTTGTGTTAGCTGCATGCCACCACCAGTGGCTTATATCTTACCATGTTATATCAATTCGAATCGGCCCAAAAACAGACCCAATACGAATAGATTAAGCTCAACTAAGCCCTTACCCCGAAGCCCTAAACCCTCGACTCAAACTTCAAATTTGCCAAGTTTCCAAATGCAGCATTCACCAGCCAAAGATCAACTCGCCTCATTTGTGGGTCCCTTCATGGGTTCGGCAAGATGTTGTTATAGCAACCAGAGCTTGGACCCTTTTAAAGGGAAACCAACTGCATGTAGTTCAATCAATACTGATGTACACATGTTTAAACGTTGTGACACCTGCATGTTGCTGCTTACAGACAGTGCTGACTCCATGTACAAGCGTTTAAAAAAAAGAGCCGCGAGGTGACAAAACCGCACGATGATGGTATCGCCTTGTTCCACATTGACCTTTGTGAACGTAGCCGTGTGCTTTGAATATAGCGGGAGGGCAGTGCTCCTAAAGCAGGTCCTTTCATTCCCACCATATCCGTAGCCCAGATGTTTGCTTCTTCTCAAAAGCAAACACATGGGGGATCTTGTTTTTTGGCCAGACGCCCCCGTTTGGCGTCCCTTGGGCAGTCGCAAGCGCCCGGCCCGCTGAACCAAGCGGAAGACCTGAGGACGATCTGGCCAAGGCCAAGGGTTGGCAGATCACCTGGGCAGAGGATCCGGAATCCACGAGCGAGCCGGCAAGTTCGGTTCACCCGGATTTGAGTTGGTTGGTTTGGTTGGTTTGGTTGAACGACTTGTTGTAGCAGACAATTCAATGTTTGGTGGTCGGCTGGTCCGCTACTTCAACTGCTTGTGTTTGTGTGTGTGTGCTTGTTGAGCTTGTTGTTTTTCCTGTGTTTGCTCATCGGGTTGGTTTTTTGTTTTTTTTTTGGTTGCTCGCTTTGTTTCTGGGTGGGTCGCAGGAGATGGAGCGGGAGCTGGAGCAAAAAGCTGGGGGCGCCGAGATGAGTCGGGAGGACTCGAGAGTCGCCTCGGCTTCCCGGCTGCGCCTTTTCAGGGACCCTTTTCTGGTGGCCTTGAAAGGACAAATAAGAAAACCACCAGTCAACAAATAAGGAAACCACCAGAAAACAAATAAGAAAACTGGCCAGTCTTATTTGTTTGTGTTGGGGGTGCCCCTAAAAAAGACACCCAAAAGGAAGACCGTGGACAATTTGTGCTGTTGTTGGGTGCACTGGTCCAGTTGTTCGGTATCGCCTAACCAAACCATATGTTGCAGAAGCCGAGGTACCCGGAGTCTCCACTCTTGAGGCAAGTTGTACTGTACCCATGTTCTTTTTCTTGGCATGGGGGCGGGGTGGAGGGGGGGCAGAATAGATAGTCCAATGTTGAACGGGTCGTGGACCTAGCCGAAAGCAGGGCTCGAGGAAATGCCCCGATTTTCGAATCGTCATCACAAAAACAAAGGGTTACTCCGTCACTGCCCAAAGTTCATGTTATTTGGGGAACCTTGAGAGACTTCAGAGAGCCTTTGGTTGCCGGGAATCCTTGGTTCTCTCGGCCTTGCACGACCAGCGACACAGCAACTGCACTTGTCGTTGGTGACCTTTCTTCATCTTTGTAATCTTTTGAACATGATTATTTTCCTGATTGCTAACACGCGTTGAGCTTGTTACAGGACAAGGTCTTACCAAGTCGGCAAATTGTAGTCAGCTCGCTGATCGGGGGTCAAACGAGCTCACCCATGCAGGTCTCTTACTGATTACGGGGGTTGTCCCTTATTTCTGGCTTGGGAATTAGCGAGATTTGCCAACCCATAGGGTCCAAGTACCCTTTGATTGTTGAGGGCTCAACAGGAGTCCAAGTACCTCCTGCGGTACTCTAACTTTTTTTGGGGGGGTCCATGTTAGCTTGCAGCAGTGTACCAACCTAGACCATGACATGGTGCTTACGAACCATGCTTTGCTGTTTCTTTCCCGAAAAGCAAACCAAGCCACGTGGTGTTTTCCGACTTTTCTGCGGTCCCCGATGAAACGCCCAGAGAACTGACAACTTGAAGGACTTCGACAACATGTTGGAGAAGATTGCCGACCAGGGCGAAGCCAAAGAGGCGAACCTCGAGGCAGTGCCGGAGGCAGCCAAAATTTCGGTGCCTCGACGCAGGTTTCGGTGGGGAATGGGATGGGAATGGGTGGAGGGTCTTCGGTGGACATGGTGACATGATTGTGACAAGTCGGGTTTGGGGCCATTTTCTATGGTACCAATCAAGGGAACCCCCCAAAAAGTGACACATTGTCATAGGGCTGGCCCACTTTGGCATCATAGAAGGGCTTGTGTTACACCATGTTGCTGGCTCCGAACAAGTGGGAGGGGAGCTCTTTTGCTTTCGACCTTCTGAGGCCTAACCATTTTGGCTGCGCAGATTGGACTCGCATCGGTCCAGTGGCAACCTCTGGATCCCGGCAGTCCTTCGGAGCGCTTCCGCCCAAGGCCCTAAACCAACACCCAAATGGCTTTTAAAGGGAAGCCATAAGAAACCAACAACTTGGAAGGGTCTCGATGTTTGAGACCTGACCAAATGAGTGCACCCAAATGGCAAGACCGATGTCCAGAGCTCCCGATATGGAGCTACCATTTCGCTGGAAGAATTCTTCACGCTCAACATGGTTCAAGCACCATGTGTTTTGTGATTGCTGCACACACACACACAAAGGAGACAAAGTCCCGCCAAAGGGCAAGTGAAAGTTTATGTCCATGCACAGAAACATTTACACCTCAATATGAAGGTACACATTTCATGTACACACACGCATGAGGGGTTCGGGGGCGGGGATCCAAAATATGTTGTTGTTGTTTTTTTCCGCAACCAAATTCCCATGGGTTTCTAGCTTCAGCCTTGCATTGGAGACATGAAGCCCAGGATGCTCCGGACGAGGCAACGCAAGGCTGAAGGCGGACGCGTGGGCCAACGCCCGAGGCGCGTTCCAACATTTTAAGCGGCTAAGTCTGCGATGTCCACTGCCAGACTCAGCTGGGTTTTTGAAATGTTTGTCTTTTCAAACCAACAAACAGCATCAAACAGGCTAACCGCGGGTCTAAGTCTGGCGAAGTGTCTGCAACTGGGCAGTAACCATTTCTTCCAAGACTCAAGCTGAAGCTGTGCCACCAGGGTGAGCATGGGTGAGTTTGTTTTCGAGTTTTGTTTGTGTATGGGAGGGCTGCATTGAAATGGTGTCTTGAAGAGTCCTCATGGTTCATTTGGTGAGGACATGGGTGGATGACCCCGTTGTCCATCCATAAGGATTCCCTTTGCTTTGTCCGAAGGTGTTGGGTTTTGATGCACATAGTGAGTTCAGGACATCTTCTGAGAACAAAACACAGCAGGTCTCGATTGGGTGCATCGTGTGCAACAGGCAGCATGCGGTCGTATTGATTTGTTTGCCACAGGAGATTCAGTTCCAGCCTGCCCTGCTCAGTTTCAAAGTGTATAGCCTGATTCGAATCATTTATCCCACCAAGAAAGAAACATTCAGCTCACGTATGAATGACAGATTGCATTTGCAGGGTTGTAGTTGTTTCTCTGTTGGGTACCAAGGAACATGGTCATGACTATGCCTCTTTATTTGACTTCACCCAGAATACACATGGAAGAAATGAGTGAGATTTCAACGAGCCACCAAGTCGCTCGATCGAGCGGCCGTGAAGGGTCTCACCATCGTTCCGTGGTCAGCTGAAGGTTGCCACGGCTGGGAGCAGTTTGAGGAGTGAACATGGTTGCACCCAGCACACCCGGGTCCCAACCACTGCTTTTTGGATTTGAGGTTTTGGACATGGGAAAAGCAGTTGGGGGGGGGGGGGTTCTGGGACCCTATTTGGTCCAGCCCCAATCATGACCTCCAGCAGAAGTTGTTTTGTCGGAGGGTTCCTCCTGAAATCAACTACCTAAAAGCCATTTCTAGTTTTCCCATGAACGGTGATCTGGGGGTGGTAGGTTGCCACTGTGATGTTGGGTGTCCTCTCAAAAGTGAGATTCAAGTAATGAACAATTATTTACAGAACAGCTATTGTTCACAAGCAAGAGGATGGCCTTAAACAGTTTGCTTGCCATTGAGAACGTTTCTGATTACTCGTCTGAAATTTTTATTTGGAGCTCAAGAAAGGGGTTCATTCCCCCTCCAGAAGTGACATGGTTTGGGGCTCCTTGTGTTCATCAGGAGAGTAGCCTACTCAGGACGTTACATTTGTAGACGGGACATGGGCATGTGCCAAAATAGGGGTACCCGAAAACTTGTGCTTTTTTTTGGGGTGTCCCTTTCAATCCATCTGGAAAGGCTCAAAAACAACCTCACACACAGGCACAGACTCCTACACCTACACCTACACGTGGTGATGCACATTCGCCCGACGCAACGCAGCATTTTTCCGGCTGGTAAGCATCAAGCCGCGAATTCATGCAAGCGGAGCCAAAGCACCAAACCCTAGCCAGTTCCAATGGACGGCTTCCAGCTTGCACCCACGGACTCCGAAAGGAACCCATTTGCTGGAACCCATTCAACTGCGACTTTCGTGAGCGAATCTTGCTGTGATGACAGGAGAACCAAGAGTGTCTCTTGCATTGTTGATTCTTGATCGTGGTGCAATTCGCTGACGTTAATCAGGCGTTTATTTGAACCACAGGTCTCGAGTTCCTGACCATCCCATTTAGCCGTTAGCAAGGATCGGGTGTTCTTTCAAGCATTTTTAGTGACGACCAAACCAAAGGGAGGAGCGCTTTGATTTCCTTTTGGTGTCCCTTTGCCGAGTAGATTCCTCCCCGTCGATCGACTCGATTTGGCACGTGTGCGAGAGCAATCCCGAGATTTCCGTGCACCAGTCTTTTCGCCTAGTTGACCATCTGAAAAGCCTTGGCTGGGACTCGAACAACCTTGGCGCGACCCAAGATGTTGTTTGCAACCCACCTTTACTTTTAGGAAGACTGTTTGTGTTCACGCCAAACTCTTACCGACACCACCTGGCGTCCGTTTACACAAATAAGATGGCACGGTTGAACCAGTAGAGCCACATTGACTCCAGTGTTCATCTAATTTCAACCAAACCAAACCAATCAGGGCCGGCTCATCTCCGTCTCTTAAAGTTACAAGCAAAGACAAGGACTCCAGACAACTCCCCCGCGCCTCTCCGGGGACCGTCAGCGTTCCCACCGTTCCCAGAGCCTTGGGCCGGAAGCGAACACTTGCGATGGAGCGGTGATGGGAGCCGCCTGCAGCAACTCAGGGGCCAGGGTCCCAATGCGCTCAGATCGTCAGTGGCCTTCTCAGCCCAGGGAGTGTCCTTGTAAAATCGATGTTAAGCCAAGGGCGCCCTTTCTGCTCCTAAGAAGTATCTCCAGTTTGCACACTTCCGGAATTTGGGGGCCAGAATCGGGATTCCCGGAACATGCTTTTTAGCCCATTGCTCCACTGGGCGGAACAACAAATCGCTTCCGTGGCGCCTAGATTATAGCCAGTGAATTGCCTGGGTGTTTTTGTTTTGGGACGATCAATTGAGAAGGGGATGACTATTTACCCACTTACCATCGAGCACACAAGCCAAATGGAGGCTGCCAGCTGTAGTGATTAGTGGAGATGGATTTGTTTACAGGGGATTCCTCTTATCAGCATGAACCAAATTAATCCGAATCTGGCTTTGTGTCTAAGACAGATTCGACCCTACAGCTTAGTTTGTGTTTGCTGGGTTTTTTACCCACCAAATGGTGAACCCCAATCAAGCTCTTACTTTAGTTGATTCGACTATTATGTAATGTCCTTGTTGCTTGACGGGGTTCTTACCCACCAGACGCTCAACCCCAAACGGTTCTTTTAATTGTTCAGTGACTTCCACCCGTAAGACCCCCTTTTGTTCGGCGGGTTGTTGACCCACAACTGGTCAACCGCAAATGTGTTTCTGTTATATATTGCATAGCTCAGTCAGCTCCCCTGCTTGCGGGGCCTAAGACAACGGGTTTATTCAGAACTCACAGGGTTCCACTCCTTACACTCCCTTGTTTTGTGGCTTGGGGATCTAAACGTGGAAGCCACCAACCACAAAGGGTCGTCAAGTCATTTTCTACCTTGTGGATCCCTGGTTGGGTCAAGGTCTCAGCATCTCGCCCAACACAGAAGCATGTTGGCGTTTTTTGAGCTGTGGTATTGTGATCAAACACAGTACGTAGTTGTGCTAGTACACTTGTTGCAACGGTTCCTATTGACTAGTTCCGGTTTTTGGTCCTTGGGTCTTAGTGTGTGAATCTTGTTGCTCCTGCAACCACAAGTTGGAACCCAAGGGCAACCAGAAGGAAAGCGTGCAAACTCCTCTCGCGACAAATCCATCAGTTCCATGCTTTGCATCCATGAAGACAGGTTCCAAAGGTTGCTTTGGGCTGATGGTTCCTCTACAGATTCACAACTCACTCCCTGAGTTCACGGAAAACCATGTTAGTGGCAAACTTTTTGTGTGTGTGTGTGTGTTTTTGGCCAGTCCAAAAATGGACGTGAGTCATGGAACCCAAGCCTAGGTCCCCCAAATGGGGATTCCTGGAAGGATGGTTTGTTGGGTAAGTGGATCTGGAGTGGCTTGGCCAATCCGGTTTTCAGCTCTAAAGGCTCCGGTCTCCTTGGATTTCCATGCGGCAAACGGCACCGAATTCCAAGGGACCCCCTCCACTCCAGGAAAAAGCACAAAAAGACAACAAGAAGCAGACTGGAGGTCTGGGTTCCCTTGCGCAACCCAACATCTTGCGGAGTTTTATACACAATGAGTCGCTGGTGTTGACCTCCAAGACCAGCTGAGGATTTGTCCACGCTTTAACGCTTTTCAGGTTCCTCGCCCCTCCAAACACTGCTAACCTGCCAGGAGTTCGGCAAATTCGCAAAGTTTTGTCCTTTGCCGCAGCGAGGCTTCCCATTTCACTCCCCTCCAGTCGAACGCCAGGCCTCTCAGGACCAAGAGTCCACGAGCAGAGCCACGAGCCGAGACTCCGTGCAGGCCCGCTGTCGTGCGCGAGCGAGGGTTGGGGCGGTTTGGAGTGCAGGTCATGTTGGAAAGGGTTTTCAGGGAGGTTGGCCGAGGTTGGCTTAAGGGGAAAAGTTTTTCCTTTTGGTTCATGTGCGGTCAGGGCCGAAGGCTGACCTTTTTTTTCGAGGATGCCCAAACCAGCATTTGTTTCCAAATTCATGTCTGTGAGGCCCCTGGTCGTGAGAGATAGAGACTCCACGAGGATATCACAGAATATCGCTATGATGTTTCACGGGGACCCCCTCAAAAGTGGTTGGAAGACATATATAAATCCACACTTGTATCTGCGACCAGGAAATTTCAGACCCATATGGGTGTGTCAATCTTAGGTGTCCTTTTGGTCTCACACCAATCCAGAGAAGCCGAACATGCCCCTCATTTCCCACCCGGAAGCTCGAAGCTTCAAGCGGACGTTCCCGTTTTCGTGGCCAGCATGTTCTTTGGGAGGAGCCGCTTTCTTTGCTCTCGGGGAATTTCACGTAAACAAAGTGACAAAGTAGTCATGGTCGAACGAGAATCTCACCTCGGTATCATAGGGATACACAATAATTTCCTGCAAGCAATTTTAGGGAGATTTGGACGGTTGTTAAAAGGTGGCTTAACCAACGTAGGTTCTTTGAGCGAAGTTTTTCGGGCGCGATCTCGGGAGGTCACGCCTTGCGGCAGCCTCGCCTGGGTCGGGCACGGCTTCCCGGGCCCGATGCCTTCATTGGCCCTACCTGGTGTCATAGGAATTTTGTACCGCCTCTCGCTCCCTGAGTTCGTGAGCTTCCACTTTTGCAGAGATGAGCCACCAAGAAGGTGCCCAAGGTTCTTCTTGTTGGCGTCAATCTGGGTGGGAAGTGGGGTGCAGACCCTTGCAAAGCGACGCCAGATCTAGAGGCTTGGCGTGTTGCCCAGGCATAGTTCATGTTACACCTCCCAAGCTTCAACCAGCCTAAAACCCATCAATACCCACGCCAAAAGGATATTTTGGGCGTTCCGAGTTGAGATTTCCTGCCACCATCTCCTGACAGAGTCGCCTCCCGTTGATTTTAGCTATTTAAAGCAACCGGCACCCTGGTCCGCCCCTCAGCAACCTCTCAAGGCTCCTTGCTTGTCCAACTTAAACTTCACCCTTCCAAGTGAGACTCCATTGCAACTGGCGCATAAAGGACCCGTAAGTCTCATCTTCTCAGATATTGTTGGCATTCTGATAAAAGAACAAAGGTGGTGACCTATACTACTTTTGCTCCTTTTGTTGCAGTGTTTGTTAATCCGGGGGCGGACAATGGGTTGTAGGCCCACTGTCCGTGATACCAAAGGAAATCCCGTGCCAAAGTTAGGAAGGTCCGCGGCTGTGCATTTGAACGGGGAACACATCAACATGGTTGGACAGAAATCACCATGAAAGTGATGTCCCCCCACACCGAGTGCTTGCAGTTGCCACTGTAATAGGCAAACAGGTATTGTTGCCTCTCGTTGTCCCATGGTTTCCCCTGGTTACCAAAATTAAACCGGAAACTGGAATGTCCCACTTTTGCCACCCCCAAGCTCCCTCAACTCACCCAAGCTCCCCAGGTCGCGCACTCCGTGCAATCAGAGACTTGGTTATAGCCTCAGAGTCTCAGGTCCGCGCGGAGCGCCACGGAGTTCAAGACCTTGCGCTTTTCGGAGGTCGAGGAGTCG
>CAUJNA010003838.1:1045000-1057500 GCA_963377175.1 Effrenium voratum | reverse complement strand
TGGGCGACAAACAACAGCTGCCGCCGCCGCCGCTGCTGCTGCTGCTGCTGCTGCTGGTGGTGGTGGTGGTGCTGTTTATGCTCCTCAGCGGTGCCCAGTCAGCCATGCGCAACGCGCAGACCAGCTGACTGTGACAAGCTGGCGGGAGCTGCGAAGTGTTTGCCTTGTTTTGGTGTGCCCCAGATCTGGGCCGGCGGCCAATGGAATCTAACTTCTTCGGTTTTTTCCTTCGCACACCAATGCGCCAGGACACGGCCCGCCACGCGATGCTGCCGGTGCCCCGCTGGGCTGTGCGCGGCCAGGCGAGGGTCAAGAAGCCTTCCCTGCAATGCGAAAGTTGGCTTCCATTTGCTTAAGTTTTCCCATGTTGGTTTAAAAAGGAATTCATCACTACAGGATTTTTTTGTCCGGGGATCTTAACCAAATAGAAGTTGGCTTTGTCCCGTTCATGGGGTTCCACATTAAAGCGACTAAGCGACCGCACGGCACAAACTTGTCGCCGGGCGTCGCAGATGTGTTGAAATTTCATCACACACACATGCGTATTGGTCCGCAGGAAGCGAAGGTGTTTTGCTTCTGTTTAATCCTTCCCAATACCCTCCTAGAAAAGGCGTTATTTCCATTTGGCAAAGTTGTAAGATGCTTTGTTGTTTTGTTTTGTGCCTAAAAGCAATAAATACAGGCTTGTTTCCAAATACCGAAACGAAAACAATAGGACCATTGCTGGTGTGTGTTTGTATATCCTAAAAGAGCACCCGCGTCAAACAACGCATTAACATGGACTTCCAAAATGTATTTTGCGTTCTGAATGGTGTTTTGTACTTAAACAAGTTTGCGCCCTCTAATGGCCTAGACAAATGGCTACACGGTACTAAGCCGGGAACAGCTGGTCGGTCCCCAAGATGCAGGACCATTTCCTTCAAAAAGCAGCGGACAACAACCACACGGAAGGGCATTCATCCAACATGAAGCCATTGTTATTTTCTTCACAGTTTTGTTTTCTGTGTTGTTTGCTCGCCAGCAAATACAGCACAACACCACCTGCAATAGATTGCATGTTAGGATGCTAGTTTGTTTTGTAGTTCGTGCCCAGGCCATATCTTCCAGCGGTCGAGCTAAGACACCCACAGGACGTGGGACAGCTTGGGAAAGAAGGTGAACATCTCGCCGCGACAAAAATAGGATCAGGACATGTTTCGCCTATATTTATGGCAAGCTCACCTTGGTAAAGCGACCTCAGCACGATGAAGGTCCTTTACTGGGTCGTCCAATTCTTACCGAAGGTTTTGCAGCAGCAGTAGCAGTAGCAGTAGCAGTAGCAGGAGCAGGAGCAGGAGCAGGAGCAGGAGTAGGAGTAGTAGTAGTAGTAGTAGTAGTAGTAGTAGTAGAACGAGTAAGAGTAGGAGGAACAAACATTGCACATTTTTGGTGATCCCCAATTTCGGGCGCCCAATTCATGCGAGGTTGCGTCGTGGCTGGCGAAGACTGCGCCGGTGCCGGGGCTGTGCCAGGCACTTTTTTGCGGGCGTATCCAGATGGCTGGGCGTTCTTGTTGAGGGTACCCTTCTCGGTTTTCAGGGTGTTTGTTTTAAGGGAACCAGAAGGAAACCCCTGAAACGGATGCTAATGACATGAACGCCACCCTAGACTCCCCCCACCCTTCATATTTTGATGCCTCTGACCTGAATGCCCCCCCCCGCACCAGAGGGTCGCGTTTTTGCCAATGGCCATGGGAGGTCCGGAGGAAAGAAGGGTTGATACTTGCGAATTGTTTTTGGTGTGTTTTGTTTGCGCTTTTGTTGGTTCAACGCTCCACATTTTGGTGTTTGTGTGTTTGCTTCCATTTCGTGTTATTTGTTCTGTATGCGAAGAAGCTCTTGTCAGATGGTCGGATGAAGTGTGATTTGTGCGCTTGCTAAAGATGTGTTTGCTGCTCATGTTGAATTTGAATTCCTTACAGTGGGTGCGTGGCTGATTCAACACCGGCTTCGCTCAGGTGGTCACTGCAGCAATTGGCTTGAGCTTCTCTGCTTGAATACAGACGCATATGAGTGACTAGTACGTGAGCATGTCAGCGAGATCCAAACACGCTTCTTGGCTCGGGCTGGCCAAAGGGCAGGTTTTGGATAGTTTTGGGCATGCTCCAGGGAAGTTCCGAAGCATTCGCTGCCGCACATCCTGCTTAGGCGCTTTGCACATACTAGATGTGACCTGAGCTGGGGTTCCCAAGACTCACTCCAAGAATCGGCCGATGGTGACCTTGGGACTGCCTCCAATTTCGGCCCGGTTCTACATACCCCCCAAGCCAGGAATATTCAAGGGGAAGCACAGGGTATACCACACCCACAGTGAGTCTCGCGCAACGGTTATGTGGCACTGGAAATGGAGTTTCCTCTGGGAACGTCGCCAGGTGGCGAACTTCGACGAGTTCGAGGATCTCCTGCTGTTCGACTTCCGGCTGCCAGGCGAAAGCTTGGAGAACCTGGTGAGGCGCATCTCCGACTTTTGGATGGAATCCAGCGCTTCCCTGCGACCCTCTTCCAGTTATGTTGCGCCTGGAGATCAATTCGTTTCTTTGTGTTTCTCCCCACTTTTGGGGATGAGCCTTGTGAAAGAAGTTTCGAGTTTTTGTTGGCCAAAGGAAGTGAGACCCGCTTCAACCACTGCTTTTTGAACAGGGGCTTGGGGGATGGAAGAGATCAGCCGGTGGGCTTAGTGCTCAGGAGTGGGATCGCTTTTTGTTTGGAGGCTCCAGGACCCGCTAAACAAAAGCAAAGAAATGGTCGCGATTCTGGTTTTTCGGTTCGGCTCGCTGGTCTTGCCCACAGGAGAATGACTTTTTGCTAGCGGAGGTGGTGTGCTTCTGGGGTCTGGAGAAGGGTAATCCACTGTGGCAACTCTCAACGGATTGGTCAAAGTCAATTATCCTTATGCCAGGGGCTCAAATGTTCGGGGGACAAACAATGCCCAGAAAGGAGATACCGATCCCTGCATGCCTTCCACCTGCATAAATCCAGTTTCAGGCAGGAGCAAAGATTGCAGTGTCATGGCAATTTCTGGCAGCTTCCCTTAAACACAATGCAAGGTTTGGGTGGGAAGGACAGAATGATCCCACAAAAACGCGCCAACTTTGCGTGTCTGGGTCAAACCAGTCCTCCTCCGGGAGCGACGCTCGCCAAGAATCTGGTTATCATGTTGACCCCTGACGGTCAAAAGCAAAATGGGAACCCAAGATCAATAAGCCACCAGGTATGTGTTGATGGAGACTTCCACGTAGGAAGATTCCAAGCACAAGCCAATGGGCTCAATGTGTCAGCATGTTTGGACAGCTTGGTTGGCTTGCAAGAGTAGGCAAGGATGGCAACGTGTTGGGGGATTTTGCCTGTTTGTTTCTCATCCAAATGATCGGTTTCATCCCCGACACGCAACGAATAGATGGTTTCCACTGCCCTAACGGAGGGTCAATGGGATATAGCATATAGCCGACTATATAAATATTTGATTCGGCACTGCACGGTCAGCTCTTCCCACCGGAATGAGCCCCTCGCCCCCCAAACTCCCCGCCCCTCCAGCATTGGATGAGTAGGAACTTCTTCAAAATATTTTGGGATCTGGAGCTTCAGTTTGGGTTCATTCCATCTCATTCGGTTGTGTGGCTTCCCTTTTTACGCATCCAACAAGGGCTCCATTTGGGTGTGTCTTTCTTTTTTGGAAGGAGACACCCTCAAAAATGGCGGTTTCCCTTTGGCTTTCTTTTTCAGAACCCACACCAAACAGAATCCACTCCAGCTCCCCAAAAAAAGACGAGCCCAAAATTAAAGAACCCCCCCTCGCCCCCGCCATAACCCCCCCCCCCCCAGCAGCCGCAGGTCTGGCGGACCCTTGGCCGCCGGCAGCTGTCAGCAGCTCGCCGCACAGCTGCTCCGCGGGCTTTGGGCCACCCGCGACACCCCGCGCCTCGCTGGCCCCGGTGGGGTGGGGGGGGGGGAGGGGGGGGCGGGGGCCGGGGGGGGGTGGATATGACTTTGGTGCAGAATTGCTTGGATGTTAGGACTTTAACTTTTAGCCAACTAATGGGTTTTCCGTATTAAACCACTAAAAGTTGAACTTTTAGCAGGGGAGCAGAAAGCAACCGAGATGAGGCGCCCTCGGCGGAAACAAGCGAGGGACGTGCAGTCCTTGAAGCACTTGAACCGGTTCCCAGCGAATCCGGTTCAACTCCTTGAAGGTGTTTTCTGGTTTTTAGTTCCGGCTCCTTAGGTTTTTGTTCATGGTTGTCAGTTGGTTTAAGTTGGTTTAGTGGTTGGGCTGATGGGGATCTGGGGACAGTCCAGGTTACACTCACCTTTCGCTGGGCCAATGGGAATCCAGCACAAATCACTCCGTTGATTGAGGGGCGGTGTAAATTATGTTTAACTAGAATAGTCTCACTATCCTTATTTCCGCTTCGGGGGAAGGGTCATATGCATTTGTGTTTTTTTTGCCCTGAACCAGATCTGCTGCGGTGGATGTCAGTTGTTCATTTGACCCGCGGTTTCGCCGTTGAGGCTTCGTCTTCGGGGTCTGCTGGCGCCCTGCCACGTCTTTCACGGACCTCAAGGCTTTGGCATGCTGCCGCTGGGCGCGATGCTGCAGTGGCGGGGCCTGCAGGCCGAGAAGTCAGGAAACACCGGCGGGGGAGATCTTGGGCTCCTCTAAACCACCAGTTGGAGGTGTTATTTTGCGGACATGTGGCAAAACCGGGATTCGGACCCGTAAAGGGCGTGGTGCCAGGGTTTGAGGTGTCCTTCAAACCACGACGATCGTCAAAAACACACCACCGAGTAGGGAATCCTTTGAGAGTTGTGGGAATGACAGTTCATCCCCTGAAGGGAGACCACCAGTAGCCTCATTCGCGCATGCAAGCATTGGCTCACTGGCGGATGGTGTCAATCATGACTCAGGGACAATATGGGAGGGGCCTTCCCCCCAAGGTGACGCTGTTTATGAATCAAAAAAAAGTCTCCCCAAAACGGGCTCCTCCGGAAAGTGGTGCGGTTTGGGGTCCAATTTAGTCGAACACAGACAATCAGACAGAAGGTTTCCTTTTGTTTCTCGGGCCAGTAGATTCAATGTCCTGAAATTATCTTCCCAGTGATTAGGCACCTCCCAAGCTGGGATAAATGCTGCACAAACTTGAGCGGCTTAATTTATGCGCAGACCGAGTATGGGAGTGGTATGGGAAGTGCACTCAAAGCATGCGCTGGGGCAGAAACTTGGGCCAAGCAAACTGCCCACCCTTGTGAGCAGCATCACCGACCCTTGGGGGGTTGTATAAGGGGGGTCTATTGGGCTTATTCACAAGCACTGGATGAGCCCTTGATAGCACAGTTCAGGATACAGGCTTAACAAGGGTTTGTCCAGCCTCATATAAGCGCTTAATATACCCTTATGCAGAGCAACTGGATGAGCCCTTATTAAGGCCTTAGTACGGGACAAGCAAGCTAGTGTGCTTATTAAGGCCTTGATAAGAGCCAAACCTTGTTCTTGTCTTGTCATTGAGAGTTTGGGTTGCGTTCAACTCTGCATTTGGGCTTACCCTTGACTAATCCTGGCTTATCCTTGTCTTATCCTGGCTTCTCCTTGGCTTATCCTTGGTTATCCTTGGTTATCCTTGGCTTCTCCGTGCTTGTCCTTGGCTAATCCTGACTTATTGTGGCTTATCCTTGGCTTATCCTGGCTTATCCATGGCTTATCCTTGCTGATCCATGGCTTATCCTTGCTTATCTTTGGCTTCACCTGGCTTATCCTGGCTTATCCTTGGCTTATCCTTCAAGGCCAGAAGGGGGGTCGATGCCCAAGTATGGGGGGTTCAAGTTGCGTGTCTGTCTCAGGCCGCCTTCGAGAAGATGTCTGGAGGCGGGCAACAGCAGGGGCACCCTCTTGGTGGACATACCCCAACTGATGTGCCTATGTTATGGGTTTCGAGCTCACCAATTCCGGGGCAAAGCAGCTATGGATGTATGTCCTTACTAAGAGATCCCTCCTTTCAGGTTTTGGAGTGGTTGTAAACAAATGCAGATCAGATTCCTCGTGTAGCAGACGTCCACCCATGAGTACCTGGTCTAGGATGTTTTCGGGACTCATTTCACGTCCTTTCCCAATGGATCCACCCTGACAAACTGCTGCAAGAGAACAAGAGGGCAACCATCAGGTACCCCGCTGATGAACCTGGAATCCGAAGGAAGACTCATTTGGCTGTGGGTCAAAACCGTTTTGGTACCATTTTGGGGTAGGTGCACCACCCATTTTAGTCTATTTTAGTGGGGATTTGGATGTTCACTGGGGGTACGGGATTTTGACCCATGGCCATTTGAATTCAATCTTACTTTGGTAAAACAGTATCCCTCTTTGGGTTGCATTGGTTCTTTGTTGCATGGAGCAAAATCCGGTGTGCTACGTCCATCTGTAGCAAGCCGTTTTCAAGGGAAGCTGCCGAGCGTGAAAGGCTAGTTTAGCCCGCAAGAGATCCCCGCCCCAGGTGTGTAACGATCAGTTGAAGCCCCAATCTTGGCCCCCCCATCTCCAAATGTGCTGTTGGTTGGGTATGCTATTTGACTGTTGCTTACTGTAGACATGACATTCAACAGTGGCTGTTTTCCCGTAGCACTAGCAGGAACCTTATGAGAGGCCTTCGTGGATGGGAAAACGTAGATAACCAGTCTGGTTTCGTTGTGTTTGTTGACAGGATGGGACACCCGTTTGTAAATGGAATCGCAGGGTATGATTCTGTGCTGCTGTTGGTTCTATTATCAGAGTTTGTTCAATCCTATTGGTAGTAAAGTGGGGACCAACCAAACGTTTTTTGTTTGTTTGTCATGCAATCACTGGTGGGGGATTGTCACAGGCGGACTGCCAGATAGGTATATTCCGGAGCTGTCCCACATTTGGGGTTTTCCCATATTGTTTTTTTTTTTGCAAAAACCCACATAATATATAATGCTGAATCACTACGTCTGGCGAGCTTACCAATCCAGCTCATCCATGATCAAGGTCCTTCATCCAGGTCGGTGAATGACACTAAATAGAGCAGATTCACTAGGTGTATGGTCCCCACTCTTTTCAGGATTCCTTCTTCTTAATTCTTAGAAGACCATCATGTTTTTGGAACGGTTGAACATGCATGAATCCTGTTTACGTACAACTACGTAATATAGCATATATCAATATGTTCGATACAGGGCCACCCATGGACCTATGTGGGCAGCTGCACAAAGCAATGGAACGAGCACTTTGCCGTGCAATGTTTAGGCCTGAATTCAGGTCTACCTGATGGGCTGGCACTGACCACTCACGATCAATGGACAGATCGACACAATAAATGCCACAATAAATAAATGGACAGATCGACATGCTCGATCTGCAAGTTTGCCTCATCAATTGCATAGCGTTTATAGGATCCAGACAACTTGAAGGTTTTTTTGGAACATTTCGCCTTCAAGATTCAAGAGTCACGTCCTCTTACTAACCATTTGTTCACCAGTTGCAGAGGAGACTTGGCTCGGTTGCCCTTGACCTTGAACTGACCTTTACGTATGTACTTTTTGCAGACAATCCACCTAGGTGTGTGTGGGGCTGCAGGGTAGGTTGCTCATGGGTTTGTTTGGGTTGTTCCTTTGAGCTTTGGGTTCAGTTTGGATCCACTGTCTAGGCCTGAACTGCAGAATTTGATTCCAGGTGCTTTGGGCCAGTGGAATTTGTTTGGCAGATTCTGCGGCTCACTCCTGGATCCTGGACGTCATTTTTTTTGTCGCAAAACAGTTTGGACTTTGTTGGCAACTCAGGAAGTGAGGTGGGAAAGATACAGGGTTGCTATGAGCCTTCGAACAATGACCAAACTTGAAGGATTTATGATTTAAAGCGATTTGGCTCAGTTTCCCTAGCAACCAGGTATAGATATTTGTTCTGCAAAAGTGCCGATCGGAATCGGTCGAAAGGGAGCAACCCTTCGGTAGGGAGATCATGGTATCAATCCAATGTGCGCTTTTCAGGCATAGGAGGCTGCAACATGGGAGCGCAGAGTCTTATGCCACTCAGAGAAGGAGGGGGAAGCATGTTGCTCCTATGATTATGTCTTGAGGGTGGATATCAGACTCTGGCGCCCGTAGTGGCTTCCCCACCTGACAAAAAGCGATCATGGCTTTGCGTGTTTGGGCTTACCCCAATGGAGCTGAGAAGCCAGAAGGGACGAACCTAGCATCCGTGTTCTGCCCGTTTGTTTCCTAGGTGGGGCCCCTTTCAGCAACCCAATGAGGGGTTCCATGGCACCCGGTTCGATACCAGTGCACCAGGAGTCTTGGTGGGTGGATGTTGAGCCGTTGGATGATTTGCAACTTGCAACTGTTTGCACTGTTTGCACGTGCAAATTAACCAAACCGTGGAGCGGTTTAGGGTTGTAGCAACCAATGTAAATCCGCAAGCCGATCAAAATCATCCAAGTCATTAGCCAATTTGGGGGTTGGGTGAACTGGATGCAAGTCGATCGCATTCGCCGCGTTTCCCTCAGGGCCTCCGGAGATCGTGACGGCGATGTCTGATGGAGATGAGGGGAAAGCTGCGCGGCGACGAGGGGTGACCGGGTGGGGGGTTTAGGGTGTGGCCAACCCCGTGTGTTAGCCAAGTGGGCCACCCCCTAGTTTAAACACGCAGACATCACCCACCATTTACACCGACCTCCTTTTGGGTCCTTCGGTGGCAAGGGCCTTGTTAAATTTGAGAGCATGTTTTACCCAACGCGGGTGACCCGCCCAACCAAAGGGCAACTCACAGTTGACATTGACGTTAAACTTTTCTCGGGCCGCTGAGATCGCATATGGTCTGGTTGTGACTCACCAGACGGTCCGTTTACAGGGACAATTGCAACAGAACCGAATGAGTGGGAGGTTATTTACACGTCTGCTGAACTTTCTGGAGGCTTCGTGAAAAGTATCCCGGAATGACCCTCGCATATGGGGGTCGATCACTATTCCTGGCCAGTACATGACCGGGTGTAACTTTCCACGGGCAGGAAGTTGTCTTTCTAGTGGTTGCTCACTACTGCAACCAACAAACAGTTTAGCTTTTTGCACAGGGGACAAAAGCCACCTCTTGACAACCCCCATATCCCCCAAACAAACACTTTAATATTTGGTTTTCCTGAGTACATATCTATTTAGGCGGCCCGTTTTCTCCCAGTACTGGCAAGGAACCCTTTCCATGCAACCCCAGAATTCAAAGCACAAACTGGGGACTGCTGTCATGTGTCATGTACCCCTGAGTTGTGTGTGTAGCTTTGAGGGTACCATGTTTGGGACGACTTATCGGGACTAGTTTGGTGCCTTTTGTTGACATGTGCTCATATCGCGCAAGTTTTGGCCGTAGGCGCTACTCGTACATAGCCAAAAAGGGGTAGGATGTCCCAGCGAGTTGGGGTATAGCCCCAGGGACCATCACGGGTGCACGACCTTGGCACGTGTTTGGAGGAATTGTGGGAATTAGCTGGTAGCTCCTGTGAGGAATAGGAATGGATGTGGCCATCCCTCCATTTTGAACAGCCCAGTCGATTGCCTTTCGTGGAAGTGCGTGGCCGATCTCCACTGTAGCTGGCTACAGCCCTCTGTATTTCATGTTGTATTTTCATGTTCTTATATCCTTGGGTAAGTTCCTTGTTTTCTTGCAGAGTGCCCATCTAGAGCAAAATGCAAGCACATCAGGTATCGGGCGGCAGCTACTTTGTCAAAGCGCCAAATAAATATTAGCTAGTGCTCTTGTCACTGATTCACTTGCATGTGTTTGTTTTAAGGTGCCAATTGTGGTGCTTCCCGTTGGCTTTAAAGCCCGCTTCATGCCGCTCATTCTGGCATTGTAAGGGTCGCCCTGAAACTGCCCTGGGGCAGGGCATACGCCTGGAAATCCATTTCTTTCGTGAAGGCTAGAAATTGAATTGGGGCCTCACTAAGCCTTCCGCTTCAGGCAGGAGGATTCAGGAGGCCCCAAGCTTGCACACTAAGCGCAGCACCTGTGCGCAAACGTGTCAGCATCCCCAACAAAGGCTGCAGAAGCGTAGCGGGATTGAGCAGAACACAGGACCAGGCGATCAAAGGAAGGAACATCTGGTTAAAGGAAATACTAGCAACCGCTACACTTGGGACTTTTGTTCAAGAAACCTTCAATTCTCGACTTATTGAGTTGCCATCCCTTCTTGCGGAAGTGTCTCGGAGTGTACGTCCCGAACAATGAATACCCCTGGATGATCATGTTTGGTCCGAAGTTTGTCCCTTTTCACTTTTGTGGGTTCCCTGCTGCGCAGGGCGGCGACTAGGTTGTGGGCTTTATATTTTTTCGGAAGTTTCCTTTTCGCGGTAACCGCTTTGAAGCAGTACCGAGTATACAGGCCCGAACTTCAAGCATGTGGGTCATTTGGCCCACTGGTTTGGCCCTACCGGTGTGTTCCCCCATCCGACTCCAAAACAGATCCTCACTGAAAGGAGACAGGTGTCCTAGCTGTTTAACTCGTGATGAGTTTCTGTTCGGGTATCCCCTTATTTCCCATATGGCCATGTCTACCAAACCTCGGCTGAGGCCCTGGTCTTTGACCAGTCCCTGGCCTCCAGCGCAGATGTGCCACCCGGCTGATCCAGCGCCGACCGAAAACCACCATGGGCAAGAAAGAATAGGCACCTAGAACAATCTAAGGTCCCAGGGTTGCAGGGTCCGAGGGGAATTTGTTTTGGAACACACCTATCTTAGTGCGGCAACCGTCTTCCAGCCCGAGGTATTCCGTGGCCGCGGTGGTGTGGTTCGCCTTCTTCGGGCAAATGATGGATGGCGCCACCCAGGCGCCACAGCTTTGGCCAAACTCATGTTCTGGGGTTGGTGGTTTGGATTTTGGGGTTGGGATTCTGGTTTGGATTTTAGGGCTTCTGGTTTCGCGTTCATTTAGGTTGCGTTCATTTTGTCGTGTTTGGCTATTTGGTCGTGTCTTTTTGGAATTTGCCTCGGTTTTGAGGGGTTTTGGCGCGCCTGCTTTTGCCCGGGCCGGGGTGGGGTCTGCGGAGTCACAGCAGGGCTGCAAGTACCACAGGGACATGGTTGTTTGTCATGTAGTTGTCAGCAAGCTTCTTGAAGCCCCAAACCTTTGGGCCAGCCAAAAAGAAACTGCTCAAGGCTGCAATTGGCAACATTTGGCACCCACTTCTGGCTGAAATGAAACTTTGAGGCTGCACCCTACTTGAGTCGTTTTGGTAGAAGTTTAGCAGTGTTCAACGGGACGCCAAAAGGAAGCCCAGTGCCTCAAGCACTCCATTTCAATTTGAGACACACCTCGGGAGGTTGTTGTTTTTGCAGTTTTAAGGGAAACCACAAGGAAACATACCGTTTCAGGGGGTTGGCGACTCACTCACTGGTGCCTGACAAGTTTCCCGAAGCCCGAGAACCATTTCCGAAAGAGTAGCAGGGTTGCTGCCTATACTATAGGGTTCTATATCTATATCTATTTAAGTCATAAATATATATATATATATACACAAAAAAAAAAACGCCTAAGAGGTCTATTCCTTATAGGAACCTTAAGATTAGCCGGCTCAATGTAGGGATGGATACCCAAAAAACACCATCCATGATACAGCCTTGAACAGCCGGGTCTGCCTTCAGTTGTTTTGAGGAGATGCTACGAACTGAGGGGCGAACGGGTATCACCTCTGTAGCCTATCCGAGCGTCTGATAGGCTCCCTAGTTGCCCCTCAAGTCCATGAGGGCACAAGGGCATGGCAACGGACAAAGTATTTCCAGGGCATCGTTTTTGGTTGGGCCCCTATCGGTTTTGCATCGGTTTTGGGTAGTCACCGATCGCTTTAGTATTAGTGTCGTTTACTTTGAGGTGATGCAGTCAAGTGCATTTTGGAGCTCTTGGACCATCTCATCCACAGCAAAAGTCACCGCATCAGCGTTTTGGGTCCCCGAAACGATTGGTGGTCCTCAATTCATGAACCACCCAACGCTAAGCACCATCAAAAGCATACCATCTAAATGTCCGTCATCCACCGGCGAGTGGGCGCGGGGGGGGGGGGGGGGTTGCACCAAAAAAGGAAACGGGGGGCACTTTGTTGGGCAATATGCACAGTCTGGGCTTTGCAACCAAAACAACCATGAAAAACAAGTTGATCTATTTTCAGGGCGGGCGTGGCTTTGTCAGTATATGAAGTACTGGTGTGATTTGGATTCAGATGACAAGTGCAAAACAGAGTCTCTGCCTCTTGACACCCAGTTTTGGCAAATCAGTGGAGTTGAGTAAACAGGATTTGCACACTTTTAGGCCCAGTCGTTTTCCAAGGAGAGGTCAACTGAGTCAACGCTTGAGAACGCCTTACATCCTTGCCTTCTACTGAAATGCTGATGATAACAGATACTTCGATCTTGGCGGACAAAACACCAGGGTGACTACCCCAAGGTAGACACAAACCTAGGGGTGGTTGATTTGCCCA
>CAUJNA010003838.1:865000-1037500 GCA_963377175.1 Effrenium voratum | reverse complement strand
GGTGCACCCGCAGTCGCGTGGAACCCGCCGTCTATGCCTGCTTGTCCCAGCGACGGCAACTTTTTCTTGCCGTTGCTGGTTAGAAGAGCGCATTATGCGCAAACACTTGTTGGGTAAGTACATTTGTCTTCATGTACTGTTCTTGGTTGTCTAAACAATTCAAAGTGTTGCTCCTATCAGCAACCAACACAGTAATCCAAATGTCCAGCTGACCCGCGAACAGTGGCGGAGGCTGTGTACAACGGCGTTGCTCCTACTTATGGCACTCAGGAATTCACCAAAGAGTTGGCTGTTTGCCAACCTGCATAACCATCACTTTGGATTGGCAGACTTATAGCTTGCCTTGAGGTCGCCTTTTGCTGTTCCTTCATTTCAACTAAGAAATACTCAGGTTGTTGCAGTCGGGTTTCTTGTGGATCTTGTGTTGATCATCCATGATCGATGTTTTTTCTGCCCCCGCCCAATCAATCCAGAGGTCCAAGTCAGGCCCATATCAATCGAGTTCTGACGCCCCCAAAGAGGGGTCCAAGCGGGAAGAGCCATCTCAGCTTGGTCCATGGCTTGTCACATCACGAACTTTTTAAAAGAGAACGTGAACCGGGCTGGAATCCCTTTTGAAATGATTTCACTGTTTGAGGTTATCAAGTATGGACCAGAATCGAAAGATTTGTTTGGCATGTATGGGCTAAAGAAGTATAGTTCGCATGTTGATTTATGTTTTACTTGCAACCAAAGCGAGTTGACCGGATCCAACTGAACTGTCGGTGTTCCGGCTTTGGCAACCATTTTGAGTCGGGATCTCGAACTTGTTCGATCACCTTTTAATGCAACCTCTGTTGGTTTCGAGCGACTGAATAGAGTCCAATGCCGACTCTGCTGATCCTTTGGCCCTTTTGCCAGTAGTTCAGGTTGCTTCAGCCTTTTCAAAAGGTGAAGCTTCCATCTTGAATTTGCTTCAGGTTGTGCTGTGGGAGAAGCGCAAAGGTTGCGTTTTTCCTGCAAAGCGCCTCACGGGCGCTTCAAGAAAAGAGAAGGTGCCAAAAGTGGTGCTGTCCGCTTTTGGCAGCCGACGCAGAGGTGAGCCACAATTCTCGTTTATTCAGGGGTACTGTCTAAATCCCTTTGACTTTGGGGGTTCCACACAACAAACTGGTGAACCAACTAGACAGATTCCAATCCTACTACCAAAATCATTGGGCACTTGGGCATGAAATCTCCGGTGGAGCTCACTGCCCTCTCGATTCTTCACGTCGTGGGATGTCGGTAGACCCTTTTGCTGCCAGGTTCCATTGTGACTCATGTAGGAATACCCAAGAGTCCTAACCCTAATTGGTAAAGGTATGGGTGGTCTGCAACCAGGATGGCTAAGCAGGTACTTGAGCCCAACATCCCATGGTTCTTCGTGCCTGAAGCCGCCCTGAAACAGTAGTAAGGGAGTCAAAGAGTTCCAAACACGAGGACCAACACGCAAGTGGTTGTCATAATTAGGGACCCCTTTCTGCAGCTGCTTTTTAAGTCGGCACAGTTGTCGCCAGGGCCTCGAAAATACCCCTTGACAATATGCTGGGAATCCCTCGGTGCATTCTTGAAAGGGTTTTCAACTGCGAACTGATGGATTTCGGGAAACCGATTTTTAGGTTCGTCTCGATTCTGAAAGGTGACCATGACCCGCTGCTTGCCGCAGGGGATGGTCATTTTCCCGGCAAAGGAATTCTCTAGATTCTTTAGGACCTGCCCATTCCATGTACTCAGAAGCTCAGGGCGGGAATCCGTGTCCGGCCCCGGGACCCGGCTTCGTCAGGTCCAACAATTGGACCCCGGAAGAGCTCCATGCGCAGATCCGGCAGCTCCTTCGCCATGATGGGCTCGAAAACGGCGGTTTCGATAGGGGCCCAAAGTGGATGTCGGTGTTCCTTCCCAGCCTCAAAGGTACCTTAAACCACATGCCCGTACGCTGCAAGAGGAAAGGAGAGAGAACCCGAAGTTCCGACTTGCTCTTAAGTGGGCTTCACCCCAGGGGGTTGCAGACTACTTCTATTTGCCGAAGAATCTGGGTTTATTTCCCCTATCGGTTTTACAAGGACTCTATCACTGCTGGACATATGGAGACCTTAGCTGCATACTTGGCCGCCTGTGTTGGAGACATCGCCGGGGGGTATAAACCTAGTAAGCCCCTGTCACGTTTACTCACTTAAAACTCATTTAAGACCAAGTGAGGTGTGTCCTTCCCTTCCAACAAACATGGCGGAGTGCACAGACTCTGATTGGAAGACGGCTTTGCTTTCGCCGAGCAACCCTTCATGCTTGTTTGCCGCGGGAGGAACGCATTGGGGGGGTCTTTCGAGACTCGGATGACCAACTAATGTGTGTGGGAAAGATGAACTTCCGAAGCCAACATGTTCCATTCAACATGAAGGGGGTGGCCAAGAAGCAAAATCATGGCCATACTCTCACTCCCTGAGTTCCTAGACTTCAAGCTTTTTGGGAAGGCCATCTTAGTGGTAAATGTAAAGCTATGTCTTTGGCCTGTGATACCAAAGTTGGTCATCCCTATCGCTGCTCTATCACTTTAACGGGAATTCGTCGCTTCGTATCACAGAAAGTGTCCTGACAACCCGGTGCCCGCAAGGATGAACAAAAGCAGACAAGCAACGAGCTCTTGGCCCCGAATGCCAACACTGCGCAGATCCAGCCCAAGCACAGCACGCCGCTCATGCATAAACGGCGGTTTATATCATATGTTTCAGGGACACCATTCAATCAGAGGCGCCTCGTTAAACCTCCGTAACAAAAAGCAACAACTGAGAGCACTAATGCATCCAACAGGAAAGATCAACTGCTAAAGCCTCTCTCTCTGTCTCGTGTTGTTTGTCATTTTGGTATCCAGTGGCAAAAGTGTCAATCCTCTCTCCCCCGGCTCGCTGTCGTTTTCGAGCTTCCAGGGGCCAGTATGGCAGCATTGTGGTTTTCCCCGCTTTTTCCGGGTAACTTGATCCACTGGATAGGGCTGTCGATCGTTGAGCCAAGGTTCTGCTCCGCGCTGAGCTGCCCAAGTGTCTTCCTCTGCCACTCGGCTCTTACCAAGGAATTTTGATTGCTTAGAAGAAATGGGATTCGGACCCCGTTTTGCTTTGTATTTGCAGCGGAAACCAAAATAACACCTACCGTTTTGGGAGAAAGCAATGTTGAGGCCATGTGTGTGTGTGCGCGTGCGGGTGTGTTTGCGTTTTCATGTGTGTTTGTGTTTGTGTTTGTGTTTGTGTTTGTGTTTGTGTTTGTGTTTGTGTTTGTGTTTGTGTTTGTGTTCGTATTCGTGTTTGTGTTTGTGTTTGTGTTTGTGTTTGTTTGTTTGTTTGTTTGTGTGTTTGTTTGTTTGTTTGTTTGTTTGCTTGTTTGTGTGTGTTTGTTTGTGTTTGTTTGTGTTTGTGTTTGTTTTTGTTTGTGTCTGTGTTTGTGTTTGTGTTTGAGTTTGAGTTTGTGTTTGTGTTTGTGTTTGTGCGAGCGTGTGCGTGTGCGTGCGAGTGTCTGTGTGCGTCGTGTGCGTGTTCGTGCGCCTGGGCGTGTGCGTGCGCGTGTGCGCGTGCGTGTGCGTGTGCGTGTGCGTGTGATTGTGCGTGGGCACGGACTGGGTCAGGCAGTGATGATGCCGATCTAAAGATTCACCTGGCGAACAAGCTGCGGAAGGCGCGAATCGCGGCAGGAGTGGTCAGGAGCGAATGCGTTAGATCATATTTGCCCACACAGGGGCTGATTTTTGGTTGTAGATGTAAGGCGCGGCCCCCCAAGCTTGCCCCAAAGGCAAGAGAACCACCTGACCGGCGTGTATAGGGTGCGCCTTGTCTTGAGTTGGTGTCCTTTTCAAAATGGCTTTTGCATGAAAGCATAAAGATAAAATCAGACCAGCCTTTCCTTGGTTGATTGAATCGTATTGATAGGTTCCATTTGGCCCGTACCTGGCATGACCCCCGAACCGGGACACGACAAAGGAGCAGAACACAGCCGCACTGCGCGGGTGTTCAAATAAGGGCATCCAAAATGGACCTAAAAGTCGAATAACCGGAATAGGGTGTCTTTGAAGCCCTCCCTTGTGCGTGAGTTTTTGTTTAGAACGATCCATCCGAGGGTGCAACGAGCTCACCCGGACTGTTCGTTGGGGGTTCCTTCAAGATTTGAGGATCGCGGAGAGAAGCCAATAGTGCAGGTGATTGGTTTGGCCCCTCCCAACTCGTTCACAAACCATTCGACCGCCATGGGGCGGGGTCCTGAAGATCCCTTGTTTGTTGGTTGGATCCAAGTTGCCGGTATATGTAGTACCCAGTGCTTCCGGAAACCATGATGTAAAACCCAAAGGTAAGGATTCCTGGTTACTATAGTGACACAACGCCTGGAAGCACTAGGCTTACTTAAAATTTCTTCGTTTCATGCCTTGGGTTTTAATAAAACCCATTAGGTTTTACACAAGCCCAATTTTCCCCGGCTTGGGATTTGTTTTGGCGCTGTCGGTGTCAAGGCCCACTTGCAAGTGCTCACCTTCGAAGCCTTGCTGTCGCCAGGCAGGCGCAAATCTGAACGTGGTTTTACCAACTCTCCCGAGGACCTGCACACAGGTACCCTTTTGGTTAGTGTTTTGAAGGGAAACCACAAGCAAAAGCATGTCCCCCCAAACACGACGCACCCAAATTCAGTTGGGCGATTCCAATCCCTCAGACTTTGGAGCTTTGGATTTATGACGAACAGTGTTGGCAAAACGAAGCAATTACCCCCAATAGGTGGTCTTTTAAAAGGAGGTTCCTGCCAGAACAGATGGATTGAGGTTCCGTGAAGGGCAAATCCCCAAGTCCCCTTTTTCAACGGGGTGCTAAGCATTTGAACCTTAACCCCCAAATCATAGATATGCAACCCAGTTTTTTGCCCCCTTCTTGCCCCAGAATGGGAACAAGAAGGCCACGCCCCCTTTCCCAGCAACGCATAGTTATCCTAAATCATTATTTGTTCATCCTTGGACTAGGGATTGCTAGGAATTCATCGAGACATGATGGTATTGTAGTATGATCAGTTTGCCTTTGCCACGTGGAAGGAGTTCGCATTCAAATCGGAATCGTCTTTCCCTTTGTAGTGGGCGGTTTCACGTGCCTTCCACCAGTTTTGGCACACGGCTGTTTATGTGGGTATGTCTCCATTGTTTGGGGATTGCACACAGAGACACACACAGCTACACACAGCCTAAATGGGCATGACATTTAATAGGGAATCACATCAAAAGTGGGTGGCGGACATGAATCCCTACCAAAATGTTTCGCAGCCAGATGAGGTCACTGAACAAACTTGCTGTTTGTCAGGCGAAGCTGGAGTGCCTTTGGATCTTTTGGGGGCACACATCTTTTGTAGGTGCTCTTGAAGGCAGGTATACACATAATACATTCTTCGATCCCAAACGAGGGAAGCCAGGCACCACGGAGGTCCGAAAAGCCCTTCCCCGGAAGCCATTTTTTCAGCCACGAATGCACTTACGGCTTGGGTTTGGACAGTGCGATTCGTAGGCTTCAGCCACGTCGGCTTGATTTAGAAACGTTCAATAATTGGGTTGGCTACCAGTCAACCCGACCCATCCCAAGTTCTAAAGGGTAAGACGAGTTCAGACTTGGTGCAATCATACTTTGGCCAATATACCAGGGTTGGAATTGAGAAGGTTCGTCCGGCAGCGAGGTGGCCCCTCTCATAAGGACGCTTCCATCGACCGGCGCCGGAACGCTGAGGCGGGCTTACGTTTGGGTCTGCTGGTGGGTGGTCCAGAGAGCTCTACGGGTCTGGTGCCTGGGAAGCAACCCCGCAGCTTTGATGTTCATTGGGGCGAGGCTTCCAACCTTGGACCTCCAAAATTGGCACACCAAACGGGACACGACAGTCTGATCACGGGGAAAACCAGTGACCTGCCATCATGTTGAAGCCCTTTCAAATTTTGTGCCTCAAGTTGCTGTCTTTAGCTTCTTGGGGTGTGAATATGAGATCTTTTAAACCGACCATATTGAGAGGGGATCAGCCAATTAGTTTGCTTCATACTGTTGGTGTTTGACTCTGCTTATTTGCCTGTTTGGTTCTGTTTACAGATTTGTTTTGAGCTGGTCAGATGGTCTGGATGTTGGCTCAGTGGATAGTACCCTCAACTCCCAAACTCCTGTAAACCCTCTTAGCGTTATGTACAGCCAACTTCCTCAGCCCCAGACCATCTAAACGGGGGAAGTTCCGGTGGGTAAGCTGGGTGAATCTGCTGGTTCTCACTTGGGAAACAGCTGGAATGACCCGAATCGAACTGAACCATCCCTTTTCGGTTTCCAGGAGATTCACAGCTTTCCCGAAACCTTGCTGATTCCTGACCGAGAACCAGCAAGTAATTGGCTGCTGAAGGAACGTCCGAGTTGCTCAGTTGCTGACCTTTTGGCTGCCCATTTCCAGTCCAGGCAGGCACCTGATTCCGCCCATATTTCTGACACCTGGCCTTGTGCGTTCCTTTCAAGCCATCATTGTCCAGCTCCTGGCCCTCAGGCACATACCCAAAAAACAACATGAAGAGTCGAATTGGGGGCACTTCCGACTTCCGCCTTTGCCTGTTGCGGATATCAACAGCTCCTGTTTGTAGCCTTGAACAGACAATCTGACGGCCGGATTGGCCGCTCGCCGGCCATGGCTAGCGGCCTAGCGGCTTCTTGATGAGCGCACGGCTTGCGTCCTCGGCCTCGATGTCGGTGGGCATCTTGGGGGCGGGGCCGGCTGGGCTGAGCGCTGGCGCTGCGGCGCTCGAGGAGGGCTTGAGGCGAGTCCCGTTGAACACCAGAGGTATTTTTGGAGGATGATCACTTTATGGGTGGTTTTCCTTTAACCCACTAAAGGGTATAAAGTGAGCACTTTGAGGGATTCTCGGGTCGCGCGGCTGGCCTTTATTTAAAGAAGCCGGTTTGAACAAGGGGCGGTCGGTCATGGCTCTGGGTCACTGAAACGGTCCCAGTCTTTGCGGTCTTTGGTCGGTAGATGTGACCCTATGAGCAACAGGCGACGTGAGGGTACTGTTTGTTGGTGGCCTATCAATTTGTTGGTCAGCTGCATACTCATATACAGATATATTTAATCTATTGGATTTTGAGCTCCAAAACGTTAGCTATTTTGCTCACTTGTCGAAACACCCAACTTCCCAGGCGCTCTGATTTGGGCCTCCTTGCGCAAGGCTTGGTTTGTTCCGTCTGGTAAAGGAGCTCGTCAGTGCAGCTACCTGATTTCGGGACACACGGTCGGCTTTTGTAGGCCGGTCATCTTCGAAGCCGCGGAAGATGTGGGTGGACTTTGGAGAGAGCACGGCAAGGCGCGGCATGGGGAGCATAGCACCCCTGTATTGGGACCAACCGGAGCTTCCATTTAGTGAAGCTGAGTTCTTTTGTTTTGCTGTTTAAAGGGACTGAGAAACATCTTGTGATATGTTGTGTTTGTTCTACTTTTTGAAGGGACTGGGAAATATATAATAAGTTCGTAGTAGCAGAGTTGTGCAAATGCAGGAGAAGAAGCGCATTAAGCTTTATTAGTGAGAAAGTGTGGTTCCAGGAAGTTAGATGCGCACCACATGTACATGATCAAAGGAGGGATTCAAGCCCTTGGCAACAAATTGCACTTGTGTTCTGCTTTGTTCGGGGAAGGGTCTTAAAATGAGCAGCAATTCTGAGCAATTATGGTGTGCAAGGGAGTCAGGTAATTTCCTGAGCAACTTGAACTTGCGGGTTTCTTGGATTTCCCACTGTGCTGCTTGTGAGAAGTTCAGAGTCCCATTGGCCCCAAGTTATATATAGATGGTAGCCCGACAAACAGATAGCAAAGTTCTTCAAGAGGCAGTTTCACACCGCCAGATTCGGCAAGCCCCGACCCCAGCTGGGGGCGGGGCTTCTTTGGGTGGGGTTACATGGCCTCACAATGGTCTGCAACCGCATCCATGAAGGTTTGATTCTTGGGGATGCATGTTATGTAACGATGCATTGCATTTACCTAGGTGAATCTTTGTAGACAGCTCGATAGACACAAACCTCAGCTCGGAATTAGGTTCCAAATGCTCCAGTGAGAATTCCACCTTTGGCTCACTGGCTTTTGCGAAGCCTAGCCTTTTTGGGAACATGCGCAGCTTTTGAAATGGAGGGAACGCGTGGTTCTCGCGCTCAGCAGCCAACAGTGTCTCCTTGAGCTTTTTGGGAAAGTCCCCCTAAGCTATGGAAGCGGAGACCCGAAGCACTACGAAGCCCTTCCCTGTACATGTTTACGAAACGTGGGCACAAGGCAAGTAATGTATGCGTGGGGGGCACCAAGGAAGTCTAAAACCCAGGTGCCAGCACCCTCCGACTGCTGCTTCCGTTGTATGTTCGTGACTACTGTCTATGTGGCAGTAGTTGCGCAGATAACGCGCGTGACACGCAGTCACACGCAGGTGACACGCATTGACACGGGTAACACTGCCGTTGTTTGAACCGATCTACTGACTGTTGTTCTGACATGCTGACACGCAGGTGAAACGCAAGTGACACGCAACACGCAAGTCCATGCGTGTTACTAAGCAGAACTTGCTTGCTACTGCATGTCGCTAGCATGTTGTCATTTGCAAGTCATGACCACGGGCATCCCGAATTCAAAAGAAAGACAGTATTTTTGCTCACTATGGTCTGTTTTTTGGAATGTTCTATCTACCGACCACTGGGCAGTAATTAGTCGGAGGGTGCTGGTGGTTAAGGTCCTGATTTGTTTCAATTGGCCTTTGAGTGGCTCGAATTCTCGTCCTCGCAGCGGACGTGTCGGGCAGGTGTGGCGCTCCCTGCGCACGAACCTGTCCAAGTACACCTGCTCCTTCTCTGACTTCCCCTGGCCAAAGGCGCGAGGGAACGTGCGAAACCGGAGAGGTGCTGCCACATTCATTTTTCTGAGTTCAAAGGTGGGAACCCTTGAGTACCTAAATGGACTCACTGGGTAACTCATCAACCATCACTTCCAATTTGTGTGATCATTGCGGTCCCAAATGGCAGTTTTCCTACGGTAAGAAACCTCCCTGGCCGAGCTATTCCCGGTGAATCTTGAACCCTTTCTCCGAAAAAGGCGGCATTTCCAGCAGGAGGGGAGTTTGCAATTGGGGAGTCATAGAAGCAGAACTCGCTGCCACTCCCTCCCTAGTTCCTTGCCCCGAAGCCATGCGGCTTTTGCATCATGAACTCCAGGACCTTTGACTGCAGGGGGCGAGCCCAAAGAGACTTCGCGAATTGCTTAAAAGAAATGCAGACTTGATTGAGTTCCTGCCCAGCCATTCAGAAAAGACGTTCTAGGAAAGTTTCGAATCTAGTGCCGAAAGGATTCACATGTTTTTGGTACTCGTACCGAATACACTCCCGTTTCCCTGCACAACGGTTCCGGGACCTCAACCCTCAACAGCAGTCGCGGGCCCCCCTTCAGCTCTGGACGGGCCAAGTACGGGCCCTCCCTAGGGCCACAACGCTTGTCTCGAGGAATCATGTTTAAATTGCACAGGGTGTATCACCCTCCCAGGCCAGCAATCAAATGATGGTTGTGTTTGCAAACGTTGATTTGTTGACTTTGTGTACGTAGTGGTGGCTAGCGGCCCAGAACCAGCGCTTTAGCATAAACATTGCATTGTATGTGATTTGAACCAGGCGTGAGTCTGGCATTTTTGTTCAGCTTAAACACGGACCCATCAATCCTTTTCAGTTATTAGGGTGTTCTTTTCCTGAGGTCGCTTGTTACCTTGTCATCGACTTGCGGTCTCGGGACTCAACTTGCCGCAGGGGGCCCCTTAGAACCTGCGCTATGAGGTCGCTAATGTTCATTCCTTGACCGGATGTGTTTGTTTGTGTCTGGTTGGTTTTCAAGGGAACTGGTCACGATTTCCCTGACTCAGCCAATGTTCGGGCCGAGGCCGCGCCGGACTTCCCGAGCGCGCACGCCATGCGGAACTATTTGCACCGCTATGCCGAGGCGAAAGGCTTGCTGCCCTTAGCGCCTACGCTCGATCCGTGGTTTTTGTTTGCACACTTTGGTTTTAATCAAAGGGGAAACCTCCTTTCAGGGGGGTCTGGAAACCATCCCCCAGCAAAGCTCCTTGAATTCAACCGGGCTTGGACAATGTTTTGAGTTATCCAGACCCTTCGCACGCTTGGCCATTGGCAGGTACAGTTTTTTTGTTTGATCTTGTTTCCGGACAAGTTAGAAAGAGCGCTGTGTGTTACGCACTTGTTTGGCTTTGCTTGTAGGCTTAGTTTAGTGTTTTTTTCTTTGGGGACCCTGCCGCAGGTTGGAATGTTCTGACAGTCAAAAAGGCGGCCCGAGGCCCGCCCCGGCCCCCACTTTACATAATGTCGACTCCAGAATACCCCAGATCTAACCAACCTTGCAGATTAATAGGGGGTGTTTGTCTGAAAAGCGAAGCATGTTTGTCTAAAATGCGAAGGATTCCCAGAAAAAGAGCCCCCCCCTATGTATCGACAGGGTTACAGTAAATTAATCTGTTCTCATGACAAGTTGTCGTTCACTTGGAAGGATGAAACCTTATGCCTCATGACCATGTACAACAGGGCCTCCTTGAATGATGCAATGGGGGGGGGCATTATATGCACCGCAGGTTTTCTATGTCAATGTGAGCTTTGCTTCTCAGTGTCATGTGTATTCGGCCCTATCTTTTATTCCGCTGAGATCCATTCAAGACCCTACCTTGGTGGTATCCCCTTTAAAAGGTGGACCCCCCACCAGAAATACTATGCGTGGCCGCCTGACACATCCGGTTTTGGTTGGAAGTATTCCACGTTTCAAACCCTTCGCGCTGGCTTCGGGAGCTTGGAATGGACCTTAGCTGATTGGTATGTTGTAAGACCAACATAGCCCCTTTGTGTATAGCAGTACTCTACCGATACCTCCCCCCAAAGGGCGCCTCATACACTTGAATATGGTTTACATGTGTTGGGTTCAGCCTTTGGTGTTCCGCATTAACTGCTTGTTGCCACCCATGTTTGATGGGGCCGCATGTGTGTAGGCCATTTGTTTGCATTGGCGATGTTCACATGTAAACATTTGGTACGTTAGACATGGTGATGGTGCTACTGACTTGCAAGTATTAAGCAAACATATTGCTCAGGCGAAGATGTCCTTAGTTGGCTACTAGTGGGAAGCAGATTTAGCATGTCACGACAAAGTCTAATTTTGTGCTCGAGTCAACCGTAGATGTTTTTATTTCTGGAGGGTGCTGCTCCCCTGCATATTTCCGTGGAATCCCCCTTTTTCGTCAAGTCATTTGCAGAGGATTTGTTTTTTGCAAAATGCAGCCCGGTAGCGGCTCACCGAGCAAAAACCCGCCTTTGAGGTGCGCACATCATCTGAGGTTCAGGACCGAACCACGATCTCAGCCAGGCTGAAGTTATGAAGCCATTGGCGGGTTTTAGCTGGTGGCTTGTTTTGAAGAAAAACCCGGGGGTTCATACCAGGGCGGCAAACTTGGATTCCTGCACATTCCGCCTTCAAATGTTCCGGCTTCTTTGCATGTGTAGAGGGTTGTCAAGTTGGGAGGGTTCCCAAAGAAGATTCAAAAGAAAGGACTCTCAACGAAGATCCCTTTAGGAGCATGGTCTTCCGCTCACTTTGCAGGTTGCAGAATTCGTGGTGTGAGTGTCAGGTTGGCGAAGTGAAGCATATTCAGAGAACTCATTGAGGCCTTCGTCAGGGGTACCTGCAGCCGCAAAGGATATCAAACATGGCAGTTTCATGACCAGTAAATTAAACCTGGTCTCCTTATGTTATGTGGTATGTGTGGGTGGTGGTGCTCCAGTGCTGGCCGGCCAGCTCAAAAGGCACACATCAGAACCTTTGACGGATTCCGCGACTGAAGCGATACCCAAGCCACAACGATCTATCAAAACGAGGGGGGCCAAAAAAGCCATGCGTGGTGTTCATGGTTTCCCTTTGGTCTCCCCTTGACTTCCCACAACCGTGTCCGTAAGTTTGGTTTGGACATCCGACCGTCCCAATGATGTTGAATACACCTCGTCGATATCAGGTGTTCAACAGAGACACCAAGACGGTAACACGAGCAAAGGGCCGCCTTACTTGCAGACATGCTCTTAAGCCTGTGTGGCCTCGACTTTCGCCCATCTTTGGCGGATTAAGAATTCTCGAGGCGAAATGGATGAGTTCCCTGTTGGGGTGGTTCACATAAAAGCAAAATGGCAAGGCATGTTAATTGAATTTCCTGGCAATTTTTCCCAGGGGACCCCCACCGCGGCCTTGGTTTTATGCATGTTCCGTGTGGTACGGCTTGACCAAGGGCTTCGAAAAGCAAATTCCAAGCCCCCGCCCTCGTCCTTTATTCCGAGGATGCAGTCAAATTCGTGCTGGATCAAATCCTCAAGAATCGAGTCATGTCATTTTGCGGGGTTGCCAGTTTCTTGTCCCCGCAAGCAGCAAGTTAGGATGGATGTCCAGACTTCTTCCCTTTTGCTACGAAAGGGCTTTCGTTGGTACAATGTTCCCAATAAGGATCATGGCATCATGAACTGCCCACGAGAGAATGCACAGGTGAGACAAACTTTTACACAATGCTTGCAATGCGTACGTACTTGATAATAGGGCCCAACTGCAATCATGTGGGAGTTCAAGCAGCTTGCAAGATGTTCCCAACCGCGAATCGACCAGATCTGACTTTTTTATTTTCCATCTTGGGTAGAGTCACGCTATTCAAGTCATATTTCCAGCTTTGTTCATGATTGTTTGCGAAAGTGACGGAATCCCTTCAAGGAGCTTAGGGACCTTAAGGGCCTCAAGGGGCTTCACGGCCTCAGGGCTAAAGGCATAGCTCGGGTTTAGATTTCTTTGACAATTTGAAATGTGGGTAAGTTAAGCCTTTGAATGGTTGAAACTTATCGTGGGCAAATACAACTTGGTGGGAAGACTTTGAGACTTGAGGCCACTTAGAATTAAGATTTGGAGTCTAAGAGCACGAAACATATTAAAGGCCTTGAGGGACTGAAGGGGCTGAAGTGCCTCACGCCAGGACTGCTAGGGCAGGGAGGCTCTTGAGGAACCTGTGCGCAAGGATGGTTGGACAAGAACAACTGGTCAAATCTGCACATTCACCCTCTAGATTCTGCAAGCCCCTTAGGATTCGGGAGCCCTGAATTGATTAGGGGAAGCTTTAGGGAGGGAAGCCTTGCGGAAGCGCAGACCAAGCATGTTTGCAGACAGGTTGGAGCGCAGCTCTTTCAGAAAGAATTAGATAACTTTACTAGAATATCTTGTTAGATTTCAATTGGGATTCTTAATTCCAATTAGATTTGAAAGAGGGTTTCCTTTGTTTTTCTGATTGAAATAGAATTGAATAGGGAAAGAAATCTTATCTTCCAGGATGTTTGTACAATTTTCTAACTAGAATTCAAAGACAATTTGATAAAGACATAATTGTATTATAATGTCTAACTTCCAATAGGACAATAAGTAGGATGTCCTTTTCCAAGAAGATATAAACTAGATTTCAGCTAGATGTTTGATTCCACGTTAGATTTTAAAGACGATCGATCGTCTCTCCCAGGATGGTTTTTCAACTTGTTGGTTAGAATTAAGAAAAACAAGGTCATTGTCATTGTGGTAAGTCGACCTAAAGCCGCCTGGATTTGAATTCAGAATCCCACTTTTGGGTTACAGCGTAACTGGTTTTGGCGAAACGTGTGAAACAAGCAAAAAAAGCAAACACACAAACAAGCAAAAAAGCAAACAAACAAACAAACAAACAAACAAACAAACAAACAAACAAACAAACAAACTGCAAAGCACACGTGTCCATGGTGGCCTGCGGGGAGGCGGGGGGGTTCTGGAAACTCTTTTTGCGCAGGAGGTGGTGTCACTGGGTCCTGGGTGGCAAGTGACTGTGGAGTCTGCCGGGGAAGTGACCCGTGAGAGCTTCGACTTTTTGGTCGTCGCCACCGGCAGCTCAATCTTCAGGGCCGAGAATCGCAGGGGCAACTTTCGACCATCCGAGAATCGCGTGCCCGTTTTTAAGAACTTAACCTGCAAAGTTGGCAATTTGCTTTTGGTTCAGGCCTAAAAAGTCACATAGTCACTCAAGTAACGGCACTCCATCAACTCAGGGTTGGCTTCTTCGGCCCTAGGGGTAGCTCCCGACCACTCGGAGCTCCAATTTTGCTGGCTTCCTCGAAAAGAGGCCAACTATGGCCAATTGGGTTCCTCCATGCGTCCCAGAGGGCTGCATTGAATCAACATTCATGTGGACCATGGAAAAGGTCCCTCCGATTCCCAAAAAGTTATAGTTTCCCACCACCGATTGTTTTCGGATTCCGAAGTTAATGTTATGCAGCTTTTTTAGACACCCGAAGTCGGGGTACTTTTGGTTTCGCTTTGACGCGCCCCCAAAACAGGTCACAGGCGGGTAAATCACCTTTGCGCGAAACGTGCCCATCATGCTGGGCTGCGGACCGCTCAATCCGGACAACACTTCAAGAATTGCGATGCATGGGCAAACACTGTGTTTTTATGTGAGTTCAGAATGAAGCAGACAAAACAATTGAACTCAACAGACTGAAGCCTTTGCAACAATCGCACGTTCGACTGGCAGCTAGCACTGTCCGCAAACCAGGCAAGACTCAGCCAGTGCGCCTGCCAGAGCTGCCATGCTCGAATAGTTGCCGCCACCGCGAAACTATGCAGTTAACCACTGCGCAACATGCAATAACAGTAGTGAAATGCCCTCACGCCAAGAACAACACCAAAAGCCAGCATGTGTTCCTTTGCCGATTTTCGCCAAAATGGCTCCCCTGAAAAATCCACACATGCTTGATGGCGTTTAGGAAGGTCGAGAGGGTTGTGTGCTGTTGAGATGCACATTTTATGAAGGCTTTGTTGTTACAACTCTGCTTTAGTTGCCCTGCTAAGGTCATGGGACCCTACCAACCTTCCGACCCCCAAGCATTCAGACCTTATTTGCTCTTTGGCCTTTCTTCCTCGCAACACGTTGACATGTTATTGAGCCCCTGCGACTTGTGGTCCCACCCTAGGGTTGGTAGTAGTAGGGTCCTTGAGGGCAGGGAAGTTTGGGGTTTCATCTTGAGGTTTGCCCTGAGAGTGACTCCTCCAATGCAGTCTTTCAAGGCCGCCAACGGAAAGCACAAAAGGACCTTTCCACGCGCCATACAAATACACCGACCAGAAGTCCTCATGCCTCAGAAAAAATGGAAACCGGCCTCAGTCCTACGGTCGGGGAGGGGGGGCAGGGGACATCCAGGCACATCCCCAAAAATGAATTGATATTTCGCAAGTGGGCAGATGCGCATCACAGCCCTTGACCACTGAACAGAGACTTGTAGCAGGTGTAAGCGGGTTATATATGCTGGGTTGCTAGACTTTTGCCCGATCGCCTGCTTCAGTATTTGGTGACTGCACCCAACTTAAGTGTCTCAAATCTGCGGTTGATAGGCCCAAGTACGACTTAGCCCAAAATGCAGGAATCTATCAGGGTTCCTACGAGGGCAGTGATCCACGGGGGGTGCTTGAGGCCAACTTACTGTAGGGAGTGTGTAACCTTATGACTTGTGACCCACTAATTACTTGTACTCAGAGTTCCTGCCCACTTACTACAGTCGGGTGAAAATAAATGATGCAATTTGCCCGTGTTGGTGTCATCGTTGTCTTTGCTTGCCGACACCCTGGTGTAAGCACCCTACCCCTTAAGTATAAGGATTAACATCCAGTAGCACATGGAACCTCTAATTGGGTTTGTGTGTGTGTGTTTGTGTGTGTGTGCGTGTTTGCATGTGTGTTTGTGTGTTTGTGTTTGTTTGTTTGTTTGTGTCTTTGTGGCTTGGTGGCTGTGTGTCTTTGTGTCGTTGTGTCTTTGTCTGTTTGTGTTTTTGTGTACTTCCGTCTTTCTGTCTTTCTGTCTTTGTGTCTTTGTGTGTTTGCGTGTTTGTCTGATTGTGTGGTTGCGTGTTCGTGTGTTTGTGTCGTTGTGGTTTTGTGTTTGTGTGTTTTTTTTGTTGTGTGTATGTGTGTGTGTGTTTGCCTGTCTGTGTGTTTGTCTGTCTGTGTGTTTGCCTGTCGGCTGTGTGTGTGCGTGTGCGTGTGCGTGTGCGTGTGCGTGTGTGTGTGTGTGTGTGTGTGTGTGTGTGTGTGTGTGTGTGTGTGTGTGTGTGTGTGTGTTTGTGTGTTTGTGTGTTTGTGTGTGTGTGTTTGTGTGTGTGTGTTTGTGTGTTTGTGTGTTTGTGTGTTTGTGTGTTGTGTGTGTGTGTGTGTGTGTGTGTGTGTGTGTGTGTGTGTGTGTGTGTGTGTGTGTGTGTGTGTGTGTGTGTGTGTGTGTGTGTGTGTGTGTGTGTGTGTGTGTGTGTTGTGTGTTGTGTGTTCGTGTGTTCGTGTGTTCGTGTGTTCGTGTGTTCGTGTGTTCGTGTGTTTGTGTGTTTGTGTGTGTGTGTGTTTGTGTGTGTGTTTGTGTGTTTTTGTGTGTTTTTGTGTGTTTGTGTGTGATTGTGTGTGTTTGTGTGTGTGTTTGTGTGTGTGTGTGTTTGTGTGTGTGTGTTTGTGTGTGTTTGTGTGTGTTTGTGTGTGTGTGTTTGTGTGTGTTTGTGTGTGTGTGTCTGTGTGTGTGTGTGTCTGTGTGTCTGTGTGTGTGTCTGTGTGCGTGTCTGTGTGTGTGTGTATGTGTGTGTGTCTGTGTGTGTGTGTCTGTGTGTGTGTGTGTCTGTGTGTGTGTTTTTGTGTTTGTGTGTGTGTGGGTTGTGTTTGTGTTTGTGTTTTGGTTTGTGTTTGTGTTTGTGGTTGTGAGTGTGTTTGCGTGTGCGTTGGTGTGTGTGTGTGTGGTGTGTGTCTGTGTGTGTGTGTGTGTGTGTGTGTGTGTGTGTGTGTTTTTGTGTTTGTGTTTGTGTGTTTGTGTGTTTGTGTGTTTGTGTGTTTGTGTGTTTGTGTGTTTGTGTGTTTGTGTGTTTGTGTGTGTGTGGGTTGTGTTTGTGTTTGTGTTTTTGCTTGTGTTTCTGTTTGTGGTTGTGTTTGTGTTTGTGTTTTTGTTTGTGTTTGGTTTTTGTGGTTGTGAGTGTGTTTGCGTGTGCGTTGGTGTGTGTGTGTGTGTTTGTTTTTGCGTGTTTTTTTGAGGGTACAAGTCCGCCATTTTGCAATTGTGACCCTCATGGCCCTCATGGGAAAACAAACAGCATGTGCTAACTCTATACCTCTTGGTTGGGTGCTGATTGATACTCGCATGGCCTCGGGAGCCCGAGGCATTTTCTCGACGCCCGCTTCCGTGCCTGGGGTTGAGGACTTTGCAGGGCACGTGAGCCATGCAGCGGACTACCGGGACCCAGAAAGCTTCCAAGGCGTCAAAGCTAGGGGCCGTCAGGGTGATTGTTGCAAAGAGTGTATGTTGTTTCGGTTTCCCTTTAAAAGCACTCCCAAAAGGGTACCCTCGAAAGACACACCCAAGTCACCCACTGATTTTCTCATCGGACATTCCCAAGCAACCGAAAAAGGGTACCATCGGGTACAGTTGGGCGCAAGTCGATGGGCCATGTGACCCCTTTACTATTCTATGACCACTACCCGGTCACTACCCCTTTCAAACCAAACTAAGGGGTTCTCTTGGAAACCAACCTCAAAAAAAGGGTTGCCTGCAACAAGATCGTCCATTTGCTCAATAAGATTCTCGATTTTCCCCTGTTGGTTTCAAGAGCAATCTATCACCGGCCGTTTGTTTCCAGGGACATAGAGTCAGCCATGGATAGAGACCTCTCTCTCTTTCTGGGGCTCATTGATCTATTTGGGGCTGTCATTTTTGAGGGTACCCACTTTTGGGGTGGTTGTGAAGGGAAACCAAGGAAACACGAAGCCCATTTTGGGGGTCCCCTATGATAGAACCCCCTCCCCAACATGGTGGAGTTTCCTTTTGGCTTCCCTTTGAAACCAGAACAAAGGAGGGGTACCAACTCCAAACACACACACACACACACACACACGCGCGCGCGCGCGCACCCGATTCCACGGCTACTGAATGCTACTCACTTGCGGGGGTAAGATGTTTTGCAGGGGGAAAGTCGAAAACAACATGGGCAATGTTGGGGGCTATTTGTTGTCACCTGACTGCAAGGTGAAGACACCTGGCCATGGGTCAAAACCAATGGGATCCCATTTTGGGGCAGGTGAATTCACCACCCCTTTTAGAACCTATTTTAGTGGTTGGATTGGGTCCCTTTCACTGGGGGCTAACGATTTGGATTTTGACCCAGTTGGGTGCTCAATATTAAACAGGAGACGTTACGCAGGTGTTGGTCGTGTTTCCACTTACCAGGGCAACCCATTTTGGTTCCATTTTGGTTCCGTTTTTTTGAGCCACAGCCTAAGCCAAGTGAAGAGACCCATCCAGGCCTTCGCGTGCTGGTGGTGGGCGCGGCCTTCAGCGGCGCAGACATCGCCACGGAGCTGGGCGGCTCCGCGGCTTCGGCACCTCGAACGATTCGCGGCGAGCAAAAAGCCCCAGGCCCTGGAAATGAGCGTGGGTCTAGTGGAGAATCGGGCTCTAGGTGGGAAGTTGGGTGTTAAGTTGGGGCTTAGGCTAAGTGGAACGTTGGGTAGGTGGTGTAAAGTTGGGTGGAGCTGCGGAAGTTGGGTTGTGGGGTGTGGGAAGTTTGGTTTTAGGTTATGGATTGTTGGGTTTGGGTGTCCCAGTAAAAGTGGGCAACGCGAAAAAGATCTGGTTCCCAACACCATTTAATCTTTATATTTTTCGGGTCACTGGTTGCTCCTCTCTAAGGCTTGGAAAGGTCACTGGTTGCAACTGATTTCAATGGCTTCCACGTACTTTTCTACCTGGGCGTTCTGGTTGGAGTTGGTTTCAACGCATGGAAAACGCGATCTCCGAGGTGACGATCGCCACCAGTACTCCCTTTTGGTATCTTGGCGTGGGCATACCTGCAGACTGTTCAACTTTTAAAGTTTATGACTGTTAGTTAGAGATTTGGTGAGTTATGTTTTTGCAATTAGAGTCATCCCACTCATTTATATAGCTTTGGCTGAGTCAACCAACCACTAAGGTATCTTCCCAGATACATCCGCGACAAACCCGCGGATCTCCTCTTTTACTCCCGGGCCGCCCACAGCAGGAATGCGCAAGTGCCGCCAGAGGAGAGCCGCTGTGAATCGGAGTCTGAAGTTGACTGGGGTCTCCTCCAAAGATATGGTACATCATTGCATATTATTGTTGTTGTTATTATTGTTGTTATTGTCATATGGGCGTCGGTCTAAGACCCATGTATTCGGCTTAGTATTCCGAATATCCAGGCTTACTTGCCATGAGCTTCCCACTGTGTGCGCGGAAGGAAGAGACACGGAAGGGCGGCGGAAGGGCCAGGAACCGAGCACATTGATCGAAAACCAGTGATAATTTACAATGCGCGCGGAAGCCGCGGAAGCTTTGCGGAAGGGCGGCGGAAGAGCAGTTCTCCGGAGAAGTGATTTTGCACAACCCCCGAATTTTACTATTATCATGATATTATTATATGTTGTTTCTTCTGATTATTAGCATATCCTTATTATTATTATTATTATTATTATTATTATTATTATTTTATTATTATTATTATTATTATTTATTATTATTATTATTATTATTATTATTACTACTCGTAATTACTATTGACACTATTATCATCAGTATTATTATTAATATTAGTATTATTATTATATTATTACTATATTATTATTTTCAATTTCAGTATTAGTATGATTATTATTATTAGTAGTATCATTATCATTATTATTATTATGACTATTATGATTATTATTAGTAGTATTATTATTATTAGTATTATTATTATTAGTATTATTATTATCACTATTACTATTATTAGTAGTACTACTATTATATCTTATTATTGCATATGTTTATTAGATATTATGTTGTTATTGTCGTGATTATATTATTATTGCTGTTGTTATTATTATACAATAATTATACATCATCTGTGTTGCGTTCCGTGTTGTATTGTGTGGAGGAACCCATGTTGGGTCTGAAATTACGGTTTCTAGCTGCCGGATTAGGAGCCAACCTGTTTAAAGATCCCCGACTCGCTAGGAGCTGCGCAAGAGGCGGCACGGCTTCTTCCAGTCGCTGGTGGGGGAGATGCCAGCAAACCTCACAGCGCCCTCCCACGAGCCCTGGGTTTCAAAGGAAAACGGGCGTCCAAAGAGCGGAGCCCGTGAAACAATGAGCGGCTTCCTGCCGGTACCCGGGAACTACGCAAGGCCAAATGGGGAGGCATAGTCATTTTGGGCCATGTTCGAACCCTTTGGTGGCTGGTTTCCTTAGAAGCAAATGAAATCAGCCTAGGGATATAGTATCTAGGGTTCATGTGTTTGTTCCAGTCAAACCGACGGCCACAAACACAATGAGAGCCCAGGATAAATCAATTGTTGATGAATGGGGTGTCCAATGAAAGAGGAACCCTTACTTTAGGGGATACACTCGTTGATTGATTCGGGTCAACTTTAGGTTTTGCTCAGCTTGCTTTCAATTCCATTGGTGGTTTTTGTTCTAGTACCCTTTTGTACAATCCAAAAGGACTGCTCTTTTTCTTGGGGGGGGGGCGGATGCTAGGACTAGTCAGGGGGGGGGTCAAACAAGTTTTAGCTTGTTTCCCGCCTTCCCTTTCGTTTCCCTCCAAACGGTTGCCACAAAAACAATTTATAATACACTTCCACCTTGGGCTGCAGTGCCAAATTTTCCTTGCAGGGGTCTCCTTTCGAAAAGCCCTCAGGCCAGCTTACTTTCCATCCAGTACCTTCGTCTCCTTTTTGGTTGAAAGGTGTTCGCCTTTAACATCAACCAAACATGTGCCCTTTCCCCAAAGCAATGGAGTCACGCCCCTCCCCGGTTCGGCCCCGGATTCGGGGTCCATGACTGTTTCTCCCCCAGCTTAAGGGTTTCGATGCAAGGCCTTGAAAAGGACTCCGCAAAAGGGTGGCTCGCCTTCTGTGGAGCCTCGGTATCTCGTTTTTGGGTGGTTGTAAAGGAGCAGCACCAAGCAACACACTGGAGGTTTAGGTTCTTCCGCGTGTCTTGGAACATTTACACACAACTCTTGAAACTTAACACTTGCCTATTGTGAATGCCTTGCAAGCCCCATCGTAAGAATGGCATAAACGATTGTGTAGTGAGAGGCTACATGTGGAGACCCTTCCCAATGAAACTTGTTGGTTCGATGAATCCGTAAAATGCGGCCCCTTGTCGACATCTTTGTTTGGAGGGCTATGTTTTTTGGATTTTGTCCTGCTTTTCCTTAACTTCTTGGCTGTTTGGCCTGTGTCTTCTTGGAGTCTGGGCTTTTCGGCTTTTGGTTTGTGGCTTTTTGGTTTCTTGGCTCTTTGGCTCTTTGGCTCTTTGGCTCTTCGGCTTTTTGGCTTTACTCTTTGTGGCCTTTGTGGCTTTGGCTTTCCGCATCCTCAGCATCATCAGCTTTTGGCTTTTTGGATGTTCGGTTGGTAAACCCCGACAACCCTAAGCCAATCCCGCAACCCACCACCCCACCCAAACCAACCCTAAGTCACCAAACTAGCACAAAGCCATTGCTAATAAGCCCACCTTAAACCCCCCCCCAAAGCCAATCTCTAACCCCCGTAAACCAGCACTAAACCCAAACTAAACTCGCTCTACACCCACCCTCAACAAACCCAAAGCAAACCCGACACCAACCGTTCCCTCCCCCCCCCCCAAACAAACCAAACCAACACTACACCATCCCACCTAAACCAACTCTAAACTTACCTTAAACCAGCCCTAAACCCCTAAACCAACCCCAAGAAGCCCACCATAAACCAGCACTAAACCATCCCAGTACCTAAAGCGCAGTCACCCCCAAACTTGCCCTAAAAATGCCCGGAACCCACCCTGAACCAACCCTAGCCAACCTATAATCCCAGCCCCCTATTAATGAATGACCCCAATTAATAAAAAATCGAAATCCGGGGCCCGAGACCAGATATGCACTCCGCACAATTGATTTTTAATTGAGCCAATACTAAACCAATACTAAAGTCTTGGAATCCTTATTAGGGGGCACTTTTAACAAGCTTCCAGCCCCACTTTTAAAAAGGTGGGTTCCCCAAAAGATGAATTCCCCAAAGGGTTGCTTCCCCAAACGGTGGGTTCCCCAAAAGGTTGGGTCCTTTTGGTGGGTTTTTTCAAAAGGTTGTCCCTGACTCTCTTCCCACTCCTTTTTTTTCTTTTTTCGCACGGCTTCCTGGCTTCCTGGCTTCCTGCCTGGCTCTCTTCCCCCCTTAGCCAATCCTTTAATTGGGTCCTTTAATTATTGGGGTGTCCCTCAAAAGAAAACATGTCCCCAAAAGCTGTCTAGCTGCGACTATCTCTCTCCCGTACATGCTGGCTAATTAATTACCTAACCTGCCTGGCTGCAAGCAAACAACCAATAAACTGAAAAACAAATAGAACGATACATAAAATTGTTAAACCGCTTACTCGCGGACCTTACAATTCAATCCATTTCCTCCAAATCCTATGTGAACCCTCACATTGTTGGAAAAGCAAAAACACCCAACCCCCAAAACCCCAATTAAAAAATATATGTTTTTGGGAGGGTTTTGTATAATTGGGGGGGGGGGGGGGGCGTATTTATTAATAGGGAGGTGGGATTAACAAATCCAACTCGTGATGCTGAGGTGTTGAAAAGGATGCTGCCAAGTTAAACCGATGCCGGGGATGTTGACAGCGCTGGTGCAAAACGAGTCAAGCCACAGCAGAACCAAGGGAGATCGCACCTGCCAGTTCCAAGACAGAAAATCTAGGAAAAAACCCAAAACAAACGGGGGAAGTTCAAAAAATGGACCTTCAAGCGACCGCGAGCGTGTTTTGACCACACCTACGTCATGCCTTAGTCTCGGAGCTTGTTCGCACACATCCCCCGAGTGGCGCAAGTTTTGCGAGCAGCCCGAGACTCAAGGTGGAGCGCCGGCGTGTTTAGGCTTGTGCCGAGGCAGCGAGCTGATGCCTGCCGGCCTCCACGCGCACGAGCTACATTAAGCACGCTAAGAAATGTTCGCCACCGCAGCAAAGCGCGGGCAAATCCGACGAGAGGCGGCTAATTTGCACCGGCCCTGCAAGCTTTCAGCAATCCTTTGGGCATTGGCTTGGGTTGTTCACACAGGCAGCGAGAGTACGCAAATTAAAGTTCTTCAACCCCCTGGACAAGGAACCCGAGATCCACCAATCTGAAAATCCGATACAGAGTCAGAGAATGCGACAAACTGAGAAACCACACCAACTAGATCTGCGTGTCCGAAAGCAGCCAAAAGACAAGTCTTGACAACTTGTCCCCTCCTCCCATGGACCGCATTTCGAGGCTGCGGTGTGCCATAGCTGCTGCTATTAAATGGCGCACGCCAGCCATTTCTGCGTAGGTGGCGAGAAGTTTTCCGCTTTGGGGGGGGAAGTTGCAGCATGTCAGCATGCCTGAGTCTGGCTGCTACCTTTAGCTTGGCTTCCAGTGTGGGCTGACTGCGTTGCCCTGGTACCTTGTTTGCCAGCTGCTTGCCTTGAGGATCGGGGTGACATACCGGCCGTGGCGATTTCCGACGAGTTTCTTTCTGCGGTTCGCTCTGGCAGAGTAGAAGTTCGGGGCCGTGTCGTGCAGGCGCGGGCGCAGCCAGCTTGGTCACCACCCCCCCAACAATTTTGTTTGTGTTCAAAATTCCAATTACGGTCCAGAAACCCGTATGTCGTGTCAACCCCGTGGAGTTGTTGGGATCACACTTATCACACAAACTAGTTTGGACGCACGTGGTCCGTTCTTCAAACTGAGCTTGTCGCAAGCTGTGCGCAAGTGCCAAATGTTTGCAGAAGGCCTTAGCTGGGGTCGCTTGAGCGACGAACGTCAACACTCTGTGCCACGTGTTTAACTCGAATGATGAGGGGGGTGGTGGTTGTGTCTTCCCCCCCTTGGTTGGTGGTAGGTGGGCAATCTCGATGTCTTGCTTGAGGCTTGAGTGCCCTTGCTTGGGAGGGTGGGTTGGCTTCGGCTGGCCCACTTCCGTGTGCAGTTCGCTTGGGCTGCCACACGATATCAACGTCTACACACTCGAATGCCCCGGAACGTTAAAACTCTGTGCCACAACTTTAACTGTTCCTTGCATAGCTTGTTAGCCCAAAACACTGCAAGACATGGTGCAATCTGTCAATCACTGATTTCAATTTGGCTTGGGACCATGGCCCCGATGAAAAGGTACCTGGCGTGCTTACCCGACCTCACCGTGTTTTCCCTGCCACCTCATTGATCGTAGGATGGTTTACAGTGCCTCCTAAAAGCCCAGACGAAAATAGGGTACATGTGCAACTCCGTTTCAGGGAAATCTCACCCTTCAGTGGTAGCCATTGATCCTTCTCTTTGGGTGGGTTTCAATATCAGCAAGTATTTGATTCATTGTGCCCTTTGCATCCCGGCACTGGGCAAGTTGAATCCCCACCGGCCCGACCGTAGGCGGAGGGCAACCGGGTTTCCTTCGAGGACGGGTGCGCGGAGTTTGACCACATCCTCCTGGCGACGGGGTATCGCCACTTGCATAATGATAATTCCAAGGACCAAACCTGACATGTTCAAAACGGAGTCAATCTTTTAGACGTGCTTTTTGGTTTAGGTGGCCTGCGTGGTTTGCGTTTTGTGGCGACAAAGTTCGCACCTTCACAACCTATCCCCAGACCTCTTGCACTCCCATGGCACCTAGGTCCAGCTCTGAAAGTTCTCGAAAAGGAGCCCTGGCTGGAGAATAAGTGACAACATGTTGAGAAACCCCGTGGTTGACCCCTATGAGTCACCCCCGGTTCATTCATGTGTCCCTGGGGAATCCGACCACTTTCCGAGGGGCTCCCCATTGCGTGGGGTGTGAGCTTTGGATGGCCGCAGGCCCACGGAAAGCTCGGCGGATTTCTGGCCAGGGGTCCGCCTCATACCCATCCATTTGACAAGGGCAGGGGCCCCGAGGATTGCCCTGCTCAGCCGCGACTCGATGGGCACAGTACCAAGTCTGGGAATACTCCCCCCAAACATTCCTGCGCAAACCACCGGCGATTCCTGCGGTGCATGGTGCATGTTGTCATCGGGTTCCCTTGGAAGTGGGTCATTCAAATCATTCTGGCCCTCTCCAGATCGAAACCCAATGGATTCCACCGGGCGGTCCACGACCCTCTCAATGGGGGTGTGACGGTTGCTGCCTTGGGATCCAAATCTCTTGACATACCCAAAGGGGGAATGTGCCCACGCGACTCCAGATTTTGAGGGTGATATGAGGCAAGGAGAAGAAGCTGAGCCGCTCTGGGCAAGGGAGTGCATGTACCCAGCGTGGTAGCGCCTCTTTCCACAAATTTGCCTAAGCATTAACCCTCTTCTTACGTATGGTGGGAAGTTTGCTGGGTCGTTCCCTTGGTCTGTTTGGGGTTGGGGATTTGCTCAGGATGATCAGTATGCAGCAAATTCGACCGGCTTAAGTCATTCTTATGGAGCGAAGCCAACTGGATGAGGTATTCCATGGCTTGTGGCACATTTTCCAAGGCCCTCAGTATTTTCCTCTTGTTGAAGCCGCACGTCGGTATCACTTGATTCTGGTGGGGTGGTGCTGGTGCTGGTGCTGGTGCTGGTGCTGGTGCTGGTGCTGGTGCTGGTGCTGGTGCTGGTGCTGGTGCTGGTGCTGGTGCTGGTGCTGGTTGTGGTTGTGGTTGTGGTTGTGGTTGTGGTGGTGTGGAGTTGTGTGGTGTGCAGCTGTGTCGCGTTTGTGGCCTACCCTCATGCAACCCCATTAAAAGTGATCCATTCCCAAAAAACACAAATTTGTTTCTCGGGGTCTCGGGGTTCCGTGTTTTCTGCAGGGAGGTCTTGCGAGCGCGGTCAGCGATCGGCCTCCTCACCTGCCGAGGCTTGGAGATGCCTTTCCTGAGTTCAGACCTCCAGGTACGCTTGCAGTCGGCGTTTCGATCGCGTTGATCCTGCTGGGTCATTTGTTTGACTGTTTCTATGTTATTAAAGTCAGAAACTGAGGTGGCTTACCTTTAGCCTACCACTTAGTTTGCGACTTTGATGGAGGTAAAATATTGGGATCAGTTGTGTTTGATGAAATCCTGCACCAGTTGGTAGATGGTGAATGCCAGTATGTGTCGTAATGAACCAAGAAGGCTATATTGTTTGATTTGGCTGGACGAAGTCCACCCCAGGCAGTTGGTCTATGCAAGTATTGGTGACCAGTAGTTCAAAGTTCCCGGAAAAGTCAATGTTCAAGATGCTTGTTTGGTTTAAAGGGAACTGGTAGTGAGGTACTGACAGATAAGTATGTGATCTTCTGCGGCGCCAAGTTTACCCATGTTCCCCTAGGAAAACGGACCACCCTTTGGTTTCATGTTTTGTGCAAGTAGCTGAAGTGTAGCAGCTAGGCGCTTGGTGGAAAGAGAGGACTGGTCTCGGGTTCCGGGCTGAAGTGCCATATTATGGGTGTGTTTGTGTTGAGGCTTGGAACCCCTTCTCAGGCTGGTTAGGGCACCAACACAAGCATCACCATTTTGGGGTCGCCGATTTTTGAGACACACACCCGACATACTAGTATCTTGCAGTTGCTAGTTGCTTGTGGCATGTTTTATTCGACCATATTTTCCAGGAGTCTCTGGTGGACCCCGAGAGCTCGGTCTCATGTGCTGAAACTCTGAACATGGGGGTCTCAAGCTTCCGATTCCCTATAATTGTCCCCTTTGGGTTCGTTTATGTTTAACTTTGTTTCAAGAAGAGCTGGGGGAATTGTTTTTTCGGAGACCTCCCCCCCAAAAAGAGCGGTTCTCCTTTCGAATTTCTTTTAAACCAGCCCCAAAAGGGCTATCCTCGAGTTGCGAGAAATTGGTCCGGGCCGTCGGCTGATCGGAATCGCGCCTACAGGACCAGCTGCAGCTAGATCCCTCCGATCAGCTCCAGCCGCTTCTTCTGGCGCACCAGGTGTGGCCGGTGAAGGCCAAGAACCTCGCCTTCGCGCCTCGGAAAGGGGTCGGTGTTTTTTTTGTGTGTGTTTCTCCGTGTTCTTTTTTTCTCCACTTATCAGGTAACCAGTAGTTGGTGGTTTGGATTTGGATTTGAACCCCCGTTCCTTTCTCGTCGAGGGCAGATGGGAAACTATTTTTGTTTAACCACCAAACAATCCAAGCCACAAGTTTGAGGGAAGCTGATTACTGCTCCAAAACGTGTTTGCACGGAGTATACAAAAGCAAGAAACTGAATATTTGAAATATGTTTCAGTCACTAGATTCCTGTCATGTGTTTTTGTTGTGTGTTCTATGTCAATGTATGGGTATGTGTCAAAATAGGGGCACCCCGAAACTGGTGGGTGTCCTTTTGGTTTCCCTTTAAACCGTAGCCCCAAAGTACAGACGACTCAGACACCGACCTGAGGTGGGCTTGTACCGTGGCCCCTACTTCGCCGCGATTGAGCTCATGTCTCGCTGGGCCTGCGGAGTGTTCTCCGGCCGTCTTCCGCCACTCTCGGAGGAGCCGAATGGGGCCGAAGAGGAACCCACTCGGGGGGTGGGGTGTCTTTTTTCGGTAAACCTTCTCCAAGAAATAAACAAACAAAGGGGTACCCTCGAAAAAGACAAAATCGCTTGGCGATTTGGCCCTTGGTGCGAGACTTTTAGGACAGAGACTTGGCTTGTCCACACCTACTAAATTGGTTAGACCTTTTGCAGAGGGGGGCTTGCAGCACCGAAAAAGATGGAGGGAATCAAAAGGGAAACCCAGAATAAACCCAATGGAAGCCCAAGCGAAACCCAGTTTTGGGAGTTCAAGCCCTGCTGAGCAGGAAGGACACCCAAAAGAAGCCGAAAACTCAAGCTTAGGAACTTCCACTTACTGCACACCCAACCCAATCCGGTGGTGGTTGACAGGTTATTTGAGACACAACCACTATGCGGATCTGTTTTAGTCCAGAGGGGTCGAAAAGGCTGGTCGATTGGTCCGTTTCGCATGTTTGTTCATGTGTCCTGTGGCTGTGTCCTTTGCGAGGCTTGTTATTCTCCAGGGATTTGGAGGGGAGAGGCGACTCACCACTTACGGAGCCGATCACCTGAGGTCCTTGGCACGGATTGGTGACAGAAACAGCTTAGCCCTTCAAGTCGATAGGTCGATCTTTAATAAAGTCGCGCGATCTGCCAATACTCAGAGTCAGTGTTCGCTGGCTTGGATTGGTTTGGGGATTTTTTAAACCCCTGGTTCTTGTGGAGGGTAAATAGGACACCACCAATGAACATCCTTGGCTCAGAAACGAGCTGTCGATGGCTGGCCTTGGCTCTGCAGTAAGCCTTGGGGGTTTTGGCCGGCCCATTTGAGTCCCCTTTCTTGGGCGTCCATTGCTTGGTGGGCGTTTCTCAAAAAGTGGACTCTGGTATTTAAAGGGAAATCTAAAGGGAATCAACCATTTTAATAGACCGCCAATGTCAGGTAGAACTAGTATTCACCCCAAAGTGGCCTTCCCAAACGTCCATTTGCTTGTCTTAGAGGAAACGCTGGCCCAGTTGTGCATGGATACTGGTTCCCTGTCGGTTTGGTGAGTTTCCAACTAAAAAGTGGTCAACCCCCAAAAGCGTTCCTGTTTCTACCAGGGTCACGGAGCCCAACTGGGCGGGATCGGGCTTCCCCGAGTCCCTTTGGCCGACAGGAGCGGTGAGCCATAGAAACGGCCAACCTCGCGCTTGCCTTTGCTTGTCGACCCCAGTGCTTCCAGGCAAGCCACTATAGTAGGTAACCAGGAATGGCTTTCTGTAGCTGTTCCATCATGGTTCGCCTGGTTACCTACCTTAGTGGTAGCTGGAAAGACTGGGTACTCCTCTGTTTCTTGGTTTCACGAAGTCAGATTTTTTGCCAACCACAAAACGCTCTTGGCTTAGAGACATGGCCTTGCTCTCCGCAAAACTCCCAACATGGCGCCCTTGTATTTGTAGTCTGTCTCTTGGGTTTCCCACAAAAATGAAATCATTTGCGCCCCAGTGAGCCATTCCCAAACTGAGGATGGACAAAACCAGTTGGGCCGGAGGAACGCCTATGAGCGCAGAGATTTGGGCCATGAATCCGATTTGGTGCGAAGTCCACCCACAGAATGCCCCTCCCCATTCGTGAAACTATTTTCGAACCCATCAACAAGGCCATCAGTAAGTCATTGTGGTTAATATATATTTTCTCTTGCTTAATAATATTTACACCCATCAATGAACCCAGCATATGAATCCTTCTCAAAATGAGGCCAGTAAAGTGGATGAGTTTGCCACAGGAGCAGCTTCAGGAGGCCTTGCACCACGAGCTCCAGATCCGAGCCTAGATGAAAGCAGCGTGATGGGGTCGCTAGTTGGGCGAATCTTTGTTTTGGCTCCTTTCTAGGTCCCCCAGTAGTGTCCTTTTACCGTTTCTTTTTTGGGGGAGGGTTCCCCTACTAGAATAGACTACACAAAAAAGGGTACCCTTATTCCAACCTCTCTACTGGAGGACCTAGCTTTGTGTGATCCATGTGAATTTGCAGGGGGTAGGATTCCCGGCGGAGTTGACTTTGTGCCTTTTGCCGAACCCTTCGCTGTGTTATATAAGTTCGGAATATACCTCCAAAGTCAAAGGCCTTGGCCTGAACTTTCCTTGGAAGCTACCGCGTTGCTCGTTGAAAGGGGAGATCTGGGAAGAAAAAAAACACACAGCCAGCCAAGTCTGGACCTCCATTAGTTGTTGTTTATGTTTGTCCCAAGGACCATGCATCACCCATTGGGCAACTGGATCTGCTTGCACATGAGTGAAACGACAAAACATCAACAAGAAGAACTTAGTTTAGGCTCATGCACTTCCTGGATTTCTTTCACCAGGAAGCCAAAGAAACCTGGAACCCTATTGGGCTCCATGTGATTTTTTTCAGAGCATACGTGTGTGTGTGCGCGCGTGGGTGAGTGTGTGTGTGTGTATGTCATGACTTGGACCGCAAGGTGCGTAGTTTTCTTCTTGGTTGTCTCGCGAGACTCGCCCATGGCAAGTCGCTCACAGTGACCTCGGGCCCCATGAAGGCTCCTTTCAAAGGTTGAAGCCGTATGTCAGGTGTTTGAATGGAATGCCTCCGTTTTTTGGGGTTCCACTATTGTAAAAGGCCATGTTGTGTCTATGATTCACTTGGATGTGCGCCTCATATGTGCGGAATGTTTGTACGCCTGGGTGAGCCCCTGGTTCAAGAGTGTTTCATCCGCTTGTTCATACGGCCCATGTGCCGCTTAGCAAATGGTTGTGCGGTCTTTTTGATTTGCGACAGGCTCCATGCTGGAGGCCCAGCCAAATCCCTTGGGATGCCTTTCAGGTTGGGCTGCCTTACAGAGTTACTGGTTGGAGTTGGGCTCATGGCAAGCCCACCCTGGAGTTTGGTTTTCAGGCACAACACTATGACCCCATCCCCATGTCACTGGCTTGAAGGCTAGGGGATAAGCCCAGCCAGACTCATAGAATCTCCCCCATTCAATTGTGTTGGGCCTGGATTGTTCCTGGTGTTGTAACTGTTTTAGTTTCTCTTTGTCCCTGGTTGATTCCTGTGGTTTCTCCTTGTTTTGTTCCTGTTGTGCCCTGGTTCCACAGTTTTCCGGCTTTCCCTGTTGTGTTCTTGCTGTATTCCTGGGTGTGCTCCTTGTGTTTCTTGGTTGTGTCCTTGAATTATACATATTAAGTGTCCTGTTTTTCCTGTTACTATCCTACATCTGTCACCCTGTTTTTCCTGTTTTATCCGATGTGTTTTCCCTGTGTTTCCCGTTTTCCCTGTGTTTTTCCCGGCATTTTCCAGCGTTGCCCGTGCTCTCCGTGTTGTTCCTATGTCCTAAACGACCGGTTCAATTTTACCTCTCAGGCCAGCAGGTGCCGCGGCCCCAGTTCCCCCACGACTACGTGGAGATGGCGGAGCGCCTCTCGGGCTTTGCCCAGGTGCGACCCACCGAGATCTTGGAGGAGACGAATTGTCCCAATTGCACAGTGTTTTGTTTTTCTGTTGTTTACCTTTTTTATTTGATTATTGAAAACAATGCAACACCACATGGTGCCTTTTTTTATAGCAGCCCAACCCAATGTTTTTATTTGTGGTGTGTGTGTGTGTTTACAAAAACCCAATGGAGTGATTGCTGTTGACAAAATCCATTTCGCACCACCTGAGAAGCCTGGAGTGATGCGTCCCCTGTAAACACCAACAAACAATGGTTGCCCACGGTTTCAAAGTGGTGCAGGATTTCGTCCATCCACAGTATGTTGTAGAGAAGGAGGAGAAACCGGGACTTGGGGCCACAGACAAGGGTGTTTTCTCAGGTGGGAAGAAGCCACCATCAAACATGGAACTCCAAAGGAGGCAACTAGTTGCTTCTCCATGAAGTGTGTTGGTATGTTTGTTTGATTCGACTTGGGTTGTGTCATTCATATTAATTATGATTCCAGTATAGTGGAGCCCTAAGCAAAAGGGTTTGCTTCCGGATACGGGGGCCCCAAGACTGTGTCCTGCTCTTTCTGTGGTGTCCCTTGAAAAGAATCCAAACGGGCACCGACTCAAAGACGGGAACGGCACCCAAATGGTGCATCTGTTGTTTTTTTCCCCAACAGGAAATCAAAGGTGATGAATCATTTGTTGTCATCTGGATGGTTCGGGAGTTAGCTAGTCCTATGTCTCGAGTCCAGGCAAGGTGGGTGGAATATCGAACCCTTGTAACTGGGGTGACAATTTGATAACATTTGGGCAACACTCTATTTGTGTATTTGTCAAAACACGGGGACCTCAAAACTCGTAGTTTTCGATTGGGTTTCCCTTCAGCAAGAAAGGTACCCTCAGAATAACCCCGAAATGTAGGTTTCCCCGGTGAGGCCAACCCCCCCCCCCCCCACTTTTCAGGATGTGTCCCATCCGCTGCACCGAGCGCTCATAGAGGGGCCGCTGCTGCCGTGCCACTATCGCCTGCAAGGCTTCAAGGCCGCGTGTTTTGCCCAGTCCCAAGACGACCTTTGAAGCTATCCTTTTTTGGCAGGGGGGGTGGGTTGGTGGTTGAGGGTTGGTGGTTCAGGGTTGAGGGTTGGAGGTTGGGAGTTGGGGGTTGGGGTATGGGGGTTGGGTGGGGGTTGGGAGGTGGTTAGTGAGGCATCGCTTAATTGGTGGTTTAGGAGTGTGTGGTGCCCAGCGCGCGCTTTTTCTGAGTAAGGCAAGCGTGTTTTATGCCTGGGAATAGCACACAACAAAGCACTTGCTGGGATGTTGGATGCTGGTGGTTTGACACATGCTATAAGAAACTCTTCAAGCATATTTTGAACCAGACTTGATACAGCCATGCGGGGGAATGGAACCGGACATGCAATCAAGCTAAGCTAGGCACAGGTAGATGCACTTGAAACGTGCTAGAAAGTATGAAAGCGTTTGCGCTTAGCGGGAACCCACCCAAAGATAGGTTTTTCTGTGGAGCTACAAACACGGGCACTAGAAGGGCCTACATAGTTAGAATGGTTTGTGGTTCACAGAAGAACCAGTGGCAATTACCATTGGGGAACCCCACCAACATTGATTTCATGTTTTGCAGGTCTGCAAACAGGGCGTCAGTAGTACAAGGGTTTGCCCCTGGTTCTCACCAATTTCGTCTGACAGTTCTGCAGGCTGTGCCAGAGATGGCCGCTTCGGCTCTCGCAGAGTGCTTGGAAGCCTATCCCTTGTGAGAAAAAGCGGCCCGAGAGGGGCAAGGGGCAAGGGGTTCAGGTGGGTCTAGGGTGGCTTGCGGCTTGGTGGTTGGGGCACCGGGGTGTGGGGCAGGGCCGGCAGGGGAGGGTCATCTTAATTGTACACGAAGGGTCTCGACTTTAGTGGGAAGATCATTGTTCCAGTTCACGCCCTTTCTCCCTGCCAGGACGTACTGGTGGAGGCTCTGGTGATGTCCAGGTGCAAAGCCTTGCTCTCCACGTGCTCTCGGCCGCGTTTCGACATTTGACTGATCGACCCGAAAGCCGAAACGCTCGGCAACTTTTTTCAGCTGCCAAGGCGAGAAACAGAAAGCATGTTACGAGGTGTCCATTTGCTTCCGGTTTCATAGAGCTGGACTGTTTGCGTCCATACCCATTTTGACGCCTTATGGGCTTATTTCAGGCTTATTGAGATTCCATTCACCCTTTTTTACGTCCAAGCCTGGGGGGCTCTGGGGGGCTCTGTGGCTTGCTATCCCCAGGTCCATTGGCGTTTGCCCATTTTAGGAACTGCCCAGATCATAGGCTTGCCATTTGGGTATCCCCGAGGTTTGCAAAATGTCCATGGGCGGAAACGGTTAATTGTTTGGGCGAGAAACCTGTCGAGCATTATCATTATTATTATTATTATGTGTCGGCTCTTTTCCATGTGCTTCTGTTTCTTTGTCGGTAAATGTAGTTTTGGGGGTGCCTTAAGATAGGAGGATCCCAAAGCTGGTGTTTATACTTTGGGTTTTCCTTTCACACCACCCCAACAAAGGTGCCTTAAACAAAGATATAGATTCCTTTGCCGCAAAAATACACCCATGTGTGTCACCCTGTCCTGGGTGACCTTGAACTCTTGACTGTTTTGGAAAGGAACACTTCATACGACTTGCCAGCAACAAGTAAAATTTGGTGGTGTGGCCGATCTTTGCGATGCGCGAAGCAGCAAGCTTCACTTCTTGTAGGTCCGTCGGACAGTTGCTTTGTGAACGGAAACACCATATAGTCAAAGAAATGCAAGTTCATATCTTGTGAAAGCCGGATGGCTTGGGAAGTGCCTGCAAAGACAACCCGTCTTGGTCAGAAAGTCGGGAGCGTTACGGCCACAGGTTCGGTCAGAGTGTTCCGTCTATGGTCTGTTTTCGAGGGGCATGGGTGGGTGGGGGGGGGTACTTGTATGCAAATATATATACCTAGAACATCCGCTGTGTAAAATTTCTGCCGTTTGATGAAAAAGCACAAATTTCCGTCGTTTCGTTTCAAATCCGCCGTTTCGATTCACAAGTGCTTTTTGGAGCCTTGCTTCCTTCCATAGTTTTCCTGGAGCGGGCAGCGTATTCAATGGCAGGAAAATCCGCTTTTTGACCGGCAAAATCCGCTTTTTGACCGGCAAAATCCGCTTTGTTCACGAAAATCGTGAGTGCAGAAGTTGCAGAATTATCAAAGATTTTATGATTAGGAAAAACGCTCGCAAATTTGAAAAACGCTCGCAGGGGTGAAAAAGCAGATATTTCTGAAAAAGCAGTTATTTTACACACAATGGAGGTCCTAGGTATATATACACAACATATCGTGTATAGCTGAAAAACAGGGGAACATCGCTGATTTGTCCATGTCCTTTTGCAAACAAAGGACACTCACTAAAACCGAAATCCCGAATCTCACTCATTCCCCCCATTTCTCTTGTGGCAGCTGCATATTCTGACCGCATGCTTCCTTAGGTACAGCAACGTGAGCGTGGCGGCCATCTACTTCTCGGAGCCGCTTTGCCTCAAAGCTCCTGATCAAAACCCGCTTAAGATGCGACCGCGAATCATAGAAGTTGACAGAAACAGCATTGAACCGACAAGAAGCATCGTTGCAGGGCTCCTCCTATTTCGTATTTTAGGGTACGCAAATGTGGGCCCAAAGTAGAGCAATCTCTTGCTGGGGCACCTTGGCAGCGCCTTGGACCTTTGAAGCCCACTCCCCGATTTTCACTTTGAGCCTGGGAGATCCATGGGTAAAGCTTTGTTTGGCCAATCCGCGGAAGTGAAGATCGTTGTATGAGTTCGGAAACGAAAAGGGGAGCAATTGCTTAATTTACCCAGAAGGAAACTACAAGGGGATAGTCATCTTGAATGTTTCCAGCAGCAAAAGGCATGGTATTTGTTTAATAGTTCCACAAGGAAACTAAAGGAGGAGTGTGCTTTTTGATGTTGCCAGAGCCAAGAGACGGAACCATTTTCGGGCGAATGAAGCGAGCATACCCCGACCGGGGTTTGCGACAGCTAAGCTTCCTTTCTTCCAGTCCTTGTTTCTTTTTCAGGCTGTCTTACAACTTGGTTTGTTCAAAATCAATCCAAAGTCCGTTTGCCAGATGTCAGATCCGGCTTGGAGCACCCCAGAGACCAACCATTTTCAGGCGCCTGGCTTCCTTGTGGCTTTTCCCTAAAACCATCCAAAAAGGGGACCCAGCATCCATATGGCTATGAATATTATCAAGGAACCCTCTCACAAGTGTTTGGTGGACATCCCTACCTAAATGATGTCCACCGAAGGGTCCCCTATTAAAATTCCTGCCCGGTCCTACCCATAATATGGCTACGATGTTGAAGAGTGAGTTGGAATCCTGCCAAACAACTTACAGATATAGATCGCCATGTCAACCAACGGGTCCCTTCCTTCAGCCCTCCGGGTGGATTACCCGAATGCTGAGGCCAGGCTTCCGCTTCTTCCTTTTTGGAGACGCGGCGCCTGGGCCTGGAGGCACCGTTGAGCGTTGGCCGTGGGGAATTCGGTAGGACAATGTCACTGACGCATATATATATATATATATACACCCCCTATATATAGATATATTGTACGCCGAGCACATTCAAGCATACATGTACTTACACGTCCCCTCCCCCAAACAAAACATGCGTGTTGATCACGTAAAAATGAAGCTCATTTCTTTGAGACAACTGTTGGCAGGTGACTTGGCTTTTCACCTTCTTGTGTGTCCAGCATTTCCCATTGACGGCGACTGAATAACTGAAAGGACCATCGACCCCCAACCAGAAAAACCGACAACATGAAACCCAACATTATTTGAGGGTACCCTTTTTAGATTGTAGATGGGTCCCAAAAGCAATCCAAAGGAAAGCCAACATTTTGGGGGTCCCTATTTTGACACATTCCCACATGAGCCCGACGTTGAAAGGTAACACAACATGAAGCCCACACCAACTGGAACCTCCATCGGGCAGGCTCTGTGTGCCCGTGCGGAGCTGGCGGAACGTTCTGCTGCCCGGGCTCCGGGGGTTCCCGGGTTTGTTTCTCAAAGGGATGTGGAACATCAAGTGGGTCCCTATTGGTGTGTAGCTCTTTTGGGGGTACCCGTTTGTCTTTGGATTCTAAAGGGAAACCAAAAGGCAAACCACCATTTTGGCCGGGATGACTAAAACAAGGCACACCTCTATGGGTATGTATCAAAATTGGGTGACCCCAAAAAATATGGTTCTCCTTTTGCATTGCTTATAACGGGCATCGAACCTCGAGACAAGACGAGCCACCCCTATGTTGCTGATTGAGTCGTTCGTGCTTGATGGGGGTCTGCAAAGAACAGCATTGCTGACATACCGGAGGTTTGGAAGTATTCAGCCTGAGTTCTGGAAGCTGAATGCCCTCTTAACATGGGCCCCCAATATTCAAATCAACGCAACCACAAAGCATGCAACAAACCCGTTTCATAGGCAAGGCAACGCCAGATTTGTGAGGGTCCATTGACGATGGCACATTTGACACGTCTATTTGCATGAATCGCGGGATAACTCATGTGGAACCTGCATTCGTCAGGCTTGGTAACAGGATGTCATTGTTTTGGGTGGTGTTCCAGCTTACCTTCCATTGTGATCTCACGCGGAACTGGGCTGGGGGTGTGGGTTCACCCCACAACTAATCCAAACCACTTTGGGCAACTATGTAGCTAGCTAGATTATCTCCGAAATCGCGATGTTTTCGGCGCGTTACGCTTTGTGACCTTGTTCATGGTGTTTGATTTACAGAACCCTTAATTCAGGCGGAGTCAACCCAGCTTGACATGAGGGGATTTCGACCCTGGAATTTCGAGACCAGATGGATGGATTTGCCGCCTAGCCGGGTCTGAGGCTCTCGTTGCCGGAAAGTCTTCTACTGCAGCGTGGACAGAGATGCCGAGCCAAGAACTAGAACCGAACGACCACCACTGAGCAGCGCCCGCTGCTCACCCTCCATTGTCATTTTTGATATATAGGTGGGTCTACTACCTGGCTTCATGTTGCTTTCTTGTAGGGTCTACATAAACCTTGACAACCGTGTTTGGTAGAACTAAAGGTCAAGCATGTTTGGTCGCTGCTTATTTGAGCCGAGATCAAACCTGGGTAGATGCAGGTTAGTGGGGGGACAGTCCCGACCAGAAATAGGAGCGGTGTCCCCTAGAAACAAACACATCCAAAGGGGCGCCGCGATTCTACAGCACCCCTCATCAGGCCCAGTAAATCCGATTGCGCGTGTTCGGCTCATTTTGCCTGCCTGCAGTACACCGAGTCAGGGTTTATTTGAGAATCTCGGCTTACCGGCTTTTCTATAAATGGGTGTTTTTTTTCCTTGTTTTTTGGGCTTTCATGGAAACCCAAAGTAAAGCCACCATTTTGGGGGCTCCCCTGAAGAAAGACACACCCGATTATGCAAATATGTGCTTATGAAGTTGCTGGGGTGGGGTCTACCCCTTCACGCACCTGACCCACCTCCCCAGCGTCCAAATGGTCATCATAATCTCTTTTTTTCGACTTCAATTGTAGCAGAGATGAACAAGCTACATGTAAAAGATGCGTGGACATGATTATCATGATGACTGCTGGTGATGCTGAGGATGCGTCATGATGATCATCATCCGATTTGAAATGCAAAAGATGCGTGGACATGATTATCATGAGGGTTGCTGGACACTTGAAGAGCGCCCCGATAGACTTAGACGCTCCAATTAGCTAAGTGATTGGTAACTATGCTTATAAAAGGTGAACTGGGGCTGGGCTGGGGGATTGACTAGGGGATACTCACAACCCTAGCTAACTCCCGGGCTATTTTGGTTCAACTGCGCAAGATGGAAAGCCGCCTTGTTGTTCACCACAAGTTGCGCAGGAGTGCCAGCGCAACGGCTGGCGAGCGCACAAGCTGCCGCCTCAGCAATGGTGGTCGGAGTGCTGGTCGTTGCTGGTCGTTGCATGTGGCAGCGTCCCAGTGAATACGGAGACTAGAACCCATTCAACAGGTCCAAACTCACTCCATTCCAACACTTCATGTTCCTGACCTCCCCAATCCATCACCATCGATTCCGATTTGTTTGTAAAGGCCATGGTATTGGTGAACCGACAGGAGGTGAAGAAACGAGATTCCTAGATTCAGGTAGGTGAACTGTAGAAATTCGTGCAGAAACATTTTAATGGACATGGGTCCGACCAGGTCTCCTTTTGGCGCTGCAAAACAAAGTTGTTGTCCCGAAAACGGAGGGGCTTGGGGAAGAACAGGCCGCGGGTTGCCCCAATTTGTGCTTTACAAAGCAACCCATTAATGCAGCTCCTTTGCCTGCGGATCTCTCAGTTTCAGGTTTCCAGTTACTTTGTGCTACCAGGACACAGCAGTCGTTTGGTGGACGCCCTGTCTCGCATGGACATACAATCGATTACGGTTTTGGACTTGTTGTAGAATTCGCAGCCTTTTTGTTTGCCTCGTTGGAAGGATTGAACATGGCAGTTTCATAGCCACACGGGGTTTAGAATTCCGGTGGACAACACAATCGCCTGGACGATGAGCAAAAGCGGACAATTAGAATCGTGAGCTCGTACATGGTTTTGGGTATATGGCGTCGCGCCCCATTTTCAGTTTTATCAGTTGACGTTGTGTGCATTGGAGTATTTGCCCAGGCAAGTCCTTGATTGGAGGGGAGGACAAGCTCAGAGCACATAAACTTAAGCAGGTCCATGAACACTGTTCCGGTCCACAGCCTGACTATAGGCCGCGTGCCGCTGAGTTCGCGTGGTACTTTGGTCCCAGATTAGAAGTGCAGTCATGAGTGCCAAGGTCAAAACACTTCTTTACTCGGGGTTGGCAGGAATGCTCATCAACCCCTTACCAGAGATAGACAACCATTGCAAGGATTTCTAAATTGAAGATAGTTTGACTGTGGCTGGAGTCAGATGTGATGAATGCAGCCATTTCGGGATATGAGTTAGTCCTGTCCAAACATCTGCGACATGGGGTGGACTAAGGATGGCACAGAGTACCCGAGAGTTGGGCCAAGATTCCCGAGGTGCCCCGTTTCCGATTTTGTTCGTAACTGGATTCACAGATGGATATAAGGATGTGTTCCCGAAATGAGGGGGGGAAACGCACTTAGACATATCCCTTGACAGACTGGGTTTCCTCAGATGTGTGCAGCGCGCAGCTTCCGCGCTGACAAATAGGCCGGCTTTTGAACCAGTAGTCATCCCTTGTTATTGAAATTATAAATGTCAAACAGATTCAACCTTTGATTTGCTGTCTTCGTTTGTTTATGTCTAAAATATCAATAAACGTTTAAAACCCAAGAGGCTTGAACCACTTCGTCGAGGTTGGATGAATACTTGGTTCTCACCATATTCCTCTCAAAAGGCACTGCAAGGGTAAGAACCTGCTTTTTACCATAGCAATTTCCCTTGGGTTTGGATCTATCTGAACCAGCCCGTGTCTTTATGCCCTGTGCCTCAGGTTGGAATGCACTGAGCAAGAGAGCCAGGCAAGAAAAGCAACAGGCGGCTCGGAAGTTCCATTGTCTGACAATGAACATGGACCAAGTGCCTTTTCAAGAGGATGTTCGTCTTGAACCGGCCTGTCCGCTTTCATGGGACAGAGTTTATGTTCTTGTAAATATGTTAAGGTTCACTGGATAGGGAGCCGACGCCACGCATCACAAAGCTAAGGAGTAAGTCAGTGCGAGCCTCACCGCCTGGAGGGGCCCGCAAACCCAGTAAACATATGCAAGTGTTTCAATCATAAGGGTGCGGCGGGCGCTTTTTCAAGAACAACCATCTCATATCCCCCAAAGGTTTTACTCTGAGGTGACCGTGTGTTTTGCCTTTTGGTCAAATGTCAGATTGTGTTGAAAACGGATGTGGCAGGTTCTCTTTTTCCAACGAAAAGCAACATACAGGCGTAACACCAGGTTTGCTTACCTCTTGCCGGTTTTTTGTTGGAAGATCAATCAAGAAAGCATGCCATACCATTCTAAACAGCTTCTAGGACCCGCCCCCCAGTGGCCTCCGTTGCTCTATTTTGAGGGGTTACTTGACGCCCACTTGGGGGGCCTCGTGCAAGATAAATTGCTGCGAATGTCGGCCCAGACTGAAGAGACGCGGTCTTACAACATCCTGCTGGCATAGCGCTGCAAAATGCGAGAAGGGCCAGTCGATTTTGCAAGCTTCTGCAAGTCCAGTCTCAAGTGTATGAAACCTTGCGCTCCAGACAGATTGCTTCACGTATGCTGTCATAGGGTTCATACATTTCTTCAACCATCATCCCAGCAACAGGAAGCTCACTTTGATTTGGCCTTTCCAAAGATGATGTTTAAAGCAACTTGAGGGAATCAGGGTTTGACCCCATGGTTTCTGTGGCTGAAATTGAGTGAACCTCGTGTGGTAAATTCAGGGACTGGCAAACAAAACAACTGCTTGGCACGCGCCTTTGACCGCCATGGCCATGCTTGCGGAACCTCGCGATCCAGTGCGGGGTCCTGCATAGTCGGAGTGAACCCGGACTCAGGGTGTCTGACAAGCTGAAAGGCCGGTGGTTCAGTCAGCGGCACCTTTTTTTTGTTGACTTGGAGATCATTGCTATCCATCTATACCAAAAGGGCACCAAGGGCAATGACTAACCACATGATCCAAAAAAAACAGCTGATCAGTGGCAGCTTGCTTTTCTCTGTTGGTGGGTTCCGCATGGCCAAGGGCATGCTTTCTCGCAGGGTCGCTGGGTCCACTGGGTCACTGGGCCCAGTTGTCTAAAAGGAGATTCTGCTAAAAGAGACCACCAAACTTGTCCCAAAAAGGACTTGGCTTATAAACGGGCCAGCCATTCAAGAAAGCGGCGCCAAATGTTGCCAAGGTTCCCCCTTCCGGAACCCCTTTTGGATAATTTTCAGGGTATCTATATAGTTGTTGGCACCACAACATGGACCATACGTTCAAGATGAGTGGCAAAGGGGAAGCTGGCGTGGTGGAATTATTGCACATTGGGAGTGTGGCCCCATGAAGAACCGGTCCAGGTCACACAATGGCTGTTTCTTGAAAAAAGAAACTGCTATCCGGATTCCAGGCGGCATTTGAAAAGAGGACGCGCAAGTTGACCGCCAGCCTCAGACTCGTTTTCTGACTGGAGGCCCCTTTGGACTTTTTTTCTCCTTTTTTTTTTCTTGGAATGTCCCTTGGGAAGGGAAACAGGCCCAAACAAGTCAAAGTTGGAAATTGAGGGCCCCCCTGAGCTGGAGGTCTCTTCAGGCGAGCTTCTTTTTTGAAGGTTCGGAAAGAGAAATAGCGCGCCTTCAATCAACATGTTGAAATTCATTGGGGAGAGGCTTCCCTTGAACCAGTTGGGCGATTTTGGGCCCGGCTACGGGCTAGTGAGGAACCTCAATGCGCTTCTGGTCCCAGGATGTCCCGCCGGCAAAGCGGAGAAAGCAGGCGTGGACGGAACTGACTGAGAGTCAAACGGCTTGCCAGGCTTGACTCGCCTCTTCTTTCAGACCCTGTTGGCCTGTTGGGTTTCCTTGATTTAGCTTTGGAGCAGAAGTGTTGCATCCGCGCGGTCTTGGCCGAGGCCGCAGTACCCTCTGAAGCACGAGGAACAATTCAATTTGTACACGCACATGTTTTTTTTTTTTTTTTTGGGGGGGGGGGAAACGGATCATTTGGCACCGACCACAAGCGCATATGCAGATATGAGTCAAAATATGAGTCAAAACAAAAGAGTGGTCGTCCTTTCGGTTTGCACATAGATATATCTGAAAAGGATAACCTCAACACACCCTCATAATTACATGGTGTTGGACAATAGCCGTTTCGGTGATGCCAAGACGAGTCATTTCTAGTATGTACGGCTCCCAGGATATCTCTTCTGTCACTTGCAGAAATAGGAGGCCGTAAGCCCACGATTTCGCAACAGGACTTTATGTGTCCCTTGCCGGCAGGATGCCTTAAGGAGCGCTTGGGGATGGTGACTCGATGCCATGTTTCCCACAAACCTGTCAATGTAATGGCTCTCATCTTGCGAAAGCGGGCAAAGGAGCGAAGACAGGCTTTTCATGTGCTTGTCACGTCCCCAAACCTGTGACTAAGAGCAACGTACATATATATATATATAATATACATATATAAAAATATATTTCAAAAACATATAAATGTAGAGAGAGAGAGAGAGAAAAAAAAAAGAAAAGAAGGAAAAAAAGAAAAGAGGGAGCTGAACAACTTCTTGCTAGTCTTGTGTATTTACCGGGGCTCGGAAGCACCCAACTTTGTCAGAAACGAGTCTTGTCCATGTCAACCGCGGCTGCTTTTGCCGCGAAATAGTAGAGAGTAAACAGGACATAACTCTCCTAATTCCTACGCAATCCAAACCATCAAGCTGAAAGGATGTTAACCTGAATCTTAGTGGCGTCCTAAGTTATCCAATGCATATACTGCCTGAATGCACAAGAAGCTGCTGATCATTTGGGTCATTCATGCAGTGTCAGAGCGTTCAATGACCATGGTTCGGGGCCGCGGATGCAATCATACGATTGCTGTATTCATCCTGGGGGGATCTTTTAGGGCATGGCTTGCGAGGTCCCTGCGCATCACTCACACGTTGAACCCGTTTTCTGGCTTGTGCCTTGCCGAGACTTGCCTAGAATTGGGACTGAAGGCCTCCCCGATCATGGCTGCGACACCTAGAATGTCCTCGATTTGCGTGTCTTCCAGGGAAGTTTTTTCGTCTTCAAACACGAAGCTGCACAGTTGTCCTGCTCGCTCAGGAGCTGGTGAGCTGCGAGCCCTTGAGGCGCGCGCAAAAAAAACAAAGGATTCCCAAGAGCGGCATTTGGTTTGCCTGATTAAACCATTGCGGTATTTGTTCAGGAAACCAAAAGGGGATGGGTATACTTGTGTTTCATTTGGCACCAAGATTTGAGACCATCCTGGAAACTGGGTAGAGAGCCAAAGGGGCAATGTTGCATTCGGGCAAGACGCCGCAGGGTGCCGTTTTGTTGTTTTGTTTTGTTTTGCGTTCCTTGCGCGGAAGCCCTCCATCTCCGAGTCATGGGGATGGCTCACGGGCTTGTCCAGCGGCCCTCTGATGCGCGGTCCCGTTGCTTTGTGCCCAGAGGGTGTAAAAGAAGGAAACCAAAAGGAAACTCAATTTCGGGGAGGGGGGGTTCTCCTATTTTGACACATACCTTTTGGGGTAACCATTCTGGTGGCATCTAAGTTTTTCCCTCTTCGCCAGGTCTGAGCTAGCGCCGGCGTTGCCTTTGGCACAGCTCCGTTTGCGGCAGGACACAAAGCGAAAAATCAAGCATGAAACTGCAAGGAAACACGCTCAACCAATTTGTTGTTGACAAGAAGCAAGGGGCCACCATTCCAAGCACGCTTCCTTGTTTAGCCTAGCCGTGTCTTGAACCAATTCCTATTTTGTCATCCTTCCCTAACATATGCGAATCACCATATTATAATATGTATATATATATATATCATATATATATATATATGTATATAACATACCCATACATTTAGTCATACATACATACATACATACATACATACATACATACATACATACATACATACATACATACATACATACATACATACATACATACATACATACATACATACATACATACATACATACATACATACATACATACATACATACATACATACATACATACATACATACATACATACATACATACATACATACATACATACATACATACATACATACATACATACATACATACATACATACATACATACATACATACATACATACATACATACATACATACATACATACATACATACATACATACATACATACATACATACATACATACATACATACATACATACATACATACATACATATTTATATATGTAATGTTTGTTGCAGGGTAGCCTTAGGTTCCCACTCCTTGAGGAGCTCCTAGAGCTGCGGCGTCTCGGCCTGGAGGCTCGGCCTGGCAGCCATCTGCAGGCGGCATCCGCGCCCGGACACCGGTGGGTTCCGTGACACGCGGCCCGAGAGGTAGCTGGTTACCCGTGGGTGTTTGTTTTTGGAAGCCCTGGGATAGAGAGATTTTTCCCCAAACAGTTTACTGTGAGGGGTTCTAAATTCATTTAAGGTGGCTCGCCTGTTGCCAAGCCCTAGCCTGGATGCCTGGCACAGCTCTCTGGGTGGACGGGTTCATTTGTCTCCCTGTGTCTCCCTTCATTTGTCTCCCGTTGTCTCCCCGCCTGGATGCCTGGCACGGCTCTCTGGGTGGACGCGTTCGTTTGTCTCCCTGGGTTCACTTGTCTCCCTTTGTCTCCCTTCATTTGTCTCCCGTTGTCTCCCAGCCTGGATGATCCAGTCTGGGTGGACGGGTTCATTTGTCTCCCTTTGATGCCTGGCACGGCTCTCTGGGTGGACGGGTTCTCCCTTCATTTGTCTCCCAGCCTGGATGCCTGGCGCGGCTCGGGTTCATTTGTCTCCCTTTGTCTCCCTTCATTTGTCTCCCGTTGTCTCCCAGCCTGGATGCCTGGGTGGACAGATTCACTTGTCTCCCTTTGTCTCCCTTCATTTGTCGCCCGTTGTCTCCCAGCCTGGATCTGGCACGGCTCTCTGGGTGGACGGGTTCATGTGTCTCCCTTTGTCCCCTTCATTTGTCTCCCGTTCTCTCCCAGCCTGGATGCCTGGCACGGCTCTCTGGGTGGACGGGTTCATTTGTCTCCCTTTGTCTCCCTTGATTTCTCCCGTTGTCTCCCAGCCTGGATGCCTGGCACGGCTCTCTGGGTGGACGGGTTCATTTGTCTCCCTTTGTCTCCCTTCATTTGTCTCCCGTTGTCTCCCAGCCTGGATGCCTGGCGCGGCTCTCTGGGTGGACGGGTTCATTTGTCTACCTTTGTCTCCCAGGATGTCTGGCACCCCTTTGTTTCCCTTCATTTGTCTCCCGTTGTCTCCCAGCCTGGATGCCTGGCACTGTTTTTTTGGTGGACAGATTCACTTTTCTCCCTTTGTCTCCCTTCATTTGGCTCCTGTTGTCTCCCAGCCTGGATGTCTGTCACGGCTCTCCAGGCGGACGGATTCACTTGTCTCCCTTGGTTCCCCTTCATTTGTCTCCCATCTCTGTGGGTGGACGGATTCATTTGTTTCCCTTTGTCTCCCTTTATTTGTCTCCCGTTGTCTCCCAGCCTGGATGCCTGGCACGGCTCTCTGGGTGGACGGATTCATTTGTCTCCCGTTGTCTCCCAGCCTGGATGTGTGGCACTCACGCTCCGCGGTTTCCTTCACTTCCCGCGGTTCTGTCCTTTTGGCGGGGTCTGGTTTGCCTTCGGCTTTGGCCCTGGCTTCGGTCATTCCTTGTCTTGTGGATGTTGGGGACAGGGTCCTCCTCTGTCTGCCCTTCATCTGGACTTCGATTTCGCTTGGGCTCGTGGTGGGTCGTCTTCCTTGTCTATCGTTGGCTACACCCTGTCTGTTCGTTCAGTGCCTCGTTATCAGTTGCGGTCCCGAGCTGACGATAGCGGTGCGCTGCGGTGCGCGGCTTCAGCTACGAGAAGGCTCTGTTAACCCCCGGTGAAACAAACGTGAATCACGCTGGAGTTAAATCCTCTATCGATTCTTCGAGGATGTTCAACGAACCTTACGCTGAGATACCCAGTGGCGCTCTTGGCACCTGGGGTTGTCCCGGCTCTCCCGGCGGACGGGTTCATTTGTCTCCCTCTCCCTCCATTTGCCTGACGGATTCATTTGTCTCCCCGGTTGTCTCCCAGCCTGGACGCCTGTCACGGCTCTCTGGGGTGGAGGGGTTCATTTGTCTCCCTTTGTCTCCCTTCATTTGTCTCCCGTTGTCTCCCAGCCTGGATGCCTGGCACGGCTCTCTGGGTGGACGGGTTCATTTGTCACCCTTTGTCGCCTCCCAGCCTGGATGCCTGGCACGGCTCTCTGGGTGGACGGGTTCATTTGTCTCCCTTTGTCTCCCTTCATTTGTCTGGCACGGCTCTCTGGGCTTTGTTTCCCTTCATTTGTCTCCCGTTGTCTCCCAGCCTGGATGTCTGGCACGGCTCTCCATGCGTACAGATTCACTTGTCTCCCTTTGTCTCCCTTCATTTGTCTCCCGTTGTCTCCCAGCCTGGATGCCTGGCACAGCTCTTTGGGTGGACAGTTTCACTTGTCTCCCTTTGTCTCCCTTCATTTGGCTCCCGTTGTCTCCCAGCCTGGATGTCTGTCACGGCTCTCCAGGCGGACGGATTCACTTGTCTCCCTTGGTTCCCCTTCATTTGTCTCCCATCTCTGTGGGTGGACGGATTGATTTGTCTCCCTTTGTCTCCCTTTATTTGTCTCCCGTTGTCTCCCAGCCTGGATGCCTCTCTGGGTGGACGGATTCATTTGTCTCCCTTTGTCTCCCTTTGTTTGTCTCCCGTTGTCTCCCAGCCTGGATGCCCCTCTGGGTGGACGGATTCATTTGTCTCCCGTTGTCTCCCAGCCTGGATGTGTGGCACTCACGCTCCGCGGTTTCCTTCACTTCCCGCGGTTCTGTCCTTTTGGCGGGGTCTGGTTTGCCTTCGGCTTCGGCCCTGGCTTCGGTCATTCCTTGTCTTGTGGATGTTGGGGACAGGGTCCTCTGTCTGCCCTTCATCTGGACTTCGATTTTGCTTGGGCTCGTGGTGGGTCGTCTTCCTTGTCTATCGTTGGCTACACCCTGTCTGTTCGTTCAGTGCCTCGTTATCAGTTGCGGCCTCTCTCTGTCCTTGCTCGCATTTGGAGTCCCGAGCTGACGAGAGCGGTGCGCTGCGGTGCACGGCTTCAGCTACGAGAAGGCTCTGTTAACCCCCCGGTGAAACAAACGTGAATCACGCTGGAGTTAAATCGTCTATCGATTCTTTGATGATGTTCAACGAACCTACGCCGAGATACCCAGTGGTGCTCTTGGCACCTGGGGTTGTCCCGGCTCTCCCGGCGGACGGGTTCCTCTCCCTTCATTTGCCTGACAGATTCATTTGTCTCCCTTTGTCTCCCTTTATTTGGCCCCGGTTGTCTCCCAGCCTGGATGCCTGTCACGGCTCTCTGGGTGGACGGATTCGTTTGTCTCCCAGCTTGGATGTCTGGCACGGCTCTCCGGGCGGACGGGTTCATTTGTCTCCCTTTGTCTCCTTCTTGTTGTCCCCCAGCCTGGATGCCTGGCACGGCTCCCTGGTCATTCGCGGTGTATTCCGCGGGCACGCATGTGTGTTTGAGGCTCAGAAACGTGTGTTTGAGCGCGCGCGTGCGCTTGATCAAGCCACAGGCAGCATGCTGCGGATGCACGTACGAGTGCTTCAAGTAAATGATTGTGTGTTCTTGGTGTGTTCCAGCTGACCACATCGGCGCGTTCCAAGTGAACACGCACTTTTTGCATGTGACCACATGAGTGTGTTCCACGTCAGCACATGTTTGTGTTCCAGGTGAAAGCATGCGATTGTTCTGATAAAACACATATGCGATCCGGTCAAAATTCCTAGTAAGGGGGTTTAGTCTACAGAGGCCACCGTCGCAGTCACTTTGTGCAGTTTTTCATTCACACAAAGCGGAGTCCTGCAAATACCAATGGATTGCCCGCTCCCCACTGGAGGCGCTAGGATGGCGCTTGGTTTGCGCTAGGGTCTTCGGTGATCTTGGTTTCCAAGAGTTGGCGCGTGGGTTGCCGCGATGGGCTTTGCGTGGCTTTCAAGGGTGTAATGTTGCAGTTCTTACTTAGTACTTGAAGCCAGCCCGCACGTTTACCTTCATCTTACGTGGCCTTAATTTGTCAAATCCACACAGATGGTCGCCGTGACTCCAAAAAATACGGCGAACCCGCGCTAGCCGCGCGCTAGCAAGGCGCTAGCGCAGTGGTCAGCTGTGACCGGTTCCCAGTTACGCTTCAATCCAAATTTGCTTCCGCTCTCCTCGCATGCAATTATCATGGAGTGCGATTTGCTGGACAAAGGGGAGAAACAACGGCTGAGGCAAGACGGCAGGGATGCCTTGTACCGAGCATACGGAAGAATTGGGTTGCGTATTTCCCTGCGAAAGCAAATGCTTTACTGAATCGATACGAAGAGTTGCCACAATACGATCAAAGCACTTTAGCAATCGATACGAAAGACACTGTGCAGCTAAGCGAGAAAGAAGCGCAATGCGCCGGAAAGCTTTTGCTAAGCTGAAGCCTGTAACTGCTGGAGACGCATCCGATACTGATAGTACTAGCAGTAGCAGCAGCAGCAGCAGCAGCAGGCTCGCGCGCTAGCAATGTGTTGCAAAAAAGCTAGATTGATCGTACACGAACACTATTTTCCTACTTGGAACACGCATATAAAACACAAGCGTTGTTCAAGGCAGAGCCCCATGGAATAGCGCCTCACAGCCGGCTTCGGGAACTTGATTTATGTGTCGCCCAGGCGTGCAGGAAATGTAAATTCCATGTGAACACATTTTTGTTGTCCAGGTGAACGCATGTGTGTTGCACATTTGTGTTGCACATGTTTCTCCACATGTGCACACACGTGTGTTCCATGTGTACACATATGTGTGTTACAAGTCAACACAGAAGTTTGTTCTGGTTAAACATGCTTGTGTGATCCAGGTCTGCACCAGTGTCGCACGTGAACACAAATGCCTGTTCCAAGTGAGCGCATATATGGGTTCCAGGTGAACACATATGTGTGTTGCAGGTGAACAGAAATGTGCTTTCCAGACATACACACATATGTGTTCCAGGTGTACGCATGTGTGTGTGTGCGTGTTCCGGGCGCGCATATATATATATATATATATGTGTGTGTGTGTGTGTGTTCGCGTGTGCACATATGTGTGTTCCACATGTACACATATGTGCGTTCACGTGCGCACATATGCGTGTTGCACGTGTACACATATGTGTGTTCACGTGTACACACATGTGTGTTCTTATCAGACACGTGTATGTGTTCCAGGAGAACACATGTTTGTTATCAGATGAACACGTGCGTGTGTGTCTGCTCCGCGTGCACTTTTTTGTATGTGTGTTCACGTGCACACATTGTGTGTTCACGCGTGCGCACATGTGCGTTCCAACTGGACACGTGTTTGTGTTCCAGGAGGACACATGTTTGTTATCAGATGAACACGTGTGTGTGTGTGTCTGCTCCGCATGCGCATGTGTGTGTGTTCATTTGCACACATATGTGTGTTCCACGTGCACACATTTGTGTGTTCACGTGTCCACACATGTGTGTTCCAATTGGACACGTGTTTGTGTTTCAGGTGAATACATGTTTGTTTTCAGATGAACGCACGTGTGTGTGTGTGTTCCGGGTGCGCATATATATGTGTGTGTGTTCACGTGTACACATATGTGTGTTCACGTGTACACACGTCTGTGTTCCAATTAGACACACGGTTGTGTTCCAGGAGAACACGTGTTTGTTATCAGATGAACACTCGTGTGTGTCTGTGTTTTTCGCGCGCGCATAGATGTGTGTGTTCACATGTGCAGTACACATGTGTGTGTTCCACGTGTGCTGTGTTCACGTGTACACATATGTGTGTTCACGTGTACACACGTCTGTGTTCTTTTTTTTTTTTTTTTTTTTTTTCGCGCGCCTTTTTCCAAGCATCGCAAGTGAAACGCCGGCTGGAACAGACCAGCACCCGCGCCGAGTGCGAGGCAAGCAGCTCAGCCGCGCAAGGGCAGGCGGCTCGCGCCCGCATCCGCGGCGAGCCTGAGCACGTGCTCCAGCGGCGGCTCGGGCAGGCCGGGGCCCTGAGGCGCTGCCGGCCATGCGCGGCCCAAGGCCGTGGACCCAACGGCCTGCTGCACCGCAACGGAAAGCTGCGCCCACCAGCGCCGCTGCCACCCTTGGGCTGCTGGCCGGCGCACAGCAGGGGGGGCCCGCAAGCTGCGACAGCGCGCAAGGTCCCGCACGAGCCCCAAGGCCTCGTCATTCCAGCGCCCGCCTACCTCCGAGCCAAGCACCAGGAGCCGCTGCGGCCCCTGAGCGAGCAACTCAGGGTACGTCGCCCGTTTCCGGCGCTCAGCCACCCGCAAGGCCGCTCCGTCCTCCTCCGACGCCCGGGGCTGAGGGGCTCCCGAGCGCGTCAGCGGCGACACAAGCGTGGCGTCGCAGCAGAGTGCCTCCCCCCGCGGGGAAACACCGTAGATGACCAGGTCCAAGCGGCGTCTGTCCCGCGCGTCGACTCCAACGGCCGTGGTGTGGGCGAGCCACTGCTGCGGCACCACCAGACCTTCTGGGCCCACAGCTTCGCGCGCGACCCACACCCAGGCCCGCTCGACAACCTTCGCGCGCCGAGCGAGCAGACCAGTCCGCGGGCAAGCAAGGGCATGATCCCCGAAAGCGTCAGCGACGCCTCCGCAGCCGGGCCCCTCACCCCCGCATCGGTTGGGAGCGATGGGCAGCGGGAGCCGCATCCTGCGCCGCAGCGCAACCTGCATGGAACCTGGCGACAATGCGGTAGACACATCAGCCGGGATGGCTGTCAGCCAGGCACCAGCCTGAGCCCCCGCTTGGGACCGGAGCAACGCCCTCAGAGACGGCGGCAAGGAAGGCAAGAGCACGCGGTCGCGGAAGTGGGAGTGGCGTATTCGCGACGCGTGAAACTGCCAGCCGTGCGGCCAGTCCCCAAGGCCTACAGCCTGGTCGTTGTGCTGGGGGCGCGCGCCCTCCAGCAAGTCCTGCCAAGATGGAACAGTAGTCCAACCTTCTGCTTGCAACTGTGCTCGGGCCGCCTCCGCCTCCCGCAAGCTAGGCGGACCGGGCCCGTGCGCTGGGGAGCTGAGCTCGGCGACCCGCGCTTCCGCGAAGCCGGCCCGGCGCGTCTGTATGACGGTGAGCGCGTCTGCCCACCCCGCCCAATAGGCCGCTGGAGAAACGCGCGAAGCGGAGCACAGCCCCAGGCCGCCCATGGCAGCCGGGAGGCCCGCGACATCCCGCGCATACGCAAGACCATCGGGCGGCGAGCCACCCAAGCACCGGAGCAGCGTGTCCCACAAGGCTTCGTCGTGCGCCGCGGCATAAGGTGCGGCCTGGGTGGGCGGTACAGTGCGGAGGGTGTGATTGGCTCGGGGAGCCGCGCACATGGCCAACAACAACCACGCGCATTGCAGATCCGGGACGCGGGGCAGCATGTCAAGGAACACGCGCTCCGTCGCTACGCGGTTCTGGGACCACGTGTGTACGAAGTCTGAGTGGCCGATGGGCGTGCCCAGAACGACAAGGCCACGCTCGTGGGTCGCTTTGTCCGAGCACCAGACGCCATCTCCAAGCGCCGCTATGTTGCCGGGCGCGGGTTCTCCTGTAAAGTTGAACACCCGCGTCTTGCCCAGATTGGCGGCGATGCCGCAATGCGCAGCTATGGCCCCGGTGACCGTGTCCAGCGCCCGCCGCGCTCCCGGCGCCGTGGTGACAACGTAAACATCATCAAGGAAGGCGGCTAGCTCTTCATGCGGTTGGAGCGTAGCCGCAGCCCCAACCAGCGCATCGTGCTGTCCCAGCGCGAACAAGGCTGGCGCAAGCGGATCCCCTTGTTCACACCCCTCGCCCTGGCGCACTTTCCGGAGGCGCCCCGCATCGTCCCACCAGCAGTACGTAGACGGCTGCCCGTAGAAGAGCCGGACAAAGGGGACGAGCGCTGGCGCGACCTCCCGCAGTTTTGTCAGAAAAGCCCTGCGAGAGATACAGTCGTACGCACTCCGCCCGTCCAACGAGACTATCGTGGTGTCCGGCCGCAGCTCCAACTCAGTGCGAAGCAGGGCTGCCAGCGCGTCCGTGCCAGCGCGCGCCTGCAACGCGTACTGGAATGGCTGCGTGGCAGCGTCGAACACGTTAGCCCACTGCCTGGCAAGGACGCGCGAGACCAGCCTCCGGAAGGTATCTCCAGTCGCAATGCCGCGGACGCCCCCATTGGGTTTGCTGAGGGCCGTGAGGCGGGCCAAAGCAAGGGCCGCGACGACTTCGGACGGCACTTCCGCTCTGGCCAAGCAGGTGCCCGCGTACGCGAGCAGTTCCAAACCCTCTGCGTCCTGCAGCAGCACTTGCAGATGCTCCGCGCGCATGCCTGACAGGCCAGGCGCGCTGCCTCGCTTGCTGGTGCGCAAGGCCGCAGCTAGGGCATCAGGAGTGATGCGTGGCAAAGCGTCGGGGGTGAACGCCAGCACGTCGCTGGGCATGTGGTCTCGTGGCTCAGGGGGCCGACGCTCGGGGTCGGTGAGCGCCTCCCAAGTCGCCTCAGTGCCGGGCGCAAGCTCCGCAGCAGTGAGGAGCTGGCGCGCGCGCGAGACTTCCCCCTTGCGGACGCGGGCGCAGGCTGCCTGCATGCGGCGTTCGTCATCTGCTTCACCACCCGCCACAGCGCGCGAGTTCGCTGCGCTTCCACGTGCTGCCCGCAACAAGGCGAGCCAGTCGCCTCGTTGGAAAGCGACCACTCTATCCAAGAGCGCCTGCCTCCCCTCTGGCCCTTTTTGCCCAACGCGCGCAAGCAGCATGCGCGGGGCCAGTACAAAAAGCTTCCAAGCCCGTGCGCAGGCGGCGGGGTCGCCGGCCCTCGGCGCGTCATGGGCGGCACGGACTTGGCGCAAGGCCTGCACCAGCGCAGCACGCAGCGCCGAGCGCAGAAAACCCGGCACATCCTGCAGAGTGGCGACCGGATGACGGAACTCCGTCGCGAGATCAACATCATCGAGCGCGCGCCACGCGGCAGCGGACGGCACGCGGCGCACTGGGTTGGCGCTGGGCGGCGAGGCGGGGGAACCCTCAGTGACAGAGGCCGTGTCTCTCTGTACTCCCGGGGCCTCCGCTCGGGGGCTGGCTCGCGCCCCACGCCGTCTACGCCGGCCGGCTCGTTGAGCGGGCGCAGTTCGGGCACCTTCCTCCCACATCCGCCGGACTTCTGACGCGAGAGTATGGGCCGCATTGAGGGCTTGGTGACCCCCATAAGCCTCCATCAGCACTGCCTGCACGACTGCGGGTACATACCCCTCCGCATCGCAGCTGAAAAAGAGCGCTGCCGCCAATGGCACGCTCACGGGCGGCAACCGGCCCAGCGCACGCGCGCGAGCGAGGGCCGGAGCGAGCTCAGGCTCAGTGGCCTCTCCCGCCGCGACCTCGGCCTCAGCTGCTTGGTGCGCCATTCGTGCCAAAAGCTGCGGGTCCACGGGCGGCCCGTCACGCAGGGTCGCAACGATAGCGGCCCAGGTCGCGCCTGTGCCGGGGGCGGATCGCCACGCCGCGTCTGCCTCGGGGGCAAGATTGCCCGCAGCCGCGTGCAGCAAGGGAACGTAAAGCCATGACAGCCTCACCCCAGGCGCTGCAGTAGGAGGGCCCACTCCGTGCCAGTGCGCCGGCGCCGCCGTGGGAGTGAATCCTGGCGTAGCGACGTCCGGCGCAGTTGGAGCGACTTCGCCCGGCGCCCGTGGCGACGCAAAAGGCGTCGTAGCACTGAGCGTGTCGGTCAGCGTGTCTGCCTCGGATGCGCCTGGCGAAGGCGGAGGCTCCAGCTCTCGCACCACGGGGATCTCCGACGTGAGCCCCATCTGCGCCAGCGCGTGCAGGGCACGCTGCCGTCGGGCATCCTGGTTGGGCCCTGGGTGCAAAGCCTCCCCGACTCGGAAAGCCGCCCACGGGTTGGTTCGACGGCGCTTGCGTGCTCCCAGCAACACACCCCGACCCTCCCGCAGCCGCGCGCACCCTTTTTGCTTGCTGTACCTGCTGCATAGTTGAAAGGTGGCAGTTGGGATCCGCCAGCGTGACAACTGCTTGAAAAAACACGTGCTGGCCACTGCCGAACCGAGAGACTGGACAAACTCAAGGCACTGGGCAACCGGGCGTGCTGAACCTCTAGCACTTTCACTGTGTGGAAACCACTCAGCGCTGGCGGAGGGCGGCCTCCACCGCTGCAGCTGTGGCCTGCGCAACTGCGCCCGCAAGCCGCTGGTCTCGCTGCTGACGGCCTTGGTCGCCACCTCCTTTGCCCTTGCCGGGGCCTCTGCGGTCCCTGCGGCCTCGCGGCCTCCCAGGAGGACCCGCGCCCCGGTTGCTGCCCTTGCCAGCCTTGCCCTTGTCGCCCCCATTGCCTCCGCCCCTGCCGCTACCCGCGCGCCGGCCATCTCCCCGCTGCGAAGCGGGCTCGCCCGGCGGAGGGCTGATCGGGCTCCGGGAGCGAGAGCGCCCACGGCTCCGGCGAAGGGGGGTTCTGGAAGCCTCTCTGGGCTCGTCTTCGTCCTCGGAACCACCACGGGCCGGCGGGCCGTCTGCCAGCGCCACCAGAACAGCCGCCGCGCCTTCCAGGAGGTGTGCTGCAGCCTCCTCGGTCCAGCCCGGCAAAGCCTGACTGTGCACCAGGCTCTGGATGCGCCGCACGGCAATGCACGGCTCGCATGCCCCTTCCTCAGCCACCCGGTAGCGGCAGTCGCGGCACCTAGCCATGGCCTCTCAAAGAAAAAGGTGTGAGACTTACGCGTCGGCTGCGGGTAAAACGGCTGCGGGGAGCATGCGTGAAGGGAGCGTTCTCCGCAGGGAAGCACTAACAAACCGAAAGGCTCGTGCCCCCCCCCGCCCCCTTCCCTCGTCGTGGCGTGGGTCACCGTTCCGCTGAAACGTGCGCCTCCGTGGGCGGCGGCCTCCCTCCACGGCGGCGTGTGCCCGTACCACGCGCGAGCGCGTTCTGTTGCGACCCGGCCGGTGCTGTTGCCGGAAAGCGCGTGGCCTCCCGCAGCAATTGGCATAGCAGGTCCTCGGCGGGGAGGCCGGCCTGCGCAGCCAGCCCCCGCAGCTCGGCAGGCCCGCCCGCAGACACACACGCGAGCACTGCCTCTGCCGCTGCATGCCACGTCGGCCGAGCATGGCCGAAGCGCAGCCGTGAGGCCGGCATTGCCGAGAAGAAAACCACCGTGCCCGCAACGCCGAGCCCGGCACCCAACAAGAACCAGCCCCAGCAAAGGCAGCACGGCCCCCATCCGGAGGGGAAGTAGGACGGCGAGCTGCCAGTGCAAACCAGGGCGGCGTGGGCAAGGGCCTCCTTGCAAGTTGGGGGGAGTGCGGCGAGCGCAGGCAGCGCCTCGCCCGCCAGCTGTTTGCCCCATTGCCATATCCACAACGCTGTTTGCAGCGCAGCCATACAGAAGAGGCGCGGCGGGTGTGTTCCAATTAGACACACGGTTGTGTTCCAGGAGAACACGTGTTTGTTTTCAGATGAACACTCGTGTGTGTCTGTGTTTTCCGCGCGCGCATAAATGTGTGTGTTCACATGTGCAGTACACATGCCTACTACCCCTAAAACCTACTATTTTTAGGGTAAAAATAAAAAAACCCGGGTTTGTCGAAAAATACCTGGTTTCGGACGTTTTTAACCCGTAATTTTCGCGTAATTTACCCGTAATTCCCCGTAATTTACCCGTAATATTCCGTACCGCGGAAAAAAACCTGGTTTTTTCCTTTCGACCCTAAAAAAAGAAGGAAACTGGGGTAGAAGGTGTGTGTGTTGCACGTGTGCACATGTGTGTGTTCACGTGTGCGCATTTGCGTCTCCCACGTGTACACATATGTGTGTTCACGTGTACACACATGTGTGTTCCAATGGACACGTGTTTGTGTTCCAGGTGAACACATGTTTGTTTTCAGATGAACACTCGTGTGTGTGTGTGTTCCGGGTGCGCGTATATATGTGTGTGTTCACGTGTACACATATGTGTGTTCACGTGTACACACGTCTGTGTTCCAATTAGACACACGGTTGTGTTCCAGGAGAACACATGTTTGTTATCAGATGAACACGTGCGTGTGTGTCTGCTCCGCGTGCACTTTTTTGTATGTGTGTTCACGGCACACATTGTGTGTTCGCGCGTGCACACATGTGCGTTCCAACTGGACACGTGTTTGTGTTCCAGGAGGACACATGTTTGTTATCAGATGAACGCGTGTGTGTGTGTGTGTGTCTGCTCCGCGTGCGCATGTATGTGTGTTCATTTGCACACATATGTGTGTTCCACATGTACACATTTGTGAGTTCATGTGTCCACACATGTTTGTTCCAATTGGACACGTGTTTGTGTTTCAGGTGAATACATGTTTGTTTTCAGATGAACGCACGTGTGTGTGTGTGTTCCGGGTGCGCATATATATATATAAATATGTGTGTGTTCACGTGTACACATATGTGTGTTCACGTGTACACACGGTTGTGTTCCAATTAGACACACGGTTGTGTTCCAGGAGACCACGTGTTTGTTATCAGATGAACACTCGTGTGTGTCTGTGTTTTCCGCGCGCGCATAAATGTGTGTGTTCACATGTGCAGTACACATGTGTGTGTTCCACGTGTGCACATGTGTGTGTGTTCACGTGTGCGCATTTGCGTCTCCCACGTGTACACATATGTGTGTTCACGTGTACACACATGCGTGTTCCAATTGGACACGTGTTTGTGTTCCAGGAGAACACATGGTTGTTATCAGATGAGCACACGGGTGTGTGTTCCGGGTGCACATATATGTGAGTGTTCACGTGTGCACATATGCGTGTTCACGTGTGCACATATGTGTGTTCCACGTGTACGCACATGTGTGTTCCAATTGGACACGTGTTTGTGTTCCAGGTGAACAGATGTGTGTTTCACGTGAACACATTAGTATGTGCTAGGTGAACTTTTTTTGGCATCTGACGACATATTTGCTCTCCAGGTGTGCACATGTATGCGCTCCAGAAAACGCATGATTGTTTTCGAGGTGCGCGCATGTGTGTGCGATTTAGGTGAGCATTTATGTTTGCTCACGTGTGCGCATATGTGTGTTCCACATGTACACACATGTGTGCTTTAATCGCACACGCGGTGTTCCAGGTGGACACATGTTTGTGTTCCAGTGGTATACATATGTGTGTCCCACGCGTACACACATGTGTGCTTTAATTGCGCGTCTTTGTGTTCCAGGTGAACGCATGTGTGTTCCACGTGTACACACATGTGTGTCTGAATTGGACACGCGTTTCATTGTGTTCCAAGTGAACACACATGTGTGTTCCACGTGAACGCATTAGCGTGTCGTAAGTGAACACATATGTGCGTTCCACGTTTGCACATGTGTGTGTGCTTTCCAAGAAGCACATGTTTGTTTTCCAGCTCAACACATTTATGCGTGTGCCGCAGGTGAATGTATACTGTTTCAGTCGTATACGTATGTGTGTTCCACGTGTACACACATGTGTGTCTGAATTGGACATGTGTGATTGAACTGCCCATGTGACTGCGTGCTTGCGCGGCCACACTTGCGTTCACGCGCGCGCGCTCGCCCGCCATCGCGCGCGCTTGCCCAACCTCAGTTCTGGCGCGGTGCTGAAGCGCGAAGCACGCCAGCAACACACGTGCAGCAACGCAACGCGCGCCAGGTTCACGACTGCATCATTTTGATTCATCCGTGTTGAAGCGCAGAAAGCCACAAGCTGTTGGCATGTTTGTGCTCGCCCGTCAGCCCTCAACTGTTTGGGGTCTCTGCTGGTATAATTTTTTAACATAACGGGGACCCGCCAAAAGATATGGGTTCCCTGAAGATTGCGTGTTTTAGGGGAGCCCCAACGCAGAATTGGTGGGTTCCCTAGTGGTTGCCATGGATCTATTCGAACGGATACTGAGCCAAGTAAAAACAGCGCACGGTTCGGGGCCATGGGCACTTTGTCACAAAAGCTAGGTGTCCTTTGGGTTTGCCTGCAATTGGGCGCGTCCAAACCGCATTACGTGATGATCTTAGGGTAAGGTGCGTGTAGTTACTTAGCTCAATATGATATATATATATAATATATATATATATATATATATTGTTTAGCTGTCGAGTACTTGCTCCTGCGTAGGAAGTGGTAGCTAACATATTCAGTTTCTGCTGACCTGCATCAGTGGTGGTTCAAACGACACCTGATTATCCTCGAGGGATACCCTGAACATGTGGTGCTGTTTGTTCACGCAACTAGAAACCGACCCAGCCATCCATTCACGTAAGCACTCGTCCATCCCTTTGTCCATCCGGCAAGCCGGCCACCAACCCACAATGTGTTGTTTTGTCAAATCCGTGCTTTAAAGCTTTCGCATCTCGTTGTCTAATTAAGTAACCGGCTCTATTTCTTGATTAGGGATGCTTCTTTTAGACAAGTGTCCTTTATCCATCCCAGGGGATGAATGCTTTTTGAGCAGCATGGCTACATGGGGAGTTTTCTTCAGCACCTTACTTCGCAGACTCAACGAGGCGTCTGTGCTAGGTCGTTTCCCTTGCGTCAGACCCACGTGTTCCTGACCCAGGTAAACCCCCGAGTCAGGGGTCCAACTGACTGTTTGACCTGCTAAGTTGGCAAAATGCCATAGCCTCATTTGAGTCAATGCAACAGGAAACTGGTTTTTGTGGCCAGTCAACTCAGCAACAGAGAGCTGTTGCCTTGGTGCTTTGCAAGGCACAGGTGGTGCTTCGCTTGCAAGGAAGAGACGAAGAAATCGCATCCTGGCATGAAATCGCGGGGCTTGCAGGGCTTGGGTGTGATGGAAATTCGGGATTATTTACCCGTAAAGTAACATGGAACCCAAAAAGGGCCTTCCAACAGGAGTTTCCTGTGGAACTAGTATGAAATAATGGCTTTTGGGTTTCCATGTTAACCAGTAGTTAACCCCCGATTGGCTTCACTTTCCTTTTGGCCGCCTCATTTTGAGACACATCCATTAGTGGGAGCCCAGGATGCATCCACCCCCGTGTCCCAATTGAGAGAGACTCCTGCACTTCGTGTGGGGTAACACCCGCTATCAATCCAGCATGTTGGTCGACATGCTGGGACAATCCCTGGGATGCGTTAAAGGATCTTCGTACCCAAAGCGCTTTGGAAGCACCACATGTCGGCATGTGCACTGAACGAGGTGTCGCTGCCCTTTCTGCTGCCCTTTCAGCTGCGGCTCAAACGTGCTTTGTTTGAAGGGAACCCTTTCCAAGTTGGTTCCACAGCAAAGCAACAAGAAAAGCGAGATCCGTCAAGGCCCCCCACGCGTTGCTTTGACACGTACCCACTTCCCTCAGAGACCCTTCCTCCAAAAAGTGGCGGTGCAAAGGACATTTAAGGAGTGTTTCTCATTTGACACCCATTTGGAAGCCGAGAGAATCACGTTTGGCATAATAATGCCGAGTAAGGGTCGCGTGAGGCAGGTACCCTATGGTTGTCAGGGCCCCAAGATGATTCGACTCACGAAACCCCAAGAGAGTCCCGAAAACCAAGATATTGTGCACTCAAGTCATGTTTGTACCTTTTGGCATGAAGCACGTAAGGGGCATTTTAATTTTTCTGGGCAGCTAGCAACCTTGCCGGCTGGAGCTTTGTGACATCACCCATGGTGAAGGTTTGTTTCTTGGGCGGGGGTTCCACGCTTCGGTTGGTGAATTATTACAATTTGCTCGGATTGGCAAGGTCTTCTGATGTTCCAATTGTTGCTTTTGAAGGGATATATCTATTGTCAGGTGGCTGAAGTTGTATGATTCACGCACGCTGACAAAAATCCATCCATTTCTAGAACACGGCAATGGTTTCCCCAAAAAGATTAGGAAAGGATACTCACTTCGTCTGTTTGTGGACTTGAATCATTTTTGGAAGATTGGTTAAGTGGTAAAGAAACAGTTTAGAGTTTGTTTGGTCGAAGCATGCAGGAAGTGATGACACAAATCACCAGGTTTCTCTGATGATTGTACTTAACTGACCTTTTGGCTTTTTGCCTCCTTCGCTGTTTTCGTATACTTCCCCTTTCAACCGGCAAAACGGGTAGCTTCTTGGTTGGGATCCATCCACATTCGGACAGGCAGTGCAGTGCCCGGAGTGCTACCCGCTGGTGCCACCGGAGCTACGACACGAAGGGCCACTCGGCAACAATTGGTCAATCCCAGTGCTTCCCGTTTCGCCGCTGTAGTGCATTTTGCTTTGATGTTAGGACTTTAACTTTTGGCCAACTCATGGGTTTTTTCATTAAACCACCAAAAGTTAAACTTTTTTGCTGGGGGATCTACAGCACCCAAGTGTAGGTCACCCTTCGGGATCCTTACAGGCTTTACATGATGTTTTTTTTTTTTTTCCGGGCCCCCTACCGACCTATAGTGACTTGCCTGGAAGCACTGGGATTGGTATCAAGCAGACCCATTGCGGCCCAAGTATAAATCAGGGGAACCCGAAGAAGTCCTTGAATTCGTATCTGGTGCTGCTTTCCCGGAAGGGGTGGTCTTGACAAGCAACACTTGTTTAGGGCCTGCAATCGGGAGTTTTTGTCCAAACACCCCGTGTTTTGACCCACTCGTTTTCTGGGTTTGGGGGCACAAAACACAACGGTTGAAGTTTCGCAAATGGCTCCCCAGACCTGCAGCAGTACCCGGACAGGGTTTCCGCTTGAATTCAACTGCCAATGCAGGTTTCCCCTTCAAATTTGCCGAGAAACGGCAAAACAATCGCCCGAAGCGGAGGCGGTACCCAGTACCCGGCTGGCGCTACGGGACTTCCTCGCGGCTACTGCTGCCGCGGCTCCAGGAGCCCGCAATGCCACCCCTAGGGGCCCGTCATACGCGTGCCATGGACACCTAGGGTTTATGTTGCAGCCAAGAACCAAGAAGCCCTAAATGAAGGAGGTGCAAAATGGAGCCTAAGTGTCCATCATACGACAAGGATTGGACAAGCCCCCAAAACTGGATTTTTGGATCCTGACTAATTAATCCGAAGCCCCTTGTACTTTCTGGCCTCTTCCCAGCCAATTGAACTGGAAACAGGAGCCTGGAGAGCCTCTTCGGTCCGTGCCTTCTTGGACCCTTGTGGGCAATAGGAATTTTAATGGCAACAAAAGTTTTTCTGTTGCTGAGGAGGGCAGGGCCCCCTTATGAGCTTGAAGATCTTGTCATTTTGAACGCATTGTTGTATCAAAAAAACATGTTTTGCGGCAAGCAGATGCCTTGGGCAAAACTTGACGGTTTAACAGTGGCTTTGTATTGATGGGTTGAAGTGCAGACTACGCAAATAGTAGAAAAGCAAAAGGGAAAGCCCCCGTTTTTGGCAGGCTTGGGGGGGGTTGGTTGGGCAAACCTTGTTGGCGCTTTATTTTCGTATTGGTGGGAATCTGGGAGGCAAAACAAGAAACCTTCAAGCGGAAGGGTTTACGCACAACTGAAACCCCAACACCACGTCGTGAAAGTTCCATGCGAAAGTTCCTCGGCGATGGACGTCACGAATGTGTTTTTCCTGCAAAGATGGCGTTTGCGGGAACAAAGAGTCTCAGACAACTGCCACATGTATTTCATGCGATATTATATATATATATATATACACACATATGAAACAAACTTTATGGGAGGCAACGTACCCCAGATGTGGGCCAAGACTTGGGGTACCGGAAAGCGAGCTATTTCGGCAGCCCTCAATTCCCAAGTGCCTTTTTTGTCCTTTTTCGGGGGAGGGTTCGGCTCTCAAATCAACCAACCAAAGATGCGTTGGTTTTTGCCTGGGGCAGTGGCTGATGGGAGATTTGAGCCTCCAGTTCTTGAGACCTGGGAAACCTAAGGGACAGGTCAAAGGATATCTGCCCTGGCTTTTTGACCTTGTTCTAGACCCTTTCCGCACCAGGTGTGTATTACTCGTACTGAAATGGGGGAGACATACCATGTGGCAGATGTGAGCTCCCCTGCAGATTCAGATGGAACCCAAAGAGCCACCATCTTCACAGCAACCTCACCTCCCTTACCTTTGTGCTTCCAGGTTTTGCCGGGGGAATAACTCAGCCTGGTTTTTGTAGGAACATCATTTTGGTAAAAGTACAGGTTGACTCCCGCCATTGTTTTGGTCGGCGCGGTGCCCAGAGTGCAACTCCATGTGACAGTCTTTTGCTAGGGCAGAACATGCCTCTTCTTGAAAGCATGCCCCAGTTGATTCCATGTATAGTGGGTAACCAAGTGAACCCTTTCATGGCTGGTTACCTATATGCGTGCTTGGCTGAGACCCAAGACGTGGGAAAGGTTGCCTTCGGTCGTGCAGAGCTTCTGAGCCCATTTTGTGAAGAGATGACCCTGGAGCTTTGCTGCCTGTAATCCAAGCCTGCAAAACACTTGCAGGAAGATCGCTGGAGTTTCACCATGGGCTTCTTGGCCAATGATTTGCAGTGTGTTTGTTTCTGTTGGTCTGCTTGCTTGATTGATTGCTTGATTGATTGATTGATTGATTGATTGATTGTTTGATTTGATTTAATTTGATTTTACTTGACGTAACTTGATTTGATTTTATTTGACTTGACTTGATTTGAATTGATTTGATTTGATTTAATTGGTTGGTTGATTGAGTGAGTGATTGATTCGTGCATTGATTGATTGATTGATTGATTGATTGATTGATTGATTGATTGATTGATTGATTGATTGATTGATTGATTGATTCATTGATTGATGCATGGATGGATGGATGGATGGATGGATGGATGGATGGATTGGATGGAATGATTGATTGATTGATTGATTGATTGATTGATTGATTGATTGATTGATTGATTGATTGATTGATTGATTGATTGATTGATTGATTGATTGATTGATTGATTGATTGATTGATTGATTGATTGATTGATTATTTGTTTGTTTGTTTGTTTGTTTGTTTGGTTGGTTGTTTGTTTGTTTGTTTCGTTGTTGTTGTTGTTTTGTGTGTGTGTGTGTGTGTTTGTTTGTTTGTTTGTTTGTTTGTTTGTTCGGTTGGTTGGTTGTTTGTTGGAGTGCTTGCCAGCTTGCCTGCTTGCCCGCTTGCTCGCTTGCCCCCTGCCCGCCTGCCCGCCTGCTTGCCTGCTTGCCTGCTTCCCTGCTTCCCTGCTTCCCTGCTTCCCTGCTTCCCTGCTTCCCTGCTTCCCTGCTTCCCCGCTTGCGTTTGGTTGTTTGTTTTGCTGGTTGCTTGTTTGTTTGTGTCTTTGTTTGACGGTTTGATTGCTTGCTTGCTTGTTTGTTTGTGTGGTTGTTTGACTGTTTTATTGCTTGCTTGCTTGCTTGCTTGCTTGCTTGCTTGCTTGCTTGCTTGCTTGCTTGCTTGCTTGCTTGCTTGCTTGCTTGCTTGCTTGCTTGCTTGCTTGCTTGCTTGCTTGCTTGCTTGTTTGCTTCTTCGGTGTTGTGTTTGCTTGCTTGCTTGTTTGTTTGTTTGTTTTGTTTTGTTTTGTTTTGTTTTGTTTTGCGTTGTTGGTTGGTTGGTTGATTTGCTTGTTTATCGTTTTGTCTGTTTGCTTGTTTGCTTGTTTGCTTGTTTGCTTGTTTGATGTGGGAGGTCTAATAGCGGTTGCAGTGCGGGCCTTCTAGAGTTCTAGAGATGGGTCTTCATTATTATTGTTTTGTCTGGTCTTTTGCATGGTAGGTTTGAACAAAGCAAGACAGATAACTTTTAGCAGCATATTCTCTAATCATACTGGGAATACCAAGTAGGGCTGAAACAAGTGATTTCGTCAAAAGGTTCATTTGTTTGGGAGAGCAGTTTACCCGTTGAACTCACCTTACCCCTGTTTTGTGGTTCAGGGGTACCTTCTTAGTTGAACCGAGTCTGGGCCGTCTGAGTGTATAACCCTTTTGTGAAACGCAAAAAGCCTGGCATCTAGGGCAGTTTCAGGCATGGATTGCGGCCTGGAAGGTAAAACTAGAGTCCCTTTCTTTCCTGGACAGGGGAATGGGCAAAAACCACACCCCGAACATTGTTTTGTGTATAAAGCCTTGTCTGCTTGCTCAAGCAACACCCAACCAAGAAACGCGCTAGCTCTGGCGGGTCCCTAGGCCTTGCGGATTTGCTTGCGGACTTGCTGGATGCAGCGGAGGGCGTTCGATGAGATCCGCGCGGAGGGGCCATCGCCTACGTGAGGCAATGGCACCGGCGCTTCAAACGCTTTAGATTCTCAGATGGGTCCAAAGCAGCGACCCAACCCGGGGAAAAGCCGTTAGGAGGTTCTACCACGTACCATACAAGTCTTTGCCAGCAAATTCTGGTAGAACCAAAGTTCGATGGGTTGCGGGTGCTGCTCAACTAGCGTTGATTCACACCCGTGGGGTGTGGAATCCAGCCGCCAAGCACAAGTCTGGGTGCAAAAAGCAAGACGAAAGATGGAGTGCAAGAAATGGTGGCTGTCATTGGCTAGTAGCCCCACATCGATTTATTCGAAAGGGGCCCCTGTTTGGGTGGGGACAAGTTTTTAGAGGGGCACCACTGATTAATACGTGGCTGGTTGTATTGTCCAGGGCTCAGCATCAGTTTCGACATCTAGATGAAAAGAAGCTTGAACGTCAAGAGAAGAACGGGCCACCACATCAGCCATTGAGAAATGAAACGGGTATAGGTTTGTCACCGCACAGCTACCGCGCATAGTATTGAACTAGCCCAGGCGGCTGGTATAGCAAGGGGTAAAAGCAGCCCTCAAGGACCATGTTCTGTTTTGCAAAACTTATCCTGACCCGTATGTCATGGCAACACACTGCGGTCCGATTCCAACATGTTGTGTATTGTTACCAGGGTGCTTTATTTTAGTCCAAGAAAGATGGCTTGACTTAAAACACTACAAGCCAATTTTTGTTCCAAGTAATTCCTTCCCCAGGGTCGATAAAAGGCCAGTGTGCTCATGGCAATTGAGTCACAATGAACGCCCGGGTATATACTTGGAGGGTAGCAAGGCTTAGTAAGGGACAATCCCAGCCATAGATGGGTGCGGCCTTTTCAATTCCTTACATGGATTTGGGTACACCATTTTAATACAGGGTTTTGATTATGACTCAATTGGCGCTCGTTCGACTTTTTGTCAACAAACGGGAGAGAACCACCCCCCTCAAAAGACAAAAGGACGGTTTCCTGTGGGTGTGCTTTGGTTTGCAGCCATAAAAGCCCCAAACAGCACAGGCACACCCCACGTTTGTTGCTTGGATGCCTCACTCAAAAGCAGCGCGGACACGGTTCGCCATGGCTTCCAGAATTTGAGACGGACCCACCTCAGTGTGCTTGGGTCATGTGTCTACCTTGGTGCCAGCATTCTGTACAACGGATTACGTGCTTTCAGCACATTTTTTTTCGTTCCCTCGCATGCTTTCACACCGCTGATCCCAGATACCCCTCTCCCAGTGAATCTAATGTTGTTTCGCAGGCCCCAGCAAACAGGCCTTTTATTTGACCAATTCTGGTTTTGGCAATGGAAACACGCTTGACTTTATAGGGCAGACTTTTAGGCTGGGCCTTGGTCAATGCCGTGTTGTCATGTGGCTATGTCTCCAAATGGGGGGGACCCTAATTCCTTTTGGATTGACTTTGAAACAACCCAAGGGAATCTGGGGTACGTACCCCGTATATCATGAAGCAGAATCAGAAGATTTTATATTTGAGTCCCTCAAAGGTCGGGCCCAATTAAACCTTCGGGGGTGGGTTGGGAGTAGTGGAAACATCTTGGATGATCTTGCTCCATGCGCTTCACTGTCGGCTCAAATAGAAGATTGTCGAGCCTGGCTACCATCTGCTGACTAGGAGGCTTGGAGATGCGGGCAATGTTGCCGAGCTTTGCAGTTCAGTTTCAGCTGTATCGATTCAGAACGTGTCAACACCCAGGGACGTCTTTCCACAATAAGTTAATGTTTTGGATCGTTCATGTTGTTTGATGGTTCCATTTTGAAGCCAACCCCTTTAAATGACTGGATTGGCCCAGGCTGGAGCCCGGACGTTCAGAAAAAGGGCAGGTTCCAGGCAGAAGGTCGACAGATTCAACGAGGCTCATTTTGTGTGTTTGCGCCTCTGAAACATGCGGCTTGCTAAATAGCCCATATGTGTTTGCTGTTTTTCCTGACCCCTTGCATCAACGACCAGAGCAGCAAAGCTTCATGGTTGGTAACTGGCTCGAAGTTGGAACATCTGTCTTCTCTACCTTTTGCTGAACTGATGGAAAGCAGGGCCAGCTTCTCGATCTGCAACTCTTCGAAGGACCACGGTTATCCCGGCAGAGCGCTGGGGATCGAGTGGCGGAGTGGCCTGCCAGGCGATGGGTGACGAAGTCGTGGCCGACTCGGCCTATGATGAGGCGCCTGGCTGCAGCCGCGGCTGCCTTAAGCCCAGCTTCTCACTGCTCCAGCTTCTGAACTTTGCCCACGTGTTTGTAAACAAAACAGAGAACACACGTTTGGACTTGGGTCAACCCACCGGGAAAGTGAGTAATGTTGGCACTTGATTAATAAAGACCCCCCCCAACAATGGAGGCGCTAGAAAAAGTAGGCTCACTTTTGGGACGTCCAAACAATGGATGAATTTATTTTGGGGCCCAATTCTACTTTAGTATTGCAGCCACTTCCTTTTTGCAATTCTACTTTAGTATTGCAACCACTTCTTCCTGAGCAGACTTTTTGAAAACTACTTTAGTATTGCAACCACTTCTTCCTGAGCATACTTTTTGGAATACTACTTTAGTATTGCAGTCACTTCCCTTTCAGTTCTTTCTGTCGCCATTCAAAGTGGGCCACCAATTGAAAGGGGAATGCTTTTAAGCAAGTGGGCCACCAATTGAAAGGGGAATGCTTTTGAGTAAAGCAACTGATAGTTTATTTTCTGGGAGGGGGGGCTGGGGGCTTGCAGACTAATGTGGTCCCCCGAAAGAATGCCATTGTTGTGGTTCAGTGGGGTTTGTGAGGGGTACCCTTGTCCTGATTGTTTGCGTGCATTTGTTTTTTTTAACTCGGTTGAATAAAGAACTTGCAGTTTCAGGGCTGGGGATGGCATTCAATTTTTAGAGGTTTCAGATGGCTTTGGATTTTGTGTTTGAGAAACCAATTCAAAGGGGAATGCTTTTAAGCAAGTGGGCCACCAATTGAAAGGGGATGCTTTTAAGCAAGTGGGCCACCAATTGAAAGGGGAATGCTTTTAAGCAAGTGGGCCACCAACTGAAAGGGGATTTTTTTTCTGTAAAGCAACTGATAGCTTATTTTCTGGGAGGGGGGGCTGGGGGCTTGCAGACTAATGTGGTTAAAAAATGATTTGTGGATATGATTTTGGAGTTTTCCCCCGCGCGGACAAAACAACTTTCAGTTATTCTGGTCCCCATCAACAATCGGGGCGAACCATAATAAGGAAAAATACTTTCAATTATTGACTGACCCATGATTAATCGGGTGCTAACATTAATGATGAATTAGCTAGCCTCATTGCTCCGAATTTGAGGCCTTGTGGGCTGACGCCGCAAATGTCCAACAGTTAGGGGCTTTATGTGCCTTATGGCCAAGTAAAGCAACCGAAGACAATACGGGGCCTTCACGGTTGCTTGAGGAATTGATGGGGTTGTCAAAAGTAGGCTTCCGGCGGATTCGCCGCGGATCGACACGATGAGAAGGGGCTTGCGTCGGCTTGAGCGTGCTTTGACGTAAAGGGGACGCTTTCCGAAACATGTTCCCTTTGCGAGTCCAAATCTAATCCCAGCTCGGGATATTCCCAAACCTCAATTATCCTGAAGGCAGCGGCGGGGAAGAACGAATCAAACCCAAAGTTTATGACCCGGGTGTTCCATTTTGGAGGGAATCTGGTTGCTTTTGTGTCCCATGTTGGAGGGCAAATCCTCTATTTTGGGAAGCACACACCAGGTTGATTTGTGTGGGGTCAACATTAAGGAGGAGAGATGTGGAAGGACTATCTTGTCCCTCGTCTCGAATCTTCCGAAGCCCACGCGTGTTTTCTCTCAGAGATCTGAGGGGTCGCTTTGGTCACATGCACTCTTCGGCAAATTACCATGATCACAAACAAGAAAGCACCCCGATCTAAACCAAAGCAGCAAAGACATAGATCAGCAGTATACGTACCTGAGTCACAGTAACAGCTGCAGACAAGCTGTATAACGTGCCATACCAAACTAACAGATAGCTACAAATGCCAACAATAGACCAATCTAATCAGAAGCAACGGCACATACACAGAACTGTACCAGCCTAAAACAACCGACCCATGAATAGCATGCCGAAACCAATATAAAAATAATCACGTATATGTATATATGTGTACATATATATATATATATATATTCAATTTAGCAATCTAAGCCACAGTAATCAACACATACACAAACAATATGCTAGGCAGAACCATTTCCACGGACGCGACATAAACAGTTTTCCCAATCTGAACCCCGGTGACACACATATATACACATCATACCATTCTAGATCAAAGTAACAAAAACGGAATGTTCCCCTTCAATAGATCGAGTCAACCCCGTCACGGTTAAATACTGCCCCTTTTTCTGGCCCACTTTTACCAACGCCTCTTTTCTTAATTTCGGACAACCACGAGGTTTGGCCAAATGACCGCTCATCCTTTTACCAACGCCTCTTTTCTTAATTTCATCCGTTTTGGAACCCACGAGCTCCCCAATTGAAGGCGCCCTTTTCTGCCCCCCCCCCCCCGCTCCCCGGCCACTCAAACAAACGCCAATCGTGAGACGCAAACTTCGGGTGCCAACACTTCCTTTTAATCCCTTCCCCCTAATGCTAACCCGCCTCCCCCCCTTATGCTAAGTGGGTCCCCCCCTAATGCTAAGTGGGTTTTAGCATTAGGGAGGCCCCGGTTCGTTTCTCCGAACCGTACGCCCGGAGATCAGATCCGGCTCGAAAGTCGCAACTTTGTAGCACAACCGTAGTATATCCCCCCTAATACGACTGGATTTGGGCACGGGCAGGAAAATACCTACTTCAGAATTGGTTTAGTATTGCTATTCTAAAAGTAGTATTCCTGGATTTGGGATTCTCAAAAGTTGGTTTTAGTCTTAGGGGAACCTTTAGCATTAGGGAGAAGGGACTATGTTTCCAAGGATTGCCCTCAAATCAACCTAGCCAGAAACAGCACATTTGCATCTGTTTGTTGGTAAAGTCAAGGTTGACAAGCCGATAAAGTACTGCTGCATACTCCTTCGCCAGTCCCCCGTCATCGCGGCCACTGGAAAAGTGAAAACTGCGGATTTCCTGTGCTTTCCTTTTGCCTTATTGGCCAGACAGGGGGAGGACCTTAGCGGACAGGGAGGAAGGCTCACGGCACCTCCAATTCAGGCTTTCCAGATTCTTGTCGACCTTGACAGCAAGAGTAAATGAATGTTGCAAAAGGGTTTGCGTCCTTGCATGTTTATTGGTGGACATACCCGCCCCCTCACCGCAACAAAGACTTCCACACACATCAACAACATACCAACCTACACCAACGATTTCCCCGAGAGCGGCTTTCAACCCCACGCAGGCCATCCCCGTTGAGACAGACGACGAGGTGAGCACGCCTGGCACATCGGAGGCGCTTTAGCCGGCGCCGAGCGGAAGGAGTTCCCTTTGTGAAGTAGGCATAATGGGAATCCCACGTTGGTATGGCAAAGTTAGGTATGGTTGCTATGGACGCGTAAATAAAGTTTCCGGCCTGCGGTTTCGTGGGAAATGTTCGTTTGAGCCCGCAATATCCACTCCCAAATTGACCAGAGACTAATTGAAACGCTGATATCACGCCCATCCCCTCCCGCACAGTTTGTTTGGGGCACCAAAATGGGATTGTTGTGTCAAGTTGGGGAGACCCGCCTTTTGGTTTCCATTTGAACCAACACCCAAGAAGGATACACCGGGTGATTGGTTACTATTTGGTTTGATTCATGTTGACCCCTGGATAGACCAACCTGGTAATGAAGGGATGCCCCCATGTAGAATTTCAATATCAACCTGATGTAGAATTTAAACGTGCTCATTCATCAGGGCAACATCATTAACCCTTGCAAGAAATGGGATCCCAGATGTGACCCCTTGAATCCTTCAATTCCATGTATATTTCCATTTTGCCTTGGGGGAAACCCAAACGCCCCACCCTCCCCTAGGGTTGAGGAAGTGAGGAAATGTTTAGGTGAGGTACTTAGATGGTCCAGGAGTTCACAAAGTGGTTATTGTCGCACCTGGTTTAATATCCGTACCCTACATTATGTCAAGTTTCCTCGGCTTAAACACGATCCCCCCACTGTTTCGGTATGTCAAGCTTGTTTGCCACAAAAAAGACATGGGGAAAAAAGGCCAACACGCTCGGACAAGATAAACGGGGCAAGCAAGTCCGGCAAACAAATCCGGACAAACATTAGGATTTCCTGTTGTGAAGTGGTCCCCCAACCATCAAAATTAAGACAACTCCTTTACAAAAATGGCAACCAGTCACACAGGGGGTTGCCCACAAGAGGCCCTGATTCTGTTTAATGTGACTGTTTCGGGGTCGCGTTAATGTCCAACCTTTTTGAGGGGTCACTGAAACTCCAAAATCGAAGCCCTGGCCTTTTGCCTGTAAAGGGTGCCTGACCAAGCTGTTCCTAGCTCAAAGGGTAAAGGCCTTAGGGAAAGGAAATAGGAAATCCATTTTGCACGTGGTCCCCAAACCATCAAAATTATCAAAAAGGGGCCCACGGGAGCCCGTGATCCTGTTCAAGTATTCAATATGACTGTTTGTGGGGGTCCTCTATAATGTCAAGCTGTTTGGGGGTGGGTCAAATCTGGCAATACTGGATAAAGTACTGGGAATCTGATAGTAAGTCTTGGCAATACTAAAATTAGACTAGGCAATACTAAACCAAGTACTGGGAATCTAAAAGTAAGTCCTGGCAATACTAAATTTAGATTAGGCAATACTAAACCAAGCACTGGGAATCTGAGAGTAGCTTCTGGCACTACTATATTGAGACTTGGCGATACTAAACTATGTTCTAGCAATATTACTGTAAGTAGTCGCAATCCAACAGGAAGTGCTGGCAATACAAAACTGTATTGGCAATACAAAAGCAATACTTACATCATCCAAGATCCCTACCAGACCTGAATTCAGGAGCCCCGAGCACTGCTTTGACTGTTCTGGGGGACGGGGGGGCCCGACTTTCAACGAGGTCCAACATGAACTCCCAGCTAAGCCCCGTGTTACCTTGCGTATAACTCCCGAAGAGCCACAATACAAGAGGCTCGTCTGTAGAGCACTCAGACGAGAGCAATTTGGTGCTACACACAGGCGAAAAGACGGGGGAGGTGGCCTACCGAACAGTCTTCCTTCGCGGCTATTTGAAGGACCTGCTCGCATGCGAATCCTTGAGGGGATCTATTTGTTGGGGACCCCCTCCTCAAAAAAGAAAGAAGAGGATGGTTGTCCTTTTGGTTTCCTTGAAACCGCCAACAAAAATAATGCCCTCAGAAAATGAGAGCCAATTCATGGCAGTGCGTGCGGGGGACGCAGTGGCCGACTTCGGCCTGGGATGTCCGAAAAGGTTGAGGACCGTACCCTGGACACGCACGCTCTCTTTCCGGGGTGCCACAAACTCGTCCATTTGGATACTGGTTCGGATCCAGCTATTAATTAAGACTTTCAGATCTTCAGAATTGAGATGTATTTCATGACACATCTCACTAAATCTCAACAGCCGTTTGGTTTTCAGCAAGGGATCAACTAGCCTACCGGAGATTGACCTGGTTTTTCTTGGGCACGGTGGATTTCAACCACACCGGGCGTCCTACATTTCCCGCTTTGGTTGTAAGCATCAACTTGGGCCAAGTTTAAGTGAGTCTTCGAGGAAACGCTTCACCTGCGCACACTCCACTTGAGCCTTGGGTGATGTCCATTTCACCCAACTGCGTCCCTGGGTCGGTTTCAACCAACTCGGCCATGGGCCGTTCAAGCTTGCAGGCGGGGACGCCGAAAGCCCCGCCGGCGGCGGCGGCGGCGGCGTCCGGAGGCAAGGCCGCCAGGTCCGGCGGAGGCGGAGGTGCGAATCCCGGAATCGGATTCGGAGCGAGGGAAAACTATTGTGGCCAAGGTTTTTTTTCTAAGGGAAGCCCCTCAAAAGTAGTTGATGTGATATTGATATGAGTCCTGACCGAAATGATGTCGAAGAAAGGGTTCCCCTATTAAGATTCGTAGCCATCGGGGTCAACTAATTACACGCATTCTCCTCTTTTGCTCGTGACTATTGGTTTTAGACGCCCCACATCCCCATTCGAGTATTCAGGTGCTTAATACATCTTACCTGTTGACATTGCCAGACGGATAGCTTGCCTTTTCAACCAGCAAACTGCTTAACTTGGGTTGAGGTGCAACCAATTCAGGGGAGCGAATCAGGCTTCTCACTTCTGACTTGTGGCCACTCAGCTGGGCAGGTCACATAGTGTTGTCCCGCCCAATAGCTGTCAAACAAAGCAGCCAAAGGAGGTCACTGGCAAACCATGTAGCAGTTGGGGTTCTGGAGTCGGTCAACATTTGTGGGTCGAGTAATATAATATATCTAATCAATCAAATATCCAATTGCCCGCAAAGTAAATCATAACCAATGGACAACAAGCCCGCCAGGACTCGCCACCACAACATTTGGACTCCCTCAACTAATCACGGGGTGGGGGCGGGGGGTGGCGGGTTTCGGACCCAGTCGGAGCGGTACAATGCCTGACGCTCGATGAAGTTGTAGGCCCAACTGTTTCGATTTTGGCAATCCCTTGATTGTGTTTTGCTGCCTTGGGGACTTCTTGCAACACAATAATGAATACTCTGGGAAGCATCAAACTGGTTTGAGATGCGTTTCTCGGGATGGCTTTCAAAAAACCACCTCGAAGTGTTAACTCTGGTTGACATGAATTTGTGTTGATGGATTTCGACAATGCACTTGGAAGGGTCAATTTGGTTTTGACCCCTTTTTTGCAGGGTTGCCTTTTTTAAGAATAGACATTTGTTTGCCAAGAATGTGACGAACTCCTTGATGACAAACCTGTCTAGCCAAAAGTGGGGGGTTGCCATAAACAATGATCCTGGGCATGGGGCATGCGTAAAATATGGACCAACAAATGGATTTCGGGAGTCCTGTTTGTTTTCCTTTACACAAAGGTCAACAAGTGTATCGAGCCTCAAACAAATGAGACAGAGTAAACAATGACACACACACACACACACATTGTCCTCTTATGATCATGACTAATCTTGGTTTCAAAGTCGCCCAAAACCCTGTTTTAACAATTTTGGCAATCAAGAAACGTGCACCCTCCTGTTCCCTCATGGTGATTCCCTGGCGAACCACGCAGGAGAGAATGAGAGCAGCGACGGGGAGTCTGAGAGTAGCGAGGCTGTGACGGACGTGCCATGGGCGTAGCTCTTTTTGCACCTTCCATGCCCTGAGAAAAAGTAGTAACCCTACAATTATAGGTCTCCTTCTTGGTTGTTTTGGTAGAAAGATAGATGGCCTTGGTTTACCTGGTGGTTTAATCATCTACCAGGGCCATCTATTTTTTGCCCACCTACGGCTACAAGGATTCTCTCTCAATTGCCAGAATGATGTCGTTCAGGGTTGTCCTTCTAGAAACACTTTATTTGAAGCATGTGTGGGATACGTTAGAGTGATGGTTTGCGCTTGGAGATTTGCAAAACTTGCTCCAAAAGGGGTCAACAGGGCTGGGTGTGTCTTGTTTTGGGGGGAACCCCGTTTTGGCTGTTTCTGAAGGGAAGCCAAAAGGAAACCAAGCATTTGGGGAGGGGTCCGCAATTTTGAGACAAAAGCACATGGCACCCAAAACGGGAGTCTTTCTCCCAAGAAAACAGTCCTCTGATTAGAACCAAGTGGGTTTTGGGTTCTATGATCATTTGCAGGAAAGTATGCACTGCCACCACCGGTCCCTTGATTGGGCCAACGCTGGTGACATCTTGCATTGTCTGCATTTTCTGACATGCTGATGGTATAGAAGTTGCGGAATTTCCTATAGGCTCAGGGATGAACATTGACCAAGTTAAAGGAATCTGGGGGACCCTTGAGCAAGATCTCCTGACTCCTGCAATATGCATAAGCATGGTTGAGGCGAGGGGTCTCAGGATGCCAACTGTGTATCCTGCTAAGAGAAGAAGCCTGACCGGAGCAAACAATCATGTAGGTTGCTGTCAGGGAGACACACCCAGTGGTACCAATAAAAGGGTGCCCTTTTTGTCCCATGGCAACTGGGGGTCTAGGTGGTACTCAACCAGTGGTTCCCCAAGATACTAGTATCATGTACCTCTCTCTAAACGCAGTTAACCGGTGAGGGGCTCCAACAAGAGAGGTGGGGAGGGGAACATCCAAGCGTTGGCTGAGCGGGAGGTTTATAAGGGCCTGGTGCGTCCCAAAGGTGATTCCGATTTGCTAGAAATGACAGGTTTCCTCTTCGTTTAAGACGCTTCTTGTCGGTTTGAGACAGACCCAATGAGGCCATTTGAAGGTCATGTTGCAAATGTTGGTTTCCCGTGTTGTTCAGACCCACCCCCCTCATTGAGCACTCAGTGGGATGTGTCCATTTTGCAGGGCTCAACATCAGAGTCCAGCGCCGAGGCACGGGTGGCCAGCTATCGAAGATTTTTCGCTCATAGAATTCGCCAATTGATTGGGGTCCTTCTAGTCCATGGCTGCGTTCAACACTGCCTTTTCGGCCAGTTGCAAATCCATTTCCTTTCATGATGTGCATGGAAGGCACAAGAGAACCCTGGTAGTGGGGAAATTGCAGAAAAGGTCACCATGTAGTCCCGCGATATACAGAAGCTGAGCGCGGCTGGGCCCACTCAAAACATGGCTTTGGCTCCATTCCCTAGGCGACCTAACATGGAAACCAAGAGGGTAGGGGATGGTTTTTGTTGATACCGATCCTGTGGATGTTCTGTTGTTGAGCGCCCGAAGAGGATTGCAGGAGTGCGTGGGGTCGGAATCTAGACCGTTTCTACCAGCAGAATCACCATTCAAGTGTCAGACAGGGATTTGACTTTTAATTTGACCCCAGAGCGAAGTGATGGTCTTCGTGGAATTTGCTTCGGCCTAGCGGGCTTTCTGCCGGCGGGTCGATTCGGTTCATTCGCTCGATCCCAGGTGAAACCTTGGGTGTGGCTTGGGCATGCCATGCCTGATTTAGAGACTATTGGCCTCTATCATCTCGGGCACTCGGCAACGAGAAGCCAAACGGATTTGCAGGTTCAATCATAAGGGTCCACGCATGTCCCTGGCAAACGCGTTGTGTTGCTGGGCTGGGCCCATGTCATGTCAGGGGCAAGCCTCCTTTGTGAACGCCCCCCCCTAGGCTTCAAAAACGAAGCCGATTTCAACCAGGGTTTTCCACCGGGTCCTTTTGACTTTGTCGCACGGCTATTCAAATATCATCTTTGGGTTTCGAATGGGTGCGCCTCCCTAGAGTCCCTATGTTAGAATCAAACATGTAGAGATTCATGGGATTCATGTGGATCAAAGATTGATTCCTTCACAGATCCCCAGATCGCTAAATCGCAAGTAAGGCTTCTTAAGGGTTAACTTTTCCTAAGATAACTAGTTCATGAAATTGAATGTGTAGTCCTCATGCCAAGCACTTGTACTGGTGTCCCACGGAGCACACATGACTTTGAACAAGCCAGTTTTGGGGAAGGAGTGTCTGGGGGTCGAACGGAACTTCTGAACGGACAGGGGTGGGGCCTGGGGCAAGCAAAGGCAACAATACCCAGTACGTCTAAATTCCACTACAGTCGATAACCGGGGAAAACCATGTTGATCGTACTCAGAGGTAACTACGGCAACTGGAAGCACTGCAAAAGCTGAGATTGGTATGCCTTGGTTTGAGGGTACCCCTGTTCTGCGGATGTTAAAGGAAATCCAACAGGAACACCACCTTGGGCCCTAAAAGAGAAGTTATCCACCATGGGTCCGGCCAGGGCGGCGGCAAGAAGTCTGGCAACCTGCCAGCGGGTGCGTGAGAACCCCAGAGACATAGGAAGGTCCTATTGTGGATGGACGAAATCTTGCACCACTTTGAATCCACATTGTTTGTCGGTATTTGCAGGGGAGTGGATCATTCCAGGATTTCTTAGATGGTGCAGGATTTCTTCCATCCACAGGTCACGAAATCAACCTGGATCCCATGAGGAGGAGGTTCCACACAACGGGGGGGGGGGGGGCTTCTTAGAACATGGTGAGAATATGCTAGAGCTGACTAAGCCACTGGGGGGTCTGGTAGAATAGAGTGAGAATTTGTTAAAGCTGACTCCGTGGTGGGTTGGCCTTGAAAAGGAACCCCTCTTACATGGGACACTCTAGTGATATAACAGGGGTTTACCAGGGTAAGCTCTGACAACGATGAAATGATGGGGCCAGGGTAAGCGGCATGCTGTCTATGGGTTGGAAAAGGGAACCCAGTTTTGGGTCCAAGGCTTAAAGACCGCAAGTGAGCCCCAACCGAAACCCGAGTACTGTGAAGCGGACCTATTTTCCACGCCGTTTTTCGGTCTGGTTTTGTGGCCCCAAAAGCGGCCACGAATGGGTGGCCACGTGTGTGTGTGTGTGTGTGTGTGGGTTCACGGAAAGCTTCCAACCCGCTTTTGCGGGCGCATGTTGAGTCAGTTGCTACTTACTGCACGTTTGCTTAGGCTTATTTTATGGTTTGTCTTTTCCTCGGTTCGTGTGCAACCCCATGGTGCCACGCATGGTGGCCGCAGACTTGGCGCTGGCCAGGCTTTTAGATTGCGAACCATCAAGGTTTTCTGTGACCCGCCAACTTGTGCCGCACAAAGCGCCTTTTCCGGATGTAAGAGCCGCTGGCTAAGCCACTTGCCGCCTGAGGCGGAGCTAAGAACTGGATTGAACTGGATTGAGTCATGCAAGTTTGTGTCGCAGGGGAAGAGGGCTTGCAGGAACGGGCTTTAGCTTTGAGGAACCTTCTTGCCTGCAACGCTCGAGCCATTTCTAACATGCAGCAGCAAGTGCGACGAGAAGCTGAACGGACCAGGCATTGCGGACTAGGGCTTCTGAGTCGGCAAGCTGTTTTGGCTTGCTACATCTTGTCTGATTTTGATCCTCGAAAGGCAGTCGTGTTTGGCCGCCAGCTTGGCCTGCGCGGCAGCAGACGCACGCAGGGCGCAGCGAGCGAAGCTTGGGAGGACAAATTGTTCGTTTGAGCCACCATGGAAGAGGTTGTGTAGGTGCATTTCTCGGTATGTATTGAGTGGGAGTTTGCGGTGTTTAAGGTAAGCAGATTTTTAGCAGAACATGCAACCTTGGAGTGGGTGTCCGCTCAGAACCTGACGCATCATGCGGCTCCTGCTTATACGCTGGGAAGTGTTTTCGTTCTCACTTTGATGGCTTCTGCAGGCACGCTCCATTCGTGCTTGGGCCTGGCGCTGGAAGGGGAGAGCTGGTCAGACTTTCTCACGTGGCTCGCCACGCTGGAGTTCTTGTCTCGGCTCACCGCAACTATCAGCGCATGAGGGAAGGGTGCAATTGCACTTCTTCGACGAATTCAGCCGTCCTGTGGACTGGACCACGTTGCGGCCCGTGACGTTTGGAGGCATTGTGCCAAACGCGCAGCCAACCCGAGCGCGAGGCTCAAACCAGGGAAGCCATGGACCAGGGCCATTTCTGTTGTTACGCGCAGAAGGCGCTGCTTTCAGACTTCTTCCTTCTCCCACCGCCAGACGGGAAAACAGGAACTGGCTTCTCGTGACTTTGGCTTTCAAAGCTCCCTTCGCTTCTCACGGGGCAACGCTAGGTGGGCGCTTTGGAAGTGGCGACCTCCAACTATGAGCCTTGGATCCACTACACAGTTGAGGGGCCTTGGTTGGATCCCCGATGGAGCGCGCACAAGCTGTTGCACCAGACGTATGTCCAGCATGCGCGCAGCCCCCAGATTCACATTGTTCACTTGCGCTGGAACATGGCGTTTGGGAACAGAGCTCCAGAACCCTCCTTGAGTCTTGACCCTTGTGTCAAATTGAGCTTAACTCGCCCACTCTGAGGTGCCAGGTTCGCGCTGGCTTCATCGGGCGCCAGCGGCAGGTGGAGGCAGCGCAGATGCACGAGGAGCGCGGGCGGCTGCTAGAGCAGCAAGCCGCAGAGGCGTCGCTGCAGGGCCTGAAAGGCGACTTCAAGGCACAGGTGCTGGCGCGATGTGAGCCCTGGGCATCCCAATACCGAGAGCTGAAGATGAGGTACAAGTTTCTGATCTTTGAGAGGAGGCTTGCAGAGTAGGAAAAGCACTCTTGCAAAAAGGCTTGGTGACACTTTTTGACATTTTCTACCCAAGCCTTTTCTACAGACCGTGCAAGACGCGGAGGCTGCAGATTTAAAGAGCTTTGACAGGCAGCAGTACGGCTCCATACTGTTTGACTCCTTTCCCAGCGGGCGCTCTTCCAGGCAAATGGCGATGTTCACCAGCTGGCTCAGTCCAAGACTGGCATCTATTCGTATGCCGTTTGGCTCTTTAAACTCCGGATTGTTGGCACAGTGGACATGTCAGCAACATGGGACAACCGTGAGCCGTGGCTCGCTGCGAATACGCGCGAAGTGCTGCTTGACGGGCCCTGCTACTTGCCGCCCGCAGAGCTTTGAGCATTGTGGCCCACACGCAAAAGCAGTGTAGCTGCTGACTACATGGGAGGGGATAGGGTTGGTGCGTGTCCTCGCAACATTCCGGCCTGTTCATGTGGGACTTCATTTGCTTTTCCACCGCGGGGTGGTTGGCCAATTCCACGCGGAGGGCTGAAAGGATGCTGCTGCTTTAGGGTCTAACGTGCGTCCCCTTACCTCTGCGTGGCATATATAAAAAAAATACACATAAAAAATAGAGCTTTTCGATACATGTGTTCCCCTTTCCGAAGCAACGGGTGAGTTTGCTAGGTTGGTTTCTCAAGATTTCAGACTTTTGGTTTCCAAGGGAAGGGGTGTGCTAAGCAAGCTGGGCCTTTTAAGGCGTTGTAAGTGTGCGGCCCGCTTTTTGGGGCCTTTTTTGAGATCTTGCCTGCCTTCAGGCAGGCGTGCCTTGATTGTAGTTTAAGGCCGCCCTCTTGATTTGTTACGCGAGCGGCTGTTTTTGGTACGTGAGGGACATGCTTCTTGTATGGCCATGAACTTGAGTAGGGAACCCCTGCCGGCGGCTGGAGCACATTAATTCTCACCGAAATGATGTCCACCAACGGCAATGGGTTCCGAAGAAAAATCATACTATATACTACAAAAATATGTGCGATATGTGTTCGTGTTGAGGGTGCCTGTTTGGGGTTGTTTCAAACGGATACCGAACAGCTATTTGACAGGTTTCTACATGTGAAGAACATGTGTTCCAGTTTTAACACCAGTTTAGGTATGGTCGTTGGAGGTATGGGCGGGATGGACAACGGCGTATACACCAATAGAAGTGTGTAAAGCAACATCTAGACCTTGTATAGTGGTGTGTGTGTGAGTAACCGCCATGCCTCAAACAACAGTACATGCCTTGAAATCATAGGGTTGGAACCAAGAGCCGAAGGACGCTCATTGGAGTTTGCCTTAAGATAGGAAATGCACCCTCAAACTGGGCGTCCATTTCCCTGTACATAAGACCGCCCAAGAAGGGTGCCCCCCTTAAAAAGACACGCCCGTTGGTTGTCAATGGCGCCGGACTTAGCTTACCTTTTTGCCCTACAAGGCCCTTTTGGGCGGGTTTCCTTCATTTTGCGCTAACATCAACCACTTGACATCCAGTCTGCTGGTCTGGGCTGAGGTACAATCCGGACGACTTCAAGAATATGAAGGTTTCTTCGGAGGTGGAGGAGCTCTTCAACTGCATCGCCAGGCCGGAGATCTTTCCCTGTCAAAAGGCGGGTGGTGGATGTTGTTGTTTCTTGTTTTTCTGGTTTCGGTTCGAAACCAGAGAATAGGGAATCGTCCGGTTCCACAAAGCCGTTTAGTTGTTTTTAGTTGGTTTAGCGGTTGGGTTTCCCTCATTGAACCCGCCAAAGTTGAACACTTTTGGCAGGGGATCTGAGGACAGCCCAGTTTTCGTTGGATCTTTTGGTGGAAACTCCAGCAGAAACCAACAGAAATGAGGGCGGTCCCTTAAAGTGCTTACATGTTCAGGGCTTCTCAAACTACCTTCGTGGGGGGGGGGGAAGAACATAGATTTGAGGACTCCACTTTACTGGACTTTTCTTCTACAGCGAAAAGGGTTCCAGCCGCTATTTAACAGATAACTTCATGGATGTCATTTTAATGGACCCAGTTTCTTTTTCCAGAGCCACGGCTATGGTGTCTTCGCCAATCCTGTTGGTTGGGGCAGGCCTTTGGCAAGGTCTCACCTTTCCAGGACCGTGCAACAGCATCACCCCCAGAAGCCCAGGCCCCCCCCTTCCTGCAATCAAATGGTTTGTGCAGTGACGACTTGAGGCCATTTGACGGCCATCGGGTATTGTCAAAATAAGTTTTCCTTTTGGTTCCCTTTCAACAAGCCCCAAAAAGGATGCCATTGGGGTGGGGAATCGCCCGATTCGTTAGGTATAAGCCCCACACCATCGAGCTGGACACCATCCTGAAGCCCTTCATTCCGGAGCTGATCCCAAGCATCGGTGAGGCCCCTTGTTTTGGGGGGTTGGGGGAGGGGCAGTGGGGGGAAACATGGTTCAAGTGGTGAAACAACCTTGTCTTTTGCCAGTGTTTGGTTAAAACAGAGCACCAAAAGGCGCCACCAAAGGAACAGGGAACGAAGGGAGCTGTCTTTTCTTGGAAAGTGGTTACATGTCGAGTGGACCGTGAACTTGGCATAGTTGTGCTACCTGACATAGGGTTTCCTGGGGCCTATATCTCTTCCAAGAGCCTTTAAGTTGCGGGTGCAAACTGAGCAATCGTCCAATCAGTTCCAGAAGAGTTTTTTTGTTGAAGAAGATCTCCCGCCATATTGCGGGAGCAGAGCTGAATTTTCATATCCCCCACCGGTCCTTCAAAGACAAAGGCAAATAGTTGGAGAGCACACTTGAACAAAGAGGTCGGAAGGGGGGGGGGGGCCTCCTCGTTCTCTCCAAGCCTCAACTTCACTCTGACTCGCGCGGCAACAGCGGCATTTCCATGGTGGTCCCCACCAGTGGGTTCCCCTACTATCCCCCTTAAATGACAGGAATATTGGAACGTTTGTGAGGCCAGTTCCCTCATTCCAGCAATGATCAAAGTGGACAGGAACCTTTTCAAGACATGATTCTTGGAAAGAGGGTATAAACTCCCTGACAGCCGTGTGGGTGCAACCAGATCGTGTGCCTGGGAAGCAATGCAAATACGTTTGTATGTAACCTGATGTGGGTGTTTATTTTCTTGAGGCTACCCCCAATTTGCTGTGATGGTCTTAGGGGGGGAACCACCGTTTGAGGTCACCAATTCTAAGACATGGCCATATACTCATGTCGCATTTGCCTTCGAGTTTTAAACAAAGGGCACTCAGCTGTCACCTGGCCAGCCCATTGGCCCTAGTCCTGGGAGACTGTGAGCCAGAAAAGCCGATTCGGCTAGAAGATTTGCGGGGGACAGAATAGATGTTGTGAGGCTCGGTGTCCTTTTCACCGTCGGGGCAACCAAAGGAAGGCACTATGCGTCCCAGTTTAACACATACCCAATCCGCCCTTGCCAATCTTGCAAGTCTGTCGTAGGGTTTGATTGCGACTCTCGTGAGCCTTTTCTTTCAGCAGGGTGGCAGACGCTCAACTCTACGAGCTTGTATTCAAGGGGGTCTCTGATTTGTTCCAACCCGCGGTTGTGGAAAGTTATAGAGGGGGTAGGCCGGGACATTTGTGTGATACCCTTGGCGATGTTTTTTGAATGTGCAAAAAAGGTCGTAGGGGATGAAGATCAACCAGTTGACATCACAGCAAACATCACCTTCTGCAGCCCTGTGAGCGTGGTCAAAACAGAAATGCTTCACGGAAGAACTGGAATGGAACCCACGCAGCTCCATGGTTTGAATCCTTTTTGGGGACTCCTGTTGGAGTTCTGCCCTTCATGGCGGGCTAGTCAACACCCAGCCGAGAAGAGTCTCACAGCAGAAAAATGGTCAACGCCCAAAAAGCAGATGGTTCCCTTGGTGAATTTGGACAAGTGGGCCGCTGAAAAATGACATGAACCAAGCCCAGTAACCCCTTGTAAGTAGGGTTACAATCCGCTGACCGCTGACCATCCAAGATTTGTTTAGTGTTTTTCAGACTTTAGAGGGTTTTTTGTTTCAATGCTCACTAAGTCAAGAAGTACCAAACAAAGTACCACCGGAAAGCGTTTTGGTAGACTTGCTGCTCCACCCGGAAAAGAGGCTTGGTAGACTTTGCTTCCCTTCTACCAGGTTTGAACTTTTTCTTGGATCTGAGAGTCGATTGCTCTGTGGCGGTACCATGGTTGGGGATAGGTCCAAAGCCCTAGCTTCAGGTGGACGCATTCCTGAAGATGCCCCGCCCGGATGAAGCGCCCAGCGGCCTGGGTACCACTCGCCTGGACGAGCCGACACTGCAGGGGGCCCCAAGCACTTACAACCCAGGGCTCCGGTCAGTCCCAAAAAGAGTGCGTCTTTTTTTGGTGGTGCCCTTTTCGAGGAGGTAGTGTTTTTTATTTTACTAGGCCGGACCTAGTAAAACAAAAAACACCTCTACCCCTTTTCGACCAATGTTTTGTTTTAAGGTTATCAGTTTCATTCTCACCCCGTTGATTCCCTGAAAACCAGATGTAATGGCTTACCTGGAACTTCGGATCTGTGTTTTGATTTGAGATTCAATAAATATGGACTAAACATTCGGTGTTGGGTCAGGGGCAAAAGCTGAGCTAGTGTTCTTTTGTCTTTCTTGTTTTTCTTGTTGACTGACATGGATAAACACGCAAATGCACTGACTGCACGTCGGCGAGAAAGTCCCTGCAGGGGTTGGATCCTATTTTGGGTCAGTTCCCAACAGTACTAAGCTGCTAGCAGATCGCACCTTTCCCAACCAGGAGGGTTCAAAAGGTAAACTATTTCACCTTGTAAAGGGGACAAATACGGACAACTCAAAGCGCAGAAGGAACACACTGAGAATCGGGCGCCAACTTGATAAGCCCTGCATCAAACAAGAGCCATGGCACATCTGAAAAGGCAAAAAGGACACCAGTGAACCTGACAAAGCTGTCAATCAACGACGGGAAGCGCCTGATTTGGTAGGGGTTATAGGATGCGGTAAAGCTTTTATGAACACGCAAAGTCCACTCTCGTTTGGGGCTTCCGCTGCTCAACCGTGGCTTTGTCCAATACAAGGGGCTGAAAATAGAATCGCTACGCCATGGGTATCACTTAGTTTAGTTGCATGGCACCCCAAACCCCCATTAATTCATAGCACCCTACAGGAAATTCTGCCATAAATTTGCCAAATGTTCACCACAAACCAGTTGGTTTCCTGTCAAATTGTCCGCTTTTGGGCTGGTTTCTTAGACCCATTCCCAGGCAACGTTTGGTCGTGTGCAGGAACCCCTCGGACCCGAGCATTCTGGACCTGCAGCTCCGTTCTTTGAGCAAGAACCAGGAGCTGCAGCCCATGGAGGCCCAACAGTTCCAAGCGGTTGGGTGTGGGGGGCTCGTCTTTGAGGGCGCCCGTTTTGGGCTTGGCATTAGGGCTACGTCCCCCAGTGCCCTTTTGCCCTTTCTTTGCGGAGGGTTCCCCGACTAAAATAGACCACAGAAAAAAGGGTACCCTTTTTCAAGCCTCTCTAAGAGGGAAACCGAAAGGAAGTCCAACAGAATGTTGGCTCCGATTCCAATTTTGAGACGCAACAGGGCGGGGTCGGAAATTGGATTTGCCAAATGGGCGGGTTTGGCGGTTGGTGTTCATTTAAAAGAGACTGAAACAAAGACAGGCACACACACACACAATTGGAGAAAATGTCACTTGTCACCAAAACACTGCGCGACGGCTTCCGACTGAATTGGGGCCATCCCCAATACAGGGTTGTTTGTCAACGCACCTTTTTTGAAGGAAAACCAAGGGAAAGTTGCCACCATTTTTCGGGTTCCAAATCCCATTTGGAGACAAGCCCACTCATGCTCAGTTTTTTTTTGGCAAACACATTGCCTTTTTTCTGCGATGCCATGACACCGATCCACTGGAAGTCTCGGATTTCTCTTAAATCTGCCAGGTGCGGTCCATTGAGAATGCGGAGAAGAACCCTAAGGAGATCGACAACTGGGCGCGGGCCCCAAACCAATGCCCACGGTGGGCTTTGTCCCTTTGGTTTTCCGTTTCCCTTGGCCAGCCACCAAAAACTCGCATAGGTTTCTTGTTTTGGAGGGGTACCTTGGTTTGCACCCCCGACTTGTCCGCAACCAGATATGGCCCTTTTGCAGCAGTCGTATACCCCCCCATAGAATCGGCATACGCATACATGCACAAGCGAGCAAACGTGAGAGTCGCAACCAAAGCCACCAACAATCCAAAACACCGCAAGCAAGCACGAGAGCGGCCACCCCTATGCTTGGCAATGCCCCCCCGAAGGCCTTTCAAGGCTATCTGAGGGTTTCCGGGGTTCCGTCGTTGGCCCAAAACATTCAACGACAAACTGACCATGCCCCCCCCCCAAATGAGTGGCTTGAAAGGCCCAACATAGGCCCCATCGCAGGTCACTGAACAAAGCATTTGATTGGGGGCTCCTTGTACTCAGGGTTTGGATTTGGCTCACACCACTCCAAGTTGACCTTCCCTTTTTGCGCCATGGGACTGAAATCTTGGCGTTTGGCCCTGTTTGGCTGGACCTACCTGGAACAAAGTGTCTTTACTGACCCATAGTGCAGAGGTTTTTTGTTGTAGAGGTTATATAGTGTATAGAGGCAAAGGCCCGGCGTGTTTTTAATGTTTTTTTGCTGCCCCAACTAGACATGACAGAACAAACTAAAAACACACACCAGACATGGCAAGAAATCTATTGCTCAGGGGTTAGGACCACAAAAAGGAGTGCCCACTCAAAGATAATTATGCCAATTTGTCCCAAAAGGGGACTCGGCACGATGACCACCCTAATTGGGGATAAGAAAGACAATTAAACGACGAATGTGTGTGACCACCAAATAAAACGAAACAAACTTCCGCAACAAACCAATAAAGCGCACGCTTTCGTGGTCAAACCAATGCATTGCCTGACTTAAACAATGACAACCAGTTTGCATTGTTGCCTTTTTTGGCTTCCTTAGGTTTCCTTTTTGACTAGCAACCGCTCTGAGGTGAAGCGCATCGACAACCTGAACCGCACCAAGCCGGCTCCCACCGTGCAGTACTCCCGCAGGAGGGCAGGGCGGAGGGCTTGCTTTTGAGAACTCCTGAAATGGATTTGCCTCACAGAGAAAAATGTGTACTGGACTTTTTCTGACGAAGGCCACTCAGGAAGTGAGTTCAACTCAGCTGTAGTGCTTGATTTCCCGCCAGGATGCCGGACATCGAACAGCTCATGCAGGTCTGGCCCAACGAGTTTGAGGAGAAGCTGCGCTCATTTAATTTAAGCACCGATTCGCGAATGTTGCTTGGGCTTTCTGGCTTTTTGGTGGGATGCTTGTTTCTGTTGATTCCTGTTTGTTGGTATGTTGGTTTCTATGTTTGGGTGATTGTTTGCAAATATGAATGTTTGTTTGCTTCATTTGTTTGCTGGCTGGCTGGCTGGCCGGCTGGCTGGCTTCAATGAATAAACGAATTCACGAATGAATGAATTAATGAATGAAAGAAAGAAAACATGAAGGAATGCATGAATGCGGGAAATAATGAGTGAATCAATGGATGGATGGATGGATGGACGGACGGACGGACGGACGGATGAATGGATGGATGGATGGATGGATGGATCGATTGAAATGAATGAAGTTAATGAAATGGAATGACATGGATGGAATTGGGGTGGAAGTAAAGGAATGAAATGGAAGAACATGAAATGGAATGGAATGACATGAATGAAATGAAATTCATGACATGAATGACGCGAACGAAACAATTGGAATAGAATGGACAGGAATGGAATGGATTGAACAGGAATTGTCTGGCCTGGAATGGAACGAATGCATGGCTGCATTCATGCGTGCATGCGTTCATGAGCCTGGAACGGAATGGAATGAAATGGAGACTGCCTGCCTGACTGATTCGCTGTCTGACTGAACGAATGACTGATTGAGTGAGTGAGCGAACTTAATGAAGGCCCAGAGACCAAATCGTCGATTTGCCCATGTCCGGTTAGGGGCCTGGAGACCCTTGTGTGTTGCGTGTTCCGCGATCAACCAGTCCGTGCTAGTCACCTGGGTCGACACGCACCAGGATCCCCGGTCTTAGTGGATAATTGTCTCTGTCTTGAGTCGGCAAGCTTTAAGTTCCTTGGTAGGTGTCTCTATGTTGGGAAAATCCTTTGCGTTATTGACAGACCCTTTCATTGCTTGCCAGAGAGGGATACATGCACATGAATTTGCACAAGATCCGTATTTTCGAGTGGCGCGAAAACACGTGGAAGCACGCCGAACCCGTGGAGTGCGCCTTTGCAGGAGTTCCTGCAGACCAATCCGCTGCCGGAGCTCTCAGACTTAGAGCCGGGAGCCCAATCGTGGGGGTAGCGCGAGAGATTCCAGGCTCGCGGGGAAGGTCAGTTTCTTAAGGGATCGGGTAGATGAAGGGTAGAACAAGTTCAAACCATAGATTGGCGCGGCCGCATTTTGTGCTTGAAATGAATTTGGGTAGATGTCCTTGATACCAGGTTCCCATCATGGCTCCTCACTTCCAGGTTTGAGACTTCTAACCATTTGCCCAGACCCCTTCGTTGGGATTGTACACTGTTGTACGCTGGTATTGTTTGCAAACCCTGGTGAATGATAGGAAGTAGCACGTTAGAGGGGTGTTGCCATGTCTGGATTGCTCACCTGTTTTCTTGTAGAGTTTCGGATTTGTATTTGGACGGGTTCCAATTGGTTCCAAAGACTTGAACGCAGTCCCTGGATTTGGGTCGGGGAAATCAAAAGATGGAACCCCGGGTACCCGGCTCTTTCACCGGATTTGGCAGTTGCAGCTGTCGCATGTGGGCAGTTCCAGTTTGCAGTCTGAAGGCAGATCAAATGAGCAGCCGAAGACGATTTCCGTATTACGGTCAGAAGCCCCAATAAGTTCAGATTTGCCTGTAACACGAGACGGCCCCCACAACTCACTGATAAGTCTTAGTCACTGTGATGTGCAGCAGCTTGTTGCGCATGCAGCAGGCTTCGGGGCACGCAAAAAGTAACAAGCCAAAACGAGCCCAGAATGAGTTCAGAACGCGATCAAGCCGACTTTGGCATTGCGAAAGCAAGGTAATTAGTTAGCTGCGCCAAGAGGTGTCCATACCTCACCAATTACCATGCTTGTGGAACATGACGTTTTTGATTAGCCAACAGTACTTGATACCAGGACGCTGTGGTACAATGTTGTTCCATGTACCCCGGAAGTATATCTTGGTCAAAAGCTCTTGGGGAAATGAATGAGGAGGATTTGGCAACCCGTGAGATGCCCTGTATCAATGGCTGGAACCTATCAAATTTGAATCCAAGTTGGATTGTATTTACTCAATTTGTTGGTGTTGTTCTCTTTGCAAGGACTGTGTTAGAGGCAAGAAATAGTTGTATTTTTTGCGGCTGATCCATTCAGCAACTAAACAATTGCTTTGTCAGCTCAAATTTGTTGTGCGAATGAGAGGTTTGCTCCTGAACCAAGCTCCAACTTCTTGTAAAGACATTGTCACGGGGAAGGCTGCGTCAAATATTGATACGCTGAGACGGAAAATACATTCCCACAATCCAATTCCAGTCGGGGGCCCGAAGTCCCAAGTCTGAGCTCCCAAATCCTGAAAAAGGGAAGGATGAATGCGCATTCTGAGCATGAAGCTCTTGCCGCCGACATGCAGCCATAACCTTCTTGCCTGAAATTTATTGGAAAGACCACGTCAAGCAGATTCGTTTGGCAGGCAACTTGGGTTTTCCAGCCATATCCTCAAACTTGAACTGATGATAAATCCCACCTAAGGTTCAACCTTTACGGGATCCCTAAAATATGAACCACTCGGGTGGTTCACCCTGCCAATATTTGCCATATTCCATCAAAATCCGGCAAGCTCACTGGGTCTCTCGAATGCAGCGAGTCACAGGCTAGACCTGCCGAGCTATATTCGGATCTTCGCCTCCATCCTGGACGTGCCTGTGCAAGCCTCAAGGAGATGATGAGCCAAACATGCGCGACTGACACAACTCCTCGTCCAAAAGTTGGTTTTGGGACACGAGGGGATGGGCCCCAGGCTTCCCACACAATTAGGGAAGTGGACAACGCGATTTGCCCATGTTTCTTTTTCAGTTGGTTCTTTCTCTTTTGGGGAAAGGAATATGGTTTCCTGGTCATATTTGCTCGCCTTGTCTGCCTCCGGGTAGATGGTGTGACCTCCGTGCCCTGCCCTTGCCAAAAGGCGCATTCTTCGCCTTGGGTTTTGGGTAGACTTCCGGAAAACACTTCCTTTCTTGCGGGTGCTTGGAAGGAAGCCGAGGAGGCGGGTTCCAATTTTGCCTTCAATGAGGGAGCTGAAGTTCTGTAACAGGTAAGGACGTGGTGTTCGTTTTATGTCGAAGGGGTCCTTTGCTTCGACCTTGGCCTTCCCTTTGGCTTCCCTTTGATCCGATTCTTGGGACTAAGAGACGGGTCGCGCTTGAAGCATCCATCCGGCATGCGACCGGCAAAAGGTCATAGGCGTAGGGTCCATAGTCTGCTTTTCTGTGCCTTGGTCAAAACACCCGTGTCCTTTGGCTATTTGGGGCTTTGGGATCCTCATGGACCCGGTGAAGAATTGTCCGAGGTTGCCATTTGGGGAGCCATGGCCACGGGAACGTTTTGATACCAAGCCGACCTCAAGTTGCCATCGCGAGCCCGCGAGCCCATGAAAGTTCTTCAGGGTCCATGTCTTATTTGAGGTAGAGTTACGCGAATTCACCCCAGTTGCGCGAAAAGGTTTTCGAGACTCCCATTGTTCAGTACCCTTTTGGTGACTCGGGTGCTCTTTGCCCTTTGCCTTTTGAACCACAGTTTGGCCATGGCTTTGCGAAGGCACCAACTCCTCATCAACTGACACTTACAGAAACGATTTCCGCGAAGGTCTACAATCAGATCACAGAGACGCTGCACGTCATTTTCACCCTCTACTCGGAGTTCAAGTCCAACCAGCACTTTTCAAAGGCCTCGGCCTCAGGTCCTAAAATATGGTTTCTGATTCAACGACAGATGGGTTACCCAAAGAGAATATTTTAACTCAGGGGTACCCCTTTTGTAGGAAAGTCTATCTTAAGGCGATAGAATGGACCCCTGTTTGTGATGCTCTTGTCCCCAGCTTTGGGGTTGGTCTGCCACTTGTGGGTTTAGGTTGGTCCTGGGATATGTGCTGGGAGGATTCAGGGATGCTCCTGGTGCTCGTTGTTCTTCGTTTCTGTGGCTTAGTTCTTATTGAACATCAACCCGCCCACAACAGGGTGGGTGTGTGGACCCCCCAAAATGGCTGGTGTCCATTAGGTTTCCCCTTAAAACCAACGAAAAGGATACCCTCTAAACAGCCACACAAACAGGGCATTCTTCTTTCAACTTGGCGCTGAAGCAAGGCGAGACGAAACCCGGCGCATTGATTTTGTCTCGCAAGGGTGCCAGTTTGCCTTTGCCAGTGGCTACCTGTTCAGACATGGTCCAACGCTCAACAGCGAGCAAAGGACACTGCCATGGGTACCAACGTGTCCGTTACTGGCACAAGTCATTCCTTTGCCAGACTTAGGTAACCTTTTGCTCTGTTTCCCTTTTTTTCGGGTTTCCTTGTTTTCATTTGACCAGCAAGAGTTAACTTTGTGCAGGGCGTCTAAGTCTGGCACATGTTATTTCAGTTTCTGTTTGAACATGAACCGTGTGAGTGTTGATTGACAGACGCCGGGCGTGCCGCTTTTGCAGCAGAGATATTTCAAACACCCTCCCTGTTTCTCCAACAAAGCCCTGAAGGCACTCTTTGTAGTGTCTTGCTCTGGAGAAGCCAGGGGAGGGGGGTTAGGGGAGGAGATTTGGAAATTTGAGCATAATGGGAACCCGGATATGGGCCAGAGTTTGGGTCGGCTTCTTTGATATCCCTCGTCGCCCAGTTAGCCATGCGTCCTGGTTTGGCCTCATTATACTTCCTGTTCCGAGGCGTAGTGAAGTGTTTTATTTGTTTGGCTCTTTTCATGTTTAGGGCTCCGATTGGGAAGCAATGGGTCTTACGGATCATTTCCACGCTGAGCATACTGAGACCGACACTGCTGGGAACTTCGGCGACCAGTGCCCACTGGGCCGAATCGGGCAACCATCCCTGTGGGGCGTGCCATTCAGGATATGTTGCAGCACAAATCCGGAGAATCTAAGACCCCACAAGTTGCCACGCAAATAGTCCCTATGTCTGACTGTCAGGGATGGTTGCTCCCAAACGAGCATGTTCAACCGGAACTCGGCAAGAATCATCCAGGTCACTTTACCCAGTGCTTTGCCTGGAACCATCCAGGAATTTTGGGAGGCCCCAATTTTAGTACCCGGATCAGCGTCATGGGCTAAGTGGCGGGGGGCTTCCAATGGGTCACTGTACCACTGGGCAAGGACTAGCAACCCGTGATACATTTAGCTTTAGGGATCCCATACTGGTGGGTAAAGGCTCGTTGAAGGCCCCCGCCAATCACAAGCCCAACGACTGCCTTCGATCCTTTTCGGGATGGTTCCTTGGCCAAAAGGGAGTCCTATGAGGTCAAAACCCTGGGGTTCTCCGAAGAGCCAACATGCAACGAGGTGAAACATACACCGGCATGTGTTGAAATCTCTGCAGCACACTCAGTTCATGAGACACCAACATAGCCCTGCCAACTTCACAGCGCGGACTTCCGGGGCGTACGTCCGCACAGATGATCCTATGCTAAAGTTAACACGAATGAAAGCCCACGCTCCAGGTACAACTTTGGACCTGTTCAAACCTTTGGGCCCAGCGCTCGGAGAGTGACACGACATGTGAGAAGGGGGGGTCTTCACGTAGTGCCTCCGCTTTCGGTTGGCATTTGTGTTTGTATATGAATATGGTATATATGAGATTATGCAAGTATACGGTATATATGTGCATCCTGAATCCCCTTGGCCCTTGATGGGTCCCTTTGGGTCAATGTTGATATCTCATATATTTGCCCTTCATAGCAACACAGCAAAACTTCAAAACCATTGATTCCTAGATCCAGTACCCTCCGGCCATCAAATTGTTTGCGACTTGCCTTGCTGCTGGGGCTGTTTTTGCCAGTTTACAGCCATTGGTGGTGGTTTAGGTTGAACTTGAACACTGGCAGCGACCCACTTCGGTCGGGCTTGTTCCACCCAACTTACCAAGCGCAAGGGTTTGATTTGAAGGAGGGTTGCAATCATGAAGTCTGCCTCTACTTTGCCACCAACTTGCCCTAGAGCCCATCAGAGGGGGCTATCTAGCAGGCTCTAATAGACAGATTCGGATGCGCCAAGGGACAGGTCATCGCTCTCCAAACATGGGAATTGGGCCCCAAATGTTGGATGGCTTTTCCTGGACCCCTTGCGGTTTCCCACAGAGAATCCCACGAGTTTTCCAGGTTTGAACACCCCATCCCAGCGAGGCAGTCCAGTGCTGCCCCGCCCACGGGCTATCCGCCTGGCACCCAGTGCTTCCTTCGGGAGCTCCAAGCAAAAGGCGGGCTCCACTTGGGGTGCCCTCGAATGTACAAATTTGGATATTGCCTGAAAGGGGGGGGGGGGTAATTTCCTGTTGCCTGTGATGGGGAACTTCGGACCGGATCCCCGGATGTGCAGAAGCTCAATCTGGGGGGGTCTTTTTTATTTCCCTCCACGTCCTGTCTTAGGCCCTGCAGGGGTTGATACAAGAGGTGTTTTGTTTTTGTTGGGCCTGTTTCAAACGGAGGCCAAAGGGAACCTTCATCTTGAGGTATATAGGATGTGAGTTTGTACTGGCGGCTGTATGAGGTTCACCCTGTGAGGGAGCCCTTTTGATGGCTCAATGTCGTTTTTTCCGATGGCCTCAGACTGACTTGCTACTTGAGCTATCCCCCGAACCCACCTCCGCAACTGGGACTTCCAACTGGGCCACCTCCACCTGGTGCAGCGGCTGGTGAGTGATGAAGTTGGCGCATATGTCAAATTTTTGGGGGCCACCCAAAATGATGGTGTTCCTTGTAGTTTCCCCTCCAGACCAACCAAAAGGGGGTTCCCAAAGAAGACGAGCCACAGGTTTGAGTGTGGAACATATCTTCACCTGAACCTCATAGAGCCAGCAAAGCGGATCCCCCAGATGGAATGCGTCCAAAAGCGAAGGGTTTTGTACTTCCATGTGGCTTTGAGTTGTCATAGGTTTCCTCTCAGAAGTTGGACACAAGTCCCCAACTGAATGATGTCCACCAAATGATCGCCAACAAATCATGCTCAGGTGTTTTGTTTCTCGCAGGGCACGCCCCAGTGATTGCAGAGAGATTCCTTTGCCGAGGGTCGAATCCATGGCACCCAGCCGCGCACCCTCTCCTGTGCGCCACTGAACGCGCTCGGCTCGGGTCTACTGGGGTGGCTGTTGGAAGCCGGTTTCCTTTATGGGAAGCAGCCTCAGAACTGGCTGGTAGACATCAATGAGTTGATGTTTTCACAAAAGCAGCGTGCCACTTGGCCATGATTCTTCAGCATGCGACCCGAGCTGGCCCCTCTTTGACGGCATGCCACGTGTAAGGACGTGGCACGTAGCAGATGCCGAGAAGCCGTATCCCAATGCAAGGAATGATCCTCACCCCATATTCATAGATGGAGCGGCAAACCTCCAATGACACTTGCCCATATATGTATTTATTGATGCAAGCAACCTGTCTTTAGGAAGGCCCACGTTTTCTCTGTGGTGGGTGGGGATTACAAAATGTGTCTCCCAATCACTTGCTTTTGTTTAGGCACGTTCACCCAGCACAGCATGAGTGTTGCCTGCAAGTCGGGGACCATCATGACCTAGCCTTGAACTGAAGGCAAACCACGCTTCTACGGGGCCCCCAACAGGAAGCACCCCGCTTTGCTTGTAGTTTTTATTGGAAGCGAGTCAAGTCGAATATGTGCATGCGCTTAGAGTCTGCATTCTCACCCAATGTACAGCGCAGCTAATCGAATTGAGATCAGCCCTCGAACTGCGACGGGCGAAAGGCACGTGCTTCGAAAAAGGGAACATGGATCTCCCTCTTTTGTCGCTGAACCTGGTGGTAAAACGAGCTCGCCCTTGATGAATGTCCTTAACAAGGGGTTTCCTTGTTTCAGATGTTGGTTTGTTTTATATAACTTGAGGATGGATTAGTCGAACCGAACCATTTCAGGATTTCTTACCAAACTGGACCCAGTCAGAGACGGAGATGAAGGACATCCTTTCTGTTTACCTTCCCTCAGGCGATTCTAGAGAATTGTTCTGGACCTCTTGGGAGTAACTTCCTCTTTCAAGTGGTCCGTGGAATCGCAGCACCATGTCCCGATTTGTTTTTGCCACTGGGGAAATCAATCCAACACAGGGCAGGGGGGTTCGGGTCAGATAGTTTCAGGGGAGTTTGAATATTTCTTGGTTTGACCAAGCCAACCTACATGTTGCTTGAAGATTTTGGTTGACCAGCTAGCTACATGTTCAGCATGTTCAGCAGACATGGCTGTTTACCCCTTTGCGCAAGAATGTGTGCAAAGCGCCCCTTGTGAAAACCAAGTATTTCTGAAAGAAACCAGGCCAACCTTGCCTGTGGATGGGAATTGTAGACCACATTCCCACTGAGCAAGTTTGGACAACCTGTGTCCGTTTCTTTGGAGCTTTAACCAGGGACGGTAAAGATGAGGTCAGTGAGGATTAGAGAATACTCAGAGTGGACCTTCACATAGCGAAATGGGGGTTTAAACCTCACCGAATTTCAAAGTTTGTTCCCAACTGAAACCTTTGGGGTTGTCCAAAGCTCTGGTGTGGTTCAGGAGGGTTGCTGGGGATACGACTGACGGAAGTGGCCCAAATGATATAGGCGACTCTGACAGATGTTTTTGTTTTTGTCTAAAGACTCGGTTTCTTGTCACGGATCCTATGGCCGGGGACTGCAAATTGCTAAGCATTCCTGGGAACCTTTTGCCTGGCAGAGTTGCCCCTGGCAAAACGAGCTCGGTTGCCCAATCAAGGTCCCGACAATTCTCAATGCCATTCGGGGAATGAGCCACGAGATACATTGGGAGCTCACCCCCTAGAAAGGTTCTCAGAACCTATCCTCTAGCAATTCTGGAACAATTGTGGGGAGGGGATTCCGTAGGTTTCACGTCGAGTCGCTTTTGTCTCGAGGCCCGAAAACCCCAAGAACCGTGGTGCTTGTTGCTTTTGGCTTTCCTTTCCAGCAGCTCCCACAGGAGTACTCAAGAAAAGACACCCAAAGCGTAACTTGCCGGTAACTTGCCCAGGTCTCATCTTCTCATTGCAACACCTTACCATTGCTCGTTTTGCAGTTTATCCTTGTGGGCTTCCATCATTGTCCCTTCAAACAGGCCGAGCACTTCTCGCCTTCACACCGCCGCAGCCGAGCCTCCGGTTCCGAGCGTCGAATTCGGGGCCCGGTCCGACACGTGAGATGCAGCGAGGCACCCGATGGGACGACGGGAACTTGGAGGGAAGCCCATCCCCCGTGGTTTCTTGTACCTCACGTGCCCAAAGCGAATCGACCTTTGGACCTTTTGATCTTTTGATCTTGCCCCCAAGGGCTATCCTTCTATTCCTGGATCAACAGCAGGGCAGCTCAACTTGGGCCCAGAGTTTCTGGACTTTCAACTTCGGCAGTAGCCGCAAAAATGCGACTCTCAAAAAGTCATAGAATGACCCAGCTCCGCATATGTCTGGTTTCTGAGTCTTAATTTGCCCTTGGATGCGGTGTCTTTGCCTTGGATGATGTTCGCTACCCGCAAACGGTATCCAGGGGTTACAACCACTTTATAGCACTCTATATATATATATATACATGAATATATATATATACACACATGTATGTGTGTGTGTGTGTGCCCGTCGAGGCTTGGACAAAGGCTTGCATATACATATATAAATATATACATACCGGGAGAAAAAAGAGAGCTGTTTTCCACGGCTGGTTTCAGGACAACCGCAGCATCCTGAACATGGATCTCTCAATTTCAACATTTGGCCTCCAGTGACCCTGGGTCCCTGTCGGGGCCACCCAACCAACTTTTCAACTTTTGGGCATTGTAAAGGCAAAGTAACAGTTGAATTCATGTGGCATGCTTAGTATCAGGAATTTTCCTAGGGACGACCCTTTTTGCTATCCAGAGGATCTTATGTCCCACACACACAATCCTGTGGCGGCGGGAACCATGTGGATAGGACTTGTTTTCCAAACCCCACCCACTCACCAACATGGTTTGGTGTTTTGGAAGAGAGCACCTGTCCTTCGGGTACAGGTTCCTGTGCGCCAAGCCATGTTTGGTGGTAGGTGGTAAGGTACTAAACATTGCTGATGACTCATTCCGCACTCGTTGTTTCTCTTTTGCAACGAGCCTGTCACCGTGTCACGTCAGCAGTTTCCGACAGTACGTGTTCCAAGCTGGCTTTAACTATGGTGGAGGTACCCCTGATCCCAGATCCTTGGCCTGTTTTGTGGGGGCAGGTAGTTCCCCGGGAACCGCTCTCTTTTGCGTTCTTTGAACCTGCGCCCCTTAAAGGTTACCAAAGAGCGTTGAGTGCAGGGCCTAGTACCTTCTTAACCTCTTCGCTGCCGCACGTGCCATCCACCTCGAACGTGATGCACAAACGCCAGTCTCCATTCCCGTTGACAGCCTTGGGGCAATGCTGGACATTGCCTAGTTTACAGCGGGGCATCGATGTGTAACACGGGTGTTTTTTTCTTTTTACTTAAAGTGCCTTTTGCTGTACGGTTTAATCATGATTATGTGACCAGTAAAGGGCACCCTTTGTAAAGGGCACCTTTGTCACTGACCCTGGGCAAGGGCCACGAGGATCCGTTTGCGTGTGGATGTGCCGTTTGCGGAGGCGTGGTTTCACACCCCTGGAGTAAAAAGGACATGACTCAATGGAACTAGCTCAGGGGCAAGGTGATAATCATTTAGGTTCCCTTGCTGCTGGGCCCATGAAATTTCAGAGTCACAGAGTGGTAGGAGACAAATGACCTGAGTGACACGGAACTCCGATGTTAAAGCTAAGAAAGACCATTCTGGGGTTACCCTTCAAGGCACCAGGATGCCTCGAACATGCCACGGCAGGAGTGTTCTACCCTCAGCCGGGAGGCCAAACTTGAGCCAAGAATCGCGTTCAGTTGCTAGACCAGAAGCTGGCTATTAAAAAAAGAACAAAAGAGAGATGTCAAAACCTGGGCAAAATACCAACATCGCGCCGGTCGGGGTTCAACCGGTGTGGCTCTGGCCGCGGGAAAAAAACGCCACGCCGCCAGGCCGTGCTTTGAACCGGGCCCCGCGGCTCGGAGGGCGCGGGGCCCGGGGTCTGCGGACGGGCGCGGTTGGCTTTGAGGGACCCCCCGTTTTTTGTCTTTTGGTTTTCGGGTTTTAGATGGAAAGCAGGAAAGCTTAAGAGAGAAAATGAGAGCAAATTGAGATCTCACTCAAGGGATCTCCTTTTTTTGGAAGCACTCTGAGTTTATCTCAAGTGCGGAATCCCAAATCCAACATGTGCAATGTGCCAGCTCAAGCTTCTATGTCCATTTCGCAGAAGGCAGTCTCACCATGGCTGTGAAGCTTGATCTTGGAAAGACCCGCTGGAAGAGTCAATGGTGTTAATGGGTTTAGGGTGGGTGTGTGTTGCTGGTTTAGGGGTTAGTTGAAGTTGAGGGTGGGTTTAGGGTGGGCTTGGGACTAACCATTTATCTTGCATACGTTTCTATTGTCTCGCAAGAGCTGAACTTTCGCTTCTCAAGGATCAACTCATTCTCATGCACCATCTTATAGAATCCCCACACCAGTGGAATGCATGGAAGGGTGTGGTGGGAATGAAAAGACGCCCCCAAGAAGGGGCCATAGCCAGATGTTCCCTTTGCGGGTTCGGAAGTTTACTTATCTCCTCTGAAGGAGCCTTTCTTGGACATGTTGGGCTTCCATGTCGCAGAGAAAGACGTTGGTTCGCTCAATTCGGCAGGCTGATCCAGTTTTGCAAGTAAAGAGGGCAAGAGACTGTTGGTTCAGTTCGGCCATGAGCTGCAGCCGATTTTCGTGCTCATCCGAGGGCCTGTTTGCCGTTTGATTGGATTCCCCCTTTTGTGTGTTGGTGGGTTTGTCTCAAAGTAGGGGATCCCCCTAACAGCGTGGTGTCCTAGTGGTTTCCCTTTGAACCAACCCCAAAAAGGGAACCCTTAAGAAAACACCACCCATTGGCTCCTTGTCCAGTTCTTTTTCCTTTTTTTCCGAGGAGGCGGTCGGAAAAGCCGCCTTAGCAGCAAAGTTGGGCACGCGCTTGAGATCACTCAAGTTCACGGACTCAACCTTTTTCCTCGCAATCAGTTTGGACTTGTTTGGCCAATCCACGTAAGCATTCAGCCGGAGCCTGCGGGACGGACGATTCTTTTCACACAAATTCCGGCTCTTTTTTCTACCATGCCCGCCCCCATCTATATTGCCTGTCATGCGCGGAAATGCGGACGCCTCTTAGGCTGGTACTACTAGCAGTGTCCGTCGTGTTGGGCGCCTGCCTCAGGGACCCGGGGGTGAGACTTGACGCAGCCGTGTGTTTTCCATCGGGTAGAACAATAACTCGTAGGATTGATAGCTTACGGGGATTCAGAGGGAACCCCGTTTCTTCTGAGATTTTCAGACCTCGAAATGTTCGCCCGGACCCAGATGTCCACTCTTGGTTTGTCGGATTCTTCAGGTGTGCTGCCCAGCAGCCTCACGGCCGTAGGCGCCCAGGCGCGTGAGATGTTTCCTGATGGGTTTCTGTGTCTGTGTGTCTTTCTGTGTGTGTGTGTGTGATTTTCTTGGGGGTTTCCGGCCGCGCCCCAAAATGGCGGCTTTGGGTTTCCCTTTAAAACCACCGAAAAGGTTGTACCCCTGTCTCACCCTCCCCCCCAAAAAAATGAAGAAGAAGAAGAAACAAAGACGAGGCGGCATAGGATTCCAGCGGTCACGTCGATTCGATTGCCAGGGCGAGCCCAGCGAGGCGCAAGCCCGCAGTGCGCTGGACTCGGCCTGGGCCAAGGCGCGGGAGCGTTGGAAAGCTAAGCGTGGCCGGGAGGGCAGGGACCAGTGGCGTTGGATCTTTGGAGCTTTGTTTGTTTCAAGTTGGTGGTTTTTGCTTTTCTGCTTCAAGTGTGGTTTGTAGATGGTCCGGTTTCTTGTTGGCCGCCTGAAAATGGTGGTCTTTGTTTGATTCGTCTTGAAAAGGGGCACCTTGCAAAAAGACGCACTCAAGTAAGCCTCAAGCGTCAGATATGACGAAATCAAATTCCAAGAGTATGTTTGATGGCAAGGGTGGGAGGCTTAAGTACATCTTTTATGAGTTCCTCCAGGAGAACAAGTCAGGCTGGTTTGTTCTGTCATTAGGGTTGGGACCTATTCAAAGAGCTGAAGGAGACTGCAAAAAATATCACTGAACCAGGCTCCATGAAAGGAACATTGAAGCTTCCAGAACCGTTTGGGAGGACTTTCCTCTTCAAAGGACTGGTGGCTTCCATGCGAAGAGGATGTAAGCTTCCGCGGAACAACACATCTTATTGCGCACCGGTTTTAATTTGAGGTGGGAGAAACATTCCGCCGGAGAAAGGGGTCGAGCCCCAAAGGGTTCGCATTGCTCTTCCAATCCTGGATCTGCATCCATTGCCAGGCTTAGCTTTCCCATTTCCTCCATTTCTCCTGTCAACCAGCAAACGCTTGCGCTTCTGGCTGGGTTCCAACTCGACTTTCTGTTGGTGTTTTTGGACATATCCTGTGAAAAGAACCATTCAGGGTTGCCATTGTTTGTTGGAAACACAGAGAATACTGTTGGACCCACGATGCGCATCTACCTGATCAGTTTCTTGATGTTTGGTATGTTGATTTTAAGTTTTCAGCATGCAGTTTTCGGAACATCGTGTGTCTGACTTAGCCAAAATTATATGTTCGTGAAGCCACAATTCGCTTTGGCTGCAAGCTGCTGTTCAGGTTCTGTGGGTGCGGGACGCCCCTGCGTGGCTGTTGTCCTTGCGTGTGTTGAGTGGGAAACACACCATGGCTCTCGGAAATCAAATGGTTGCGTGTTCAACGCGCGTGTTGTGGTTTAAATTGATGCCAAGGTTTGTTCCCCACTTGACAAGTTTGCGCTTGTTGGATTTTAAGACATCCGACTACCACAACCAGCCCGCCCGCCGGCAAAGCCTGTAACAGACAGCTGCGACAGAGCCTGTGACAGACCTATGTGACAGGGCGGCTGCGACTGAGGCCCCCGCGAGTGGCCCGGCCAGGCCACTAGGACATGCCAAGTGGCCTGGCCAGGACAGCCCCAAGTCTGAGGCTCCCGCGCCAGAAGACTGAGGTTCGCGAGAGCAAGCACGGAGCCAGGCAGATCAGTTCACGGTGCTGATGTGGCATCTTCAGAACCAGGCTTGCGAGCCCAAGCAAACTGGACAACAAGTCACACTGCCCTCCCGGAAGCTTTCGTTTTGCTTGTCGGGCCGCTTGGCTGCAGCATCTCGCCGGTGCTCGAAGATGTGGCTGCTCTGCTGTTTGTTTGACAAAGGCGCAGGCCAGGAGCACGTAGCTCCACCTGTAGAGAGTAGGCGCGTCTACGCAGGAAAAAGCGCGCAGCCGCTCAAGTTTGCTGAGCGAGATGAGGAAAAATTGAGCGCTTAGTTTTTTGTTGGTTTTGGCAATCTTTGACACTCACGTTCATCAGTTTTTCAGCCGCTATGATTTTGGGGCTGCAGGTCATGTCTCCGTGAAAGAGCCTGCTTGGCCCTCGAAGAATAGGAGTGGTCCTGGTGAAGGAAATCTCCACCAAACAGGAAGTGTGATTTTGGCATGGGTTGCAATCTAGTTGAGCCGAATTCTCCAGCAAATTTGTTAGGTGGGGTTTGTTCGAATGAAAGTAATTGTACCTTCTTTATACCTTCTTGGGTGAGTTCGACGATTTCACCAGTCGAACCTTCTTGGGTCTAAGAAACCAGCGGCAGGTAATTCGACAGGAAGCGCCCTATGCCTGGTAGGTGCTGATTCATGTAGCTGGTTTGTGGGAATGAGAAACCCCTTAAATGCTGCAAGAAACCCAGCCTTGGTCAATCACACAACCCTTATAAATACGTGTAGCCTAGGGGGCGTGGCAACCATCGCAAGGATCCGTAAGGAACCAGTAACGCACCGTTTTCCATTGATCAATGGCCAGCAGGTTCAGCAGCTCTCAGCGCAGGCCCGGGATGGCACAGATATGACTCCCGCAACAAAAGGCCCTGCAAAATAGCCCTGTCTTGTTTGGAGTTGGTACTTTCTTTGTTGTTTTTTCTGGGAACCAAAAGGAAAACCATCATGTGTTTTTGTTTTGTGGGGGGGTGGTCCCCTTAAAGCAAGGCACACCCGAATCATTGTTTGTGGATTCCTCTCCAAAACCTTGGCACTATTGACTCTGGTAGCCTTGCGGAGTTGTTTGGAATCCACTCTGGCTAGGTTCAATCGTCAAACGGGCGAAACCCCAGAATGAGGATTCGACCTCCATTTGTTGAGGGTGTTGGGGACGCTTTTTGAGTTTGTTTTTTTGAGGGATTTTTCCCATTCTTCGGAGGTTTTTGGAAAAGATGATGCAGAATGGTCAACCACGGTGGGTAATACAAGAACCCTTGCTGGTCCTTTTCACGGGATCCTTCTGGCTTCTAACCAGCAGGGTCAAGCTTGCATCACATGCAACTGCGTGTGGTGCATCCTATAACACCCATGTGCTATCATCCAACTTATGCATGTGGCTTTCCCAAGGCTTCCCTTAAATTGGACCAGTACGGTGTATCGGTTACCCCTTAGCTTTTCTGATCTGGACGTCTCTTTCTGGCTTGGCACACCCCGCTGCGAGAGTACCATTTCAGTTTGTTTGCTTTAAGGGAAACCAAGAATAAACGAAGACACATCGAGGTCCTTCAACACCTTGATATAGGTCATACGTGCTACGGCCCTTCAAAGACTACTTGGGCTTGCTTCAACTATAGACTTCTTTGAAAGCCCACTAGACATGGACCAGAATCCAACAAGCGGTGTTTCAAGGCAGAAGCTGAGGGTTTGAAGGTGTGGGGATGTTTGGCTTCAGGAAGCAGAAAGCGGCACATGTCTGCTGTGTTGATTGCTGGAGGTTGGGTGTCCAAATTGGACAAACTGGTTTTCCTCCGAAATCTCACCCTATTGCGATCGGGCCCCGCCTTGTGCGCAAAGAGCGAATCGCGAGGTGGACAGAGAGCGGGTGGTGCCCAAGTTCGGGCAGAAGGCCCAGGCGATTTTGGAAGACCTCGAGGGGAGCCGGGAAGCCTGGCGAGTTTCCGTCGTGTCCAAGTCGAATCGACCTTTTGTTCCCCTTTTGGCCTTTTGGTCCAGGTTCCAAAAGGCGAACCCTTTCTATTTATACTTCCTTTGGGCAAGTGAGTTGTCTTTCATTTTGCCTGAAGGTACCCCGCCCAATGAATACTGTTCATGGTTGTGGCAGTTTGAGTTTCAGGGTTGTGATGCGAAGGAAATCTCCTTGAAAGTCCCGGCAGGAGCTTCTTTTTTTTTCTGGAGGCTCAGCACCCGTTTCAGCTTGGTTGAAGGGCAAACCAAAAGCTTTAATTACATGTTCAAGTGCCTCCTATTCGACACGCACACGCACACGCACACGCACACGCACACACACACACACACACACACACACACACACACACACACACACACACACACACACACACACACACACACACACACACACACACACACACCACACACACACACACACCAGTTGGTTTCCGTAGTTGTTGTTTCCATGTCAAATGTGTGTACGCCTTTTATATGGTTCCCCAGGTCTAAATCCTGGCATTGGGATTGTGCTGTGCTGTTTGGCAGGTCGTTTTGTTCTTAAAGCTAGGATACTCGCAGGTTTCTTCTGATTTTTAAAATGAAGCAAAGAGCAGAACAGTTAAACACAAAGCAAGCCCCCTGTTTCTCAACCTAGGTTATTCATCATGGGTTCAAATTAGTGGGAATGAATAGGTTGCTCTTCTTTGAGCCAACATCCAGTCAACAAGTGATATGATGGCAAACGATGTGACTAGTCATTTGAAAAGCCCGGTATCATAGTCTCCCCTGCTTAAGTGATTGGTACCAAAACCGCTTTAAAGCCATGAGGTGTTGCTCAAAAGTTGCGACACGTGCCTCTGCTGTGCCCAATTCTTATTTCTGGCTGGGTGGTTCAGGTCTCCCAATCAGCCCACTCATTTCCTGGTTGAAATCTCCTGTGTGCTCACTGTACTGGTTGGGTATGCTCTCAGAGGGAGTCTTCGGTTGGGATTCCTGCTATCTTGTGGGGTTTTTTTTCCTACAATTCACGCGACCTGAGTTGGGCCTGTGGAAGAACCGCTGATATGCTGGGTGCTACATAGCGCATATGGTTTGATCTACCTAAACGGAAACACCAAGGAGAATGTTCTTATTTTTTTCTGGACCCCGTATTTGTTCAGCACCCCAGTATGTGTTTGTTTGAGGATTTGTTTTAGTGGACTTATTTAAAGCCCCCCATATTTGAGAGTCCTACTGTTGAGATACACCCACACGCAATGTGGAGTCACGTGATGCCACTTGCCCAGCTGCGGGCGCCAAGCAAACGTTTTCGCCTGCACGCGCTTTGTGATGTCAAGATGAAAGTTGTAGCCCTCTACATGACAAGTTGTTTTCCCATAGATGCAAAGGGACACTAGTGTGAACATATGCCCCGTTGCAGTTACTGGCAATCCTTGAGACAGCAGGACTGAAGCTGTGAATGTGGAATCGGTGTTTCAGGTTCGCACACTCTGCTGTTGAAAGCAGCTCAAGGCGAAGACTGGCGTTCTGCTGTTGCAACGGGCTTACTAGATATTCTTGAAGTTGGGTAGGCGAATCAGAACGCAGCACATGTGCAGCACATGCAAAACAAAATGAAAGCGAGCTGCACACCCCCGCAGCAGTTGGACTGCAACTAGCGACCAGCGAGTCACGACCGGCTGTGTGTAACAAGCACGGGCACTGTTAGAGACTGCTCGAGAAGTCATTTCTTGCGCCTTGCGGCTAGAGTGAGGAGGTGTTCATGGATGACCGCCAGGGAAACGTGGAGAACTCCATTTTAGCCACAAGCAAACACCAGGGGTGCGTCTCAGATAAAAACAGGTGCGGAAAGAGCTGCCTGTTTGATCTTCCACCATAGGTGTTGGGTCGAACATTCAGTTTTGATCATGGCTCTCCTGAATTAAGCAGCAGGCACGTGATTTCAACATAAGGAAACAGAACAGAACCCGAAGTCCTTAGAGATTCCTCCATCTGGGGTGGCAAACAATTTGATCCCCCAAGTCTTTCATTGGCTTTCTTTTGAGCTTCTTTCAACAGCCTGAAAAGGCCACTGTGCCTCGTTCTCCGGGAAGGGAACGCCTTTTCCACGGCGAAAAAGTCGCCGAGGCCTGGGCGGACATTGCGACCTCTCGGAAGCCATCGACGGCCGGGTTGGGCTCGGGAGCGGCTCCATTCTGTCCGATCCGAAGTCCTGAAACCGTCCACCCCGGGGAAACGGGCTGGTATTTCCAAAACCATGGTCAAACAGAATGGAACAGGAATCGACCCCCTAAGATGGTCGGTAGCTTCATGTTCCTTGTGAGCTTCGGGTGGTACCCTGGTAACTACCATTACTTCAATATATGGTCGTAGGTTAATGGAATCACTGGGCAGGCTCGTTAATCATGAGGTTGAGTTGGTTTCTCCTTGATTCGACCAAAGTTTTTTTTTAGCTTGTTGTTTTCCAAAAACCGCAGCTCTCCGATTTTGATTGGTTTGCTTTCAATATTTGGGGAATATCAGGTTTCTATATTTCTACTTCCTCACATGGGAACCCATGATTGATAAACAACCCTTTCAGGGATCTGGGCTGGGGTGAGGGCCAAGACCGCAGGCGATGTGAGCGGTTTTGACAAAAAGATGGGTGAAAAGAATGGAGGTCAACCTTTGGAAGCTGGGCCTTGTAGCAATATGATTTTGGTAAGCCCTTCCCGTGATACTAAGGGAGCCTGGGACCCTCAAAGACAACCCACTTTGGTATCAAGAGGTTGGCTTGGGGAATCTTTAAGTTACATCTTACGCCGACAACCTGCCGAAATTCCCAGAGTTGCGCCTACAATATGGGAAAAAAGCAAAAACACACAGTATTTGGCAGTACCCCACAACCCCAATCGAATATCTTGGACGGCCTTTTGGTAAAGCCTTTGAGAGAGTTGCAGCATTGTCCAAAGCAGGGAGCAACCATGGCTGGGCTTTTTCGGGGGCACAGCTTTCTGGCGGTGAAGCGACGCTCAAAGAACCGGTCCAGTAGTGGCGTGTCCTTTTCTTGTGAGGGGTAGTTTCCTACTGTCTTTTTTTTGGATTGACTTTCTAAATCAACTTGGGATTTTCTTGGAGGGCCATACTGGGAGGAATCTACATCGAATGAATCCATTCCCCACCAAAAGAGAAAGCTCGCCTTGGTACGGTCCTGATTACTCCGATATTGACATCTACTTGGATTGGGCCCTTGGTGGAGGCAGTCTCCTTGTTTCGGGTAGGTGCGCCAGACTCAGAGGATGTCCTTTTCCACGGCTGGGGCAAGTAGGACAGTGACCTCAATTCATGAAACCGCGGGCAGTGGGCCAAGGTTCTAGAATGGATTTCAACAGAACAGCTCCAAACGTAGCTTGCGGCTTGCACTTCTTTGCCGCTTTCATTTTTCTTCAGTATCCATTTCAACCAGCAATGAATAAGTTAACGTTTTGCACCGGGAAGCAAGTATGGTGACTCCGACAGGGAGTCCTTGCTTGGTCGTGAGCCACCATCGAAGCCTAGGTGGTCAGAGTTTAGAAGGGGACTGTCCCACCATAGGTGGGTGCAGCTGCTTTTAATTGCACAGAATTGGCTAGATTTATTTAACACCACTTTGACACTTTGTTGTCTTGCTTAGTAGTGGCTGGAACTATCATAAACAGTTTATCCGGGGCTTGATCTAGACTTGGGCCAAGTTTGGTTCTGCACTGTTTTGGCTAGACTCCTCTACTACCAGGCTTTGACATACATTATGTCGAGTAAGGGGCTGCCATTTGCGAATTGTGTTGGAAAACCATTGGCTGCGCCTGTGATTGAGGGTCCCAGCAAGTCTCAGAACTTTCACTTGACTCGTTGGACATTCCCAAGATAGTGGCAAATACATCGTACGATATTCTGCGATGCGTTTGAAAACCACCATCGAAAAACGACTCCCCGCTGTCCTGGCAGGTGAAATAATCGTCCTTTCAGCACCTTGTTTACTTCAAATGATGGGGTGGCACATCTCCAAAAGGAATCCATACTTTGAGGGAGGCAACCATGGGTCTCCATGAGGAACCCCCGCAAAGGGTGGCTCCTCATGGTTCCCAAGTGGTTCTTCTGTAAATCCAACGATGGGGGTCCGGGTCCCACCTGCAAGCAGCACCTCTTCGGAGACTTGGGGAAGATGTTGGGCATCATGCGGGAAGATATGGCTGTGGGTTAAACATGGGGGCCCAAAATGGAACCCTGGCAATCCTGTCAAATGGAAAGAAGGGCCAAAACCTGCGGTCCCCTGGTGGTTTAACATTGACCCACAGCCATGGATGGCTGAGCAACAAAGAGACAAAACTTGATGGCCTTCACCGGGCTCTTATTCATATCGTATGCTTGGCTATTACTTTCAAGTAATTCTCTGTGGGCCAGAACACACTTCTAGACTCCAAGAGTCCATGACACTCAATTCATTTCCTAGCTCTGCCTGGTTTCCCGCAAACGGGTTTCAAATTCAACACGGACATTGGGCCCCATGGTAGTTTTGGCCGGGAGTTCAGGGCGGGATGTTCCTTCCATTTGTCTTCCACGGTTGCTCCGGGCCTTTGGGAGACGAACAACCAAGGGGTAGAAGGTTGGTTTGGAGACCGTGGCTTTCTTTCAGCTTCCCCAGAATTAGCTCCCCTTTTTGTTTTTTTGTTTTTTTGCTTTTTTGGGGTCCCTTTGTTTTCCACTAACCAGGCAAACAAAAATGATTTGTTGCTGGGGTCCTAATTCCAGCCTAGTCGGGAGCCCATGTTCTATCCGTCTTCAGACTTTCTTTGACGAATCCTGGAGTTCCGTCATCCAAAATGGTCGTTGAAGAAAGATGTTTCCTTTTCGGTCCCCAAGTTTCACACACGTGACAAACATAGTGCGACCCTAGAATGAGGCGATCTCAGGGGTCTTACAATTGATTCGGACCGTTTTGTAGGCACCCGGTCCATGTGAGGGTCGACTCGAGGTGCGCTGGAGGCTCTTTTCCTGCGCCAGCTGCTGTTGGCCGGAGAACTCGGAACTCAGAGCTTGAGTCGATCTGTGTGCCCTCTTGACCATTTCTAAAATGAGTAAGCCGGAATGGAGCAGAGCCGCGGCGGATATGCGTTTGATCCCGCTACATGCCCAGTGTAACAAGACCCAGTTCCATACACCCGCGTTGCATACCTGCGTTTCATGCCTTTGCTTACATGAGCCAAACTGCCTGGCTGGTTGTATGCCCCCTCGTTGCATACCCAATGCATACCTAGATTATCAGTGATATCCCGTGAGTGCTTGAAGAGCAGTGCAGAGTCAAATTCCAGAGAGCTTACCCTGAAGAAGGACAGTCCGTTCTTGCTGCGTTGCGCACTCTCAAACACGCCATACATGTTACGGATGCGTACTTTTAATATGCTTCTTTTACAATGAGCAAGCTTGCTGAGGAAAACATGGGTATGACGGTTCAAGGCTGCGACACCCCATTTTGGGGCGGTTTTTTCTTTCTGGCACAGTTATCGGCCTCACATTGTTTCGAAAGCGGTGCCCATAAGAATGTTCCTTTCTTGGGTCCCTCATTTTAGGACGACGAAATCATTGTCATTCATGCTGGTCTCCCCCGGCCGACCGCCAATGTAGCCTTGGCAAGCAAAGGTTAGCAAGGCATAGCCCCGACCAGAAACAACGGCTGCCCTCCTGCCTCTGTACACATTTTGTGGAAACCCGTTTCGAAACAGATTTTCATACTGACTGGAAAAAACACGCAGTATTGGGAATTGTTGGTTGGACGGGCGGTTAGTCCAACCTTGGACAAAACAGCCGGTTGCTTGGTTTTCGGGCGGCTGGCTCATCAACCATTCTGAGGGTTGATTGCTTTTCCATTCTATTGAACCATGCCTTGTTCCCTGGTATTTTCGGCGCGTTTCTGGAAAGATCGGTTCCCGGAAAGAAGGGGGCTTTCAGAGGACCAAAATGAGCTTGGATGCCTACATCATGATGGAGGACTTGCATCCCATCGAGGAGTGCATGACCCACATGAAATGTCTCAAGAACGACATTATGAAGTCGTTCACAAATGCTTTCGCGAACAAGTATCACAAAGAACAGGGATCTGAGCTCGTGTACGACAACAACAAGTTCAAGAAAATGTTGAGCGCATCGTGAACTACCGGAAGGGCTTCCGGCGCTCCACAGAATCAGGAACAAAGGCGTTTCATAATTGCTCCATGCGATGAGTGGTGCACTTGGCCCCAGATTTGCCGGTCTGTGAACTCGCTTTTCAGAGGTGTCAAAAGCTGACTTTAATGTAGCGCACTAGGTACCTAGGATTGTTCAGCCCCTGGCTGACTAGTAAGGGACGTCCCAGTTTAGACGGGATCCTTCAAATGGGGAAACCCCCCAGACTTCAATCCGAAGCGTGCAGTGCCCCTGCTTTGCACGCCTCAAATGGCGGGTGGTCAAACCTTGCGGGAAGATACGCAAATGCAGGATGTTAGGTGGACAATCAAGTATCATTTGTCAGGTTCTCAGATCCTTTTCGGACCCCGCTCACATTGTTGGCCGCCTCATTTATACAACATTCTAAGACGCACCACATTGGAAGACATCTTCGATTTGTTTTCGGCTCCTGTTTGTTTCAAGCATGGGATCGGTTTCAAATGGGGCGATTTGACGTGGCGGGAATCCCCCAACAAGTTGATTTCCTTCTGGCTTTCCGGCAACCAAGTACCAACACAACGCTGTTTGAGTCGTCATCGTGCATGTTTGAGCAACCAGACCCTTTTCAAGAAGGCTTCAACGCCAGTCATGAGGACGGCTTCCTAATGTGTGTGTGTGTGGTCATACCTGGATCTTCCTAAATCCGATCTGTTCTGCCTTTTCACGGGAAACTGCTTTTTCAGGGAACGTCATCGTATTTTTGCCTGGAGGCCATTTTCCTGAGTTTTTTGTTTGGATGGATGCAACAAACTGGCGGAGGCGTTTTTCCCCGATACAAAGTTTTGATACAAAGGCTTTTTTTTGCAATACAAAGGCGTTTTTTGCCGAACCCTGTTCTAGGCAGATGTCCCAAAGGCGCTTTTTGAAGGAAAAGGCGTTTTTGGATGGAAACGACTAGAATTTATGTAGTTACGGCAAAAACCTGAAATTCTCCACTCCGGGTTTTCTAGGTATATATATATATTATGTGATTTATCAACAGGCACGAATTTTCTCCGAAAGCTATAACAACACTGAGTAAGAACTGTCTCTTCTGTTTGATCACCCGCCAAGTAATGTCGACCCTGGACTCATAATTTCTGCGGATGTATGCCGCACGGTGGTTGAAAGGGAGGATTCCCTCTGAAAGGGGACTCCGCCAATGGACCAACCGAGGGTGACGCGGACCTTGACTGGTGTCGCAAGTTCCAAGCCAACGAGTTGTCCAATTCCAAGTGTCCCATGATTTTGGTTTGCTCGGTATCCAGCACCCAGCGAGCTTGCAATCCCTGTTTCAAACATCTCAATTCACTTGATTCCATCCAACTTGGTTTCCCCTCAACGACTATCGAAGGCTTCGCGCGCAGTCTGGGAACATGCGTGGAAACTCCAAAGAGAACGATGGATGAAGAGAATGCGGCTCGCAAAATGCAACTTCTGCATGAATTGCCTTTTTCGAGCCTCCAAGCTCACGTGCTGGGGAGGGGGGGGGGGATACCTTTTCCATTCAAGTAATCCTCAAACATGTTGATTTTGACAAAACATCTGAGAATAATATCAAAGAGATGTTTTGCGCAGTCACAAGATGCTCTTTTTCGGGCAGAATACATATAGGGATCATCCCTTAGGGATCCCCTACAATAGATGAATCCTTGATGAATCCTGCGTTATGAATCCAGGGTTCCTTTTGGTTTGGCAGGTGGAGGAAGACCTGCAAAGCAGGCTGGACGGCCCGGAGATGATCATCCGGATCTGACCGTTGCGGTTTTGCGGTGGTCCAAGTGGATATCGATTGTTCGAAAGGTGGTCAGGGTGAACACCGCTGACGTTCGCTTTGGGCAAGTGAGGTGATCAGATATCGTGTTGTGAGCACTTCATCATAATATGGGTTGTCGTTTGCCTTTTGCACTGGTTTTACAATACGTGTTGGATTTTGCAAACCCAGGCGTGTGGTTTGCTGTTCGATGCTTTTGATGCTTTCCGCCCCAAGTGTCCATGGCATGTGAAGGGGGGGGGATCGCCAGCTGGCACTGTGTAATGGCCATTCTTCTGCTTTGGAGAAACATGAAACACAAGAAACAAGTCAGGACAGAGCCGGCTGCTTATTAAGCAGCCAGCTGTTTCCGAGCAGATCCTGTTCAGGAGGGTGTGCCATGGGAGGCTAAGAGGTCACATGAAGAGCTATGTTACATGTTGTTTCCGGAACACTCGACATACTCGCAGGTGTCCGCTCGAGTTGAAGGGTTGTAGGTCTGAAGTACACATTAGATGCCGCGGGTCCTTGGTTTGCCTCCTCCAGGGAACAAGTTTCTAGCCTTGTGAGAGTCGTTTCAAGGATGCATTTGGGCCAGCTGATTTCGAGGAGACTCTGCGTCGATGGTTTTGGCATGTGTCCTTTAGGGAACCTTGCTTCTGTCTTAGCGGTCTCGCAAGCAGGGGAAATGGCATCCACTGGTTTTGGCATCCGAAACAACCCCTAGACTTAGCGAGCCTGGTAATTCCGGGCTACCTGTCCATAGACCTCATTTGTCCAGTATTGGTTGCATTTTTAGACTCTAGACCCCTGAGTTGTTCCCCGTTTGCGGCCAGCGTTCACCAAGTGAAAGGCTTGGTTTTGCTGACCTGCCTTCCCCTGGCCCCTTCCCAAACCTCGGGTTTCTCACTGCAGCTCTGGGTTTGTCGCAGGGCCGGCGCCAGGTACGTCCACAAGCCGGCGGAGGCCCTGAAGAAGGCGGACGTGGCCTTTGGCAAAGCCGCGCAGGACCGGAGACCCCCATCGAGTCGGGAGGATCTGATTTCGGCGGGTTGAATGGGACAGAATCGAGCATGGTTGTTTGGGTCAAAAGCTGAGGTGTGAGAAGTTGGTTCCTTCCGGGGGGGGAAGGGGTTGTTGTTTCAGATTGATCCAAAGCAGCGCGGCAGTTTTGAGACAGCCCTGCGGAGTATCTTCAGTTGGTAGATTCCAGTGAACTCAGCTGCCCCCTTGGTGAATTGGATTGTTTTGGTGAAGTTCGAGTAGTAGCCGCTTCTCATTTACTCACAAGAACTTCAAGCCAGGGTTTCCATCCAAATCCCGCCTGTTAAGCTGCCATTTTGGGTCAGGATTTACTGCGGCCCAACAGCACCTGGAGCTACGAGCCCGGCTGCCCAGGTCTATGGGCCCGGGATTGGCTTGACGTACCCCGGAGGGAAACAAGTGGAAACCACCCAGAGGGAAAAAAAACCCAAAAAACGACCAGCATGGGTTTTGATATTTTTTCCTCGTAGACTTCTTGCCAGGCTTTGGTGATGACTTGCCGACTTTCCGGTTCTCTTGATTTTGAGCGGGGTTCTCCTCGCCTCATGGAAAGCCAAGGCCCCACCCCCACCCTGAGATCTCAGGTTTGTATCGGAAGGCTTCCCTGTAACTTTTCCATCGAAGCAAGTCGATCAACTCGGAGAATCCCCACTGCCCCAAACACCAAATTCTTATCCTTTCCACCTAGCAGTTGGGAAGAACAATTTATCGGGAGTCGTCAGTATGGCAATTCGGGATGGATCCCGACCTCACAAAACAAAACGACCCCCCTTCCGGATTTCCAAAGCTATCCAGGCCACCAATATGGAAGTTGAGAGATTCGGTCGTATTTTCCCCCCCGCTTCTGTCTTGTTTGGAGGGGTTCTCTTGAAATATTAGTCACAGTTATATTTCAATGTCACTGGAGAATTGAAGGTGAGAATGGACAATCTGGCCATAGGGGCTGCCAAAGCTGCTTTTTGAACCGCTTGAATGTGAGTCACTTGCGGAAAATGTGGGCCAGCCATTCGCCTTTGACAACTCCAACGCAAATTCACTCCGAGCCCAAAAAGAAATCTTCTAAAATGCACAGGTGTCTTGGTGTCCAAGGCAGGCAGGCAGGCAGGCAGGCAGGCAGGCAGGCAGGCAGGCAGGCAGGTCGGCAGGCATGCAGGCAGGCAGGCAGGCAGGCAGGGCAGGGCAGGCAGGCAAGCAAGCAAGCAAGCAAGCGAACAACGCACGCCAAACCTGTTCAAGCAACACAAAAATCACAAAACCAAACCAAATGCAGCAAAACAACTGAAAGGAAGTTTAGAAGGAACTTCCGTGCTACGGCAACTAATTGAAAGCTAGCTCTCTCTAAGACAGATGAAGAGAAGGAATAAGCGCGTGAGAAAATATGTGCGCGCGTGTGGTGGGAGTATACAAAGCTGCAAAAAGCATGGCCCCGTGCGTGAATTGGTGTCTCCGGAGAGCCGAAAGCTAGCCTGCTCGCGGCGCCTGGTCGGAGCGCGTTCGGACCACGTTCGGAGCGCGTTCGGAGCGCGTTCGGACCATGCTCGGAGCGCGGGCCCATTGGCGCGGCAGCGCGAAGGTTTCGCCAGGTTTGAATTGCGTGGCAGGCGCAGCACTTTCGCAAGGTCGAGTGCAGATTTCGTGGCAGGCGCGGCACTTTCGCAAGTTTAGGTACAGATAGATAGATAAATAGATTAGAAAGAATGTAGATAGTTAGAGAGATAGACAGGTAGGTAGAGAGATAGAGAAGAGATAGATAGATAGATAGATAGATAGACAGATAGATAGAGAAATAGATAGACAGATAGATAGATAGATAGATAGATACGCGAGAGATAGATAGATAGATAGATAGATAGATAGATAGATAGATTAATTCACAAAAGTGAGTTTGCGGCCAATCATGAAGGTTCTTTGCATTGAATTGAGTTTGCAGCTCTTCCTGTTTTGAGTGAAAGTTCGTCGAATGCAGCGCCATTGGGCCATCCCCTTCCGGCAATTCTTGATCCTTCGGTCCACACTCAGAGCGGGAGCCGAATCCTTCTTGGTAGAACCAAGCACATGTCCCATCAGCTTCTCCCTTCTGGATGGATGGTTTAGTCACTGTCAGCCAGGGCTGTCGTTGGGATCGGTTTGTCCAAAGCATGTATCCATCCTCGGCCTTTCGGTCGGTAGACCACTCCAAAAAGACAAGTATAAGACAAGGCTGTCGTGAAAATCCATTGAATATGGGTTCTGCCATTGGGTTCGTCAGGGTGCCCGACATGACACTGGTTCTACCAACGCTTAAAAAGGGGGACGATTGCATGGGTGCGTCAGTGTGTGTGTGTGTGTGCGCGTGTGTGGGTTTTGAGGGAGGCCAAAGAGAAATTCAGCATTTCCGGGATTCAAATCCACGCGCACACACACACACTCACACACCGACCTAGCCTCCCCCTACCTAAGTTTTGATCGCATGCGTAAATACGCCTTTAACCCCCCCAGGTTTTGGGCAGATTTCCTCGTGTTTTGCCAACCTAGCATAGCAACAAACGAAGACGTAGTTGGCTTCCTGTCATGTAAGCAAACATTTCTAAGCTTCTTCTTCTTCCATTTACTTAAGAACATGCTTTATTTATCCAGTCGGTGTTAAAGGACATCTATCACTACTGAACTTTGCTGGGGGGAGAGGTCTTGGTGGAAACAACAAGTCAGTTTGTGTTGCTTGATGCTGAAACTGTGAATACTCTCCTTTTGGTGGTTTTAAGTTGAATGGTTGCACATCTACTTGGAACCCTCAAGAAGGCTCTCGGAATAAGACATGGGAATGTCTGCGTGGGCTTTGACTCTGACTCAAAAGCACGGGTTCTCCAAGGTTCTCGATTTCTCTCGGTTTCTCCAAGAAGGACAATTCATGTGTAACTTTCAGTTCATGATATGAATTCCCAAACAAATCCGTCATACAACATACGTTTTATAACATACGTTTTAATACATGGTGCTTTTCAATTTCAGGTGTGTCATGGTTTCCTTTGAAACGACATGGATGTTCCGGGAGCCCGGGCTAACTCTCGTAGGTCTGCTCAGAAGGACTTCGCCATTGAGCTGGCGCAAGCCATGAGGCGTTTGCGCGGGAAACGAAAGAGTCGGGAAATTCGGTCGGAGGCGAGGTGGCACTTTGGGTGTGTGTGTGTGTGTCATGTGTGTGTGTCATTTGTGCGGATACTCGTTTTACCTTGCCCTCTTCCAGGTACCACTACAGCAGGTACCTACATGCCTGGTAATCTACTATAGTAACCAGAAGCACTGGGCTGGTTTAAAGGCAAGCCAGCATTTTTTGGGTCCCTTTTTACATACCCATATAATATGTAAGACCTTACCCGGAGAACTCGGCCCGGCCTCATGCGTGTGGATGCATCGAAAAAGAATCATGAATCTTACGTGAGCGGGGGGCGTTGACCAAGGCCACTATCCGGCTGAGTTCCTGGTCTCATGAGTGTAAAAGAGCGGCTTCTGACAGGCTTTTAGGGCACTTTTATCTTGAGGGTTTCCAGGCTTGGAGTCAGTTCTATACGGGCCGAACATGTGTTGTTGGTTTTGACGTAGCCACGGTGCGGTTCTGTGCCCGTTTCGGCCTTGATCGCCAGGCAACAAGTGAGCCTCACCCAGGAGAGGATGAGAAGTGCCAGGGCCTCGAACGCAACGTGATTTCCCTCGTGGATTTGCGGAAAGCGATGTGGGCATATCCGGATCAATGCAAGCTCCGCGAACGTCATCTACCAGATGAGCTACTACTAAAAGGGTCGGCGCAAGGGACATGAATTGGAGTGGAATAGGACGAAGGCGAGGCTTTATAACGAAGACTTTTATAGCGGTCGTGATCCCGCGCGCATGCTGGTGACCACGGTAAGAACACCCACTTTCGCGCTCTGCCAGTGGCACGCGCAGTTTCAGCGCTTGAGAACACACTCTGCGCACGCGCAGTCGTGACCCGCACGCATGATGGTAACCATGGTGAGCACACCAGCTTACGTGCTCTGCCAGTGGCACGCGCAGTTTCAGCTACCAGTACAACTACAACAACTACGAGTACTACTACTACTACTACTACTACTACTACTACTACTACTACTACTACTACTACTCCTACTACTCACTACTACTACTACTACTACTACTACTACTACTGCTACTACTACTACTACTAGTGCTACTACTACTGCTACAACTACTACTACTAGTACTAGTACTAGTACTAGTACTACTACTACTACTACTACTACTACTACTACTACTACTACTACTACTACTACTACTACTACTACTACTACTACCTACTACTGCTACTACTACTACTACTACTACTACTACTAGTACGTCTACTACCACTACTACAACTACTAGTACTACTACTACTACTACTACTACTACTACTGCTGCTACTACTACTACTACTACTACTACCCGTCGGGCGGGCGCCCACCCGTCCGTCCGTCCATGATCTTCACGGCAAGGTCGTGCAACATACTGCTAGGCATGGAAGATAGTGCGAGCCATTTGAGCAAATCATCCCATCACTATTACTATTACGGTTATTGTAACTACTAGTATTCTTGTTACACTTTTATTGCTACTACATTACTACTACTACTACTACTACTACTACTACTACTACTGCTACTACTACTGCTACTGCTACTGCTACTGCTACTACTACTTCTGCAACTACTACTACTACTAGTACTACTACTACTACTACTACTACTACTACTACTACTACTACTACTACTACTACTACTACTACTTCTACTACTACTACTACTACTACTACTACTACTACTATTACTACATGCTCGACGAACGTCCATGCGCTTCATGGCAAGGTCGTGCAACACACTGGTAGGCGTGGAAGATAGTCCGAGCCAGGTAATATTTTTCTACTACTACTACTATTCCTGCTAGTATTAGTACTTATCCTGCAGTTACTACTACTATTACGACACGAGCGGGAGACAGGGGCAGTGCGTCCTTTTTCCAAAGGTTCAAGCTTCAAAACCGAACTGCCCAGGGCTAAAAACAAGTCTGAAACAGTCCGGAAACATGTCTGAAACAGCCCCGAAATGCCTCAAGCCACAAGAGGCCCATTATTATTACTAATTCTTGTTTATTAGTATTACACTGCTTCTACTGCTGATACTACTACTACTACTACCACCACCACCACCACCACTGCTACTACTACTACTACTACTGCTACTACTACGACTAATGTCCACGTAGGATTAACAAATGCACCTGTAATAAAGACAAATGGGGGGCCCAAAATAATTAATAAATGCACCTAGAATAAAGACAAGCCCCTGCCCCCCCCGCCCATGAAAAAAAATGTCCCCCCAAAAAAAAAGTCACAAAAAAAGTCTCAAAAAGAAGAGAGAAAGAGAGAAAGGATAGGAAGGAGAGGAGAGATAGCCACCCCTTGTCCTTGGATCTTTGGCACCTTGCTCTTGGCACCTGCTTCTTTCCTCACCCAGTAGCTCAAAGCTTTCTCTGGGCAGCATGCTAAGCAGGCTGTGTACCTGCACTTTGAGCACCTGAAAAGTGCAGCTTTGGCTTTCCAAACTGCTTCTCTGGCATCTGGGCTCAAATCTTTGTGGGTGAAATACTGTGAATTCTGCTCAAAAGCTGCCTTTGCTGCTTGAGCTGTCTTGGAGTTCTGATCTTTTGCCTTGGCAAGAATCTCCAAGGCTTTCATTCTTCTTTGCTCCTGCTGCTCTTCAAGCTTCTTTTCCCTTTCTTTTGCTTTGGCCACTTCTGCATGAACTTTCTCAACTTCTAGCTGCAACTGCTTGTACAGTGCTTCCAACCTCTTGTCCCAGCTCTGGGCCAGCACACCTGGCCAGCCTCTGGCAGCTGGGCCTTCTGAAGCTAGCTCTGCCAGCTCTGCCTCAATGTAAGACAGAACTAGCTGGCCACTTTCTGAGGCTGTTTGCCTGCAGCTGTTGCACCTGGCTGGCACTTCTGGCAACTCTGAGGCAGCTGTGAGAGCTTGCATTGCTATTGCTGCCTTGTGCTTGCAATCTGCATGCTCATCTGCCAAGGTGTCCCTGTAGCAGAACTGCCAGGCTGCATCTGGACTGGACCTGTGGCCAACTAGCAAGGCCCAGTGAGCTGGGCTGCCCAGAACTGGCACAAAAATGTGCACCTTGTTGCTTGCCAGCTGCTGGATCTCTTCTTTCCACCTTTCTTCTTTGTCAATCTTGTAGGCGCACTCTGCATCCACAAGCTGGCAGCTCTCCAAGAACTCATGGCCTGAGAACTGCCATCTGAGCAGGTGCCAGCTCAAAGCTATGTGGCCACCCTCCAGCATGTTCATCTTTGGTGGCTCTGGCACAACTGCTTCTGCTTTCACTCCCAGGGCTGGCATGCAACCTGAAAGCTGCAGGAACTCCTGCTTTTTCAACCTGCCAAGCTGTGTGAACTGCTTCCACACAGCTGCCTTCTTCCAGGAACTGTCTTTCAACTGCAAGTGCTGCTGATGGCAACTCATCACACCATAATCTGTGAAGATTGAAGCTTTTCCATCTGTCTGTGCATCTGCAAAACTGCCTTCTTTGCCATACTGCAAGGCACCTGCTTCTTCCTTCACAACTCTCAACTCCTCTCCTTTCTTGAAAGGCAACTGCAAGTCCTCAACTGGCTCTGCAGCCTTTGCAGCCTTCTTCTCAACTTCATCTTCTTTCAAGGCTAGCAGCAGAGCTTTGTCCTTGATGGCCTTCTTCTTGCTCTTGGCTAGCTCTTTCTTCACAAGGCTACCTTTCTCCTTCAAACTTGGCTTTGATTTGGATGAAGCTTTGAGGATCAAAGAGGGCTTCAACTTTGCTGAATCTTTGGTCTTCAAAGAAGGCTTTCCCTTTGCCTTGGCCTTTGCTTGTGCAACTGGAATTATGTCTTCCATGGCTTCTCGCTTTGACATCTTTGCCAGCTTGCTCCTGATCTCTGCAAAACTCAACCTTGAAGCAGCTTTCCTTGCAGCTTGCCTGGCAGCTTTCAGCTTTGCCTTGTTGGCTGCCAACTTGACAAGCTCTTGCCAACTATCTTGCTGAGCTTTCCTTCTGATGTGAGCTCTCCTCAAACCTGGGCTCATCCTCAGGAACAAACTGTTCCAAAGTGGAACTTGCAGCTCTGTTGCTATCTCATCTTCATTGGGTATGTCAAGGGTGTCCCCACCTCCATCTGCATCTCCAGCTTCCTCTCCACCTTCATCTGTTTCAGCTGGGTTCTTGTAGCTCCACTCTATCAAGTCAGCTACCTGCGTGGCGCTGGAACTCAGGGCAAAATCTGCAGGCTGTGGAATTCCATCTTTGACCCAGCTGAACCTTGGCTCCAGCCAACTGTTGGGAATTCTCCTTGACCCCTGTGCCAGACCTCTTGCTTTGGCCCAACTTTCACCTAGAAAGGGCACAAGCTTTCCTGCCTCTGGTGAAGCTTTGAAAGCTATGAGGCCATTCCTCACACTCCCACCCACAATCCAATCTGTGTCAACCTGTCTTTGAACTGCTTGTCTCTGAGCTCCAACTGTGGCAAGGATGATCTCTTTGTAGCCAATCTTATACTCTCTGCCATCTTTCTTAGCTGCTAGCCTTTGCTCCTCAAGCTGCTCTCTGAAACTGGCTTTGAAGCTCTTGGCAAAGTCTGTATCTGTCAACTGAAGCTGCTGTGTCATCTTTCCCAGGATCTGAGCACTTGCTTGGCAACCTGTGAACTGCCTTTGCACAACGTGTTCCTGGAAAACTGCACTGAAGCAATCTCTGATCCACAAGCTGCAAATCTCTTCTTCACATTGCTCTTCAACTATCCATGCTAGCAAAACTCCATCGCAGTTGGAACTGGGCTGTGTCATGATCTCCACCTCTTCAAACTCTTTTGGAAACTGCTTCCTCAGCTCAACTGCCCAAGCTAAGCCTCTGCACTTCTCTCCAGCTTGGTGCTCCACCTCCACACCTTTCACTTCAAACTTCTCTGTTCTCTTGTACTTGCCATTCTCATCTACATTGCTCAATCTGTTGTGCTTTCCAGGGAAAACTAACAGTCCAGGAAGCACATGTCCTTGCAGCTCCTCTTTGTTAGCTATGTTGGTCACCCTCTGCCTGGCCTCATAGGTTATGCGAAACTTCTCAGCAGCACTGTCTCCCTTCAAAACTCTGCTGCCAGCAACAACTTTGCCACCTGGCTCACCTCCATCTGCAGCTGTGATTACCTGATGGCCACCTTCTTTCCAAGCTTCCTGTGCAGCTTTCAGCTCCTCCCTGCAAGTGTTGAACTCCCTCCTCACCTCAGCCCCAACTCCTTGTAGATCTTCCTTTGAAAACACAACCTTGGTGGATGGGCTTTTGGCCCACAGGGGAACTTGATCTGACATGCCTATGCACAATCTGTGCCGGTTTGATATCACCTGGTCCACATCTGAAACTATTTGAGCTGACTCTAGCTCTTCTTTGGGAGCTGCTCCCATGAGCCACAGCTTGTGATCTATGGACTGGAAAGTCAGCTGTGCTCGCACCTTTTGCTCCAATGGAGCTAGGTGGGTGGTCTGTTCTTTGGCCATGAACTTTGCCCCCATCCAGTTCAAGAGCAACTCTGTGTAGCTCTGTGCATAGCTCTTGCTCTTCTGCAACTTATTCTTCCTCTCCAGTGACTTTGCTGCTTCAATCTCCCACAACTTCTTCTGAAGCTGATCTGCGCTTTCTTCAGCTTTCTGCAAGCATCTTTCAGACCTTGCAACTAGGAGAGAGTAGAACTCTTCCCTGACCTCTCTCTTGCTGATGTTGTGGCCATTGCTCCTCTCTTCAGCTAGCCACATTCGCAGCTTCTCAATCTCCTCTCCAAAGTCATTCTTTCTTCCTCCTCCCTGAGCTCTAATACCTTTCCTGGTCCTCACACTCTTTGCTTTGCAACCTATCTTGGCACCTCCTTGAGCTCCAAGTCCCAACTTCTTTGTGAGCATCTGCCACTCTTCCTTTCTTGCATGCATATCTTTGAGCCTCCTTTTGTCTAGATTGTACTTCTGAACTGCCATCTTGTATAACTCCTCATCATCAGCACAGCTCGCCTTCATCTCCTCTAGGGAGATTGCAATCTCCAGCTTCTGCTGCGCAGTCAGCTCCCTTTTTCTACTTGGCTCTGCAAGTGCTCTCCTGTTGCTTTTCTTGCCTCCTGAGACACCTCTGTGTGCTTGCACAACTGTTTGTTCTTCAAATCTTGGTCTTCCTCCAAGCTTTCTTCTTTTCTTGATCCAATCTAAGAAACCTTCATCTGTTTCTGTGTGTATCTCTGCAAGCTTTAGCTCATATTCTGCCTGCACCTCCTCTGCTGCTAGCTGGGCTTTGCTTTTTTGTTGCCTTTTTGACCCCCAAGCTAGCTGCATGACTGGCTTGTGATCTGTGCTTTCACCTCCCCCCCAAAACCTCTTCAAGCTGAACTGCTTCTTGCCACTGCTGCCAGTGCTGGCTGGGCTCTGTTCAGCAACTGTGGTTGGGCTTGGGCTCGCAGACTGTGGGCCACTGTTGATCTTTCTGTAAGCTGTTGTCTTTCCTTCTGGTGTCTTGAAGCTGTCACTGGTGGACCTGCGGGTCTTGACCTCAGTGGTCCTGCTTTGGCTTACTATCTTCTGAGCTTGCTCTTGGGCCTGTCTCAACATCTCATCTGCTTGTGCCTTTGCTTTTGCTAAGATCTCCATGGCCTGTCGCTTTGCTGCTTCCTGTCAAAAGCAAGCTTCAAACTTGACAAGCTACCACCTAATCATGCTGTGTGCAACATGTCCTATCCCAAGACTTTATTCCAGGGGCCCCTATAATAAAGTCTTGATGAATGGTGCCCCCCCTGAAAAATGCAACTCCCTAATTGCAGTTACCTCTTGGCTAACTACCTAGCCAACTTCACACACAATCCCAGGTGATGCTGGTGAAGCTTCATGCTTTCTTCCCAAATCCAAACTGCAGACCTTGCCCAAACTCAAGTTTTATTACATGTCTCTTGTTTAAAAACTGCCATCCATCAAACCCACAAAGGGGGTAGTACTTCAAGCCCCCAAATTTGAAGCCCAAGACTTTATTCCAGGGGCCCCTATAATAAAGTCTTGATGCATTGACTCCCCTGAAAAATGCAACTCCCTAATTGCAGTTGCCTCTTAGCTAACCAGCTAGCCAAATTCAAAAACAATCCAAGGTGATGCTGGTGAAGCTTGCTGCTTTCTTCCCAAATCCAAACTGCAGACCTTGCCGAAACTCAAGTTTACTTACATGTCTCTTGTTTAAAAACTGCCCACCATCAAACCCACAAAGGGGGTAGTACTTCAGCCCCCAAATTTTAAGCCCAAGACTTTATTCCAGGGGCCCCTATAATAAAGTCTTGCTGCATTGACTCCCCTGAAAAATGCAACTCCCTAATTGCAGCTACCTCTTAATTAGCCAACCAGCCAGGCAAATTCAAAAACAATCCCAGGTGATGCTGGTGAAGCTTGCTGCTTTCTTCCCAAATCCAAACTGCAGACCTTGCCCAAACTCAAGTTTTCTTACATGTCTCTTGTTTAAAAACTGCCATCCATCAAACCCACAAAGGGGGTAGTACTTCAAGCCCCCAAATTTTAAGCCCAAGACTTTATTCCAGGGGCCCTCACAATAAAGTCTTGATGCATGCCCCCCTCTAAAAGATACAACCTCCTAATAATTGCAGTCACTCCAACCTGCTAAACTTAATTAAGATCACCCCCTTCCCCTCCCAATGTCCTCAGCGGTACCTTGAGTGGCAGCTTCTTTTGCAGCTTCAGCTCTTTCCAAGTCCTTGCAGGCATTGCACTTGGCTCCCAAGACTTTATTCCAGGGGCCCCTATAATAAAGTCTTGATGCATTGACTCCCCTGAAAAATGCAACTTCCTAAATGCAGTTACCTCTTAGCTAACCAGCTAGCCAAATTCAAAAACAATCCCAGGTGATGCTGGTGAAGCTTGCTGCTTTCTTCCCAAATCCAAGCTGCAGACCTTGCCCAAACTCAAGTTTTATTGCATGTTTCTTGTTTAAAAACTGCCCACCATCAAACCCACAAAGGGGGTAGTACTTCAGCCCCCCAAATTTTAAGCCCAAGACTTTATTCCAGGGGCCCCTATAATAAAGTCTTGATGCATTGACTCCCCTGAAAAATGCAACTCCCTAATTGCAGCTACCTCTTAATTAGCCAACCAGCCAGGCAAATTCAAAAACAATCCCAGGTGATGCTGGTAAAGCTTGCTGCTTTCTACCCAAATCCAAACTGCAGACCTTGCCCAAACTCAAGTTTCCTTACATGTCTCTTGTTTAAAAACTGCCCGCCATCAAACCCACAAAGGGGGTAGTACTTCAGCCCCCCAAATTTTAAGCCCAAGACTTTATTCCAGGGGCCCCTATAATAAAGTCTTGATGCATGGTCCCCCCCTGAAAAATGCAACTTCCTAAATGCAGTTACCTCTTGGCTAACTACCTAGCCAACTTCACACACAATCCCAGGTGATGCTGGTGAAGCTTCATGCTTTCTTCCCAAAATCCAAACTGCAGACCTTGCCCAAACTCAAGTTTTCTTACATGTCTCTTGTTTAAAAACTGCCATCCATCAAACCCACAAAGGGGGTAGTACTTCAAGCCCCCAAATTTTAAGCCCAAGACTTTATTCCAGGGGCCCTCACAATAAAGTCTTGATGCATGCCCCCCTCTAAAAGATACAACCTCTTAATAATTGCAGTCACTCCAACCTGCTAAACTTAATTAAGATCACCCCCTTCCCCTCCCAATGTCCTCAGCTGTACCTTGAGTGGCAGCTTCTTTTGCAGCTTCAGCTCTTTCCAAGTCCTGGCAGGCATTGCACTTGGCTCCCAAGACTTTATTCCAGGGGCCCCTATAATAAAGTCTTGATGCATTGACTCCCCTGAAAAATGCAACTTCCTAAATGCAGTTACCTCTTAGCTAACCAGCTAGCCAAATTCAAAAACAATCCCAGGTGATGCTGGTGAAGCTTGCTGCTTTCTTCCCAAATCCAAGCTGCAGACCTTGCCCAAACTCAAGTTTACTTACATGTCTCTTGTTTAAAAACTGCCCATCAAACCCACAAAGGGGGTAGTACTTCAAGCCCCCAAATTTTAAGCCCAAGACTTTATTCCAGGGGCCCCTATAATAGAGTCTTGATGCATTGCCCCCCCTGAAAGATGAAACTTTCTAAATGCAGGTACCTCTTGGCTAACTAAGTACCTAGCCAACTTCACACACACTCCCAGGTGATGCTGGTGAAAATTTATGAATTCTCACCAAAATCCAAACTGCAGACCTTGCCCAAACTCAAGTTTTCTTACATGTCTCTTGTTTAAAAACTGCCATCCATCAAACCCACAAAGGGGGTAGTACTTCAAGCCCCCAAATTTTAAGCCCAAGACTTTATTCCAGGGGCCCCTATAATAAAGTCTTGATGCATTGCCCCCCCTGAAAGATGCAACTTCCTAAATGCAGTTACCTCTTGGCTAACTACCTAGCCAACTTCACACACAATCCCAGGTGATGCTGATGCTGGTGAAGCTTGCTGCTTTCTCCCCAAAATCCAAACTGCAGACCTTGCCCAAACTCAAGTTTTCTTACATGTCTCTTGTTTAAAAACTGCCATCCATCAAACCCACAAAGGGGGTAGTACTTCAGCCCCCAAATTTTAAGCCCAAGACTTTATTCCAGGGGCCCCTATAATAAAGTCTTGATGCATGGTCCCCCCCCTGAAAAATGCAACTTCCTAAATGCAGTTACCTCTTGGCTAACTACCTAGCCAACTTCACACACAATCCCAGGTGATGCTGGTGAAGCTTCATGCTTTCTTCCCAAATCCAAACTGCAGACCTTGCCCAAACTCAAGTTTTCTTACATGTCTCTTGTTTAAAAACTGCCATCCATCAAACCCACAAAGGGGGTAGTACTTCAAGCCCCCAAATTTTAAGCCCAAGACTTTATTCCAGGGGCCCCTATAATAAAGTCTTGATGCATGCCCCCCTCTAACAGATACAACCTCCTAATAATTGCAGTCACTCCAACCTGCTAAACATAATTAAGATCACCCCCTTCCCCTCCCAATGTCCTCAGCTGTACCTTGAGTGGCAGCTTCTTTTGCAGCTTCAGCTCTTTCCAAGTCCTGGCAGGCATTGCACTTGGCTCTGCCTCTGACCACATCTCCCAAACTAGCTGCCTCATGCACTGCCTCAAACTCCTCCCAACCCTTCTCAAGCTGACCAATGACCTCATGCAAACCTGCCTCAAACTCCCCTCTCCTGACCTGCCTCAAACTCCTCCCAACCCTTCTCAAGCTGACCAATGACCTCATGCAAACCTGCCTCAAACTCCCCTCTCCTGACCTGCCTCAACCTCCTCCCAACCCTTCTCAAGCTGACCAACGACCTCATGCAAACCTGCCTCACACCCTCCAGGCCTCAGCTCCACCTTCTGCTCCAGCTTCATCTTCAGCTTCATCTTCAGCTTCCTCCAAGTCCTGCCAAGTGCCAGAATCTCATTACTTTTCTTACCAGCTGCCCCAGAACCTAAAACTCACCCTGTTAGTCAAATACCTATTGCCTCTTCATACAGCTGTCAGCCTGCACTTTTTTGCCAAGCGCTGGGCATCTCAACTGTATTTGCAGGAGCTTTCCAATGGCTTGAACCTTTCAACCAACTTGTGCTCAACTAGCAACATGTGCAAAACTCATAAAAACACCTCAGCAGCTCCAAGCCAGAAAACGGCACAGCCTAGCACCTAGCTGGATGCTGCCATCAACTTGCCAAGGAAAGCTCTACTTGCAACTGAAAAAACCTTTGCATGCTGCATTTGCAACTGGCCCTAGCAATTCTAAGCTAACAATTCTTTGTGTTGCAGTTGGAACTTGTTCTTTGCAAACAAAGCTGTATACCAACCAAACTATGCAGTCCCAGCTCAACTAATTACAAGCCAGGGCCAACTTGCACTTTTGCAGCTCACTTGATTAAACTGCCTTGAGCTTGCCTGCTTGTTTCATCGACTCAACCTTTGCAGCAAGCTCTTTAATCTCCAGCTTCACCTTGCCACTTGTCATCTCTGCTGGCACATCTGGCATCTTTGTCAACTTGGCCCATGAGATGATCTGAAAGTGCTCAACTTTCCTCCTCAAGCGTTGCTCAAATTAAACATGTCAAACCCACCCAAACAAAATCAATTGCATAAACAAATCAACTAAACATGGTTTGTTACCTGTGCCAAGGAACTTCAGGTTCGTGATCTTGTCCAAAATTCCCTCAAGCTCTTGCCAAGCTGTGGACCATGGGGCAGCTTTTTCAGCAAGCTCTTCCTCTCCAGCTCCCTGTCAGCAACCACTCAGGACAAAAAACAACTCACCCAACAAAGCAACCAGCTTCCTGAAAACATACATAAAACTTTGCCAGGTGACTGGGTTGAACTGCACCATCTTGATCTCTGGCCTGATGGTGTTCTTCAAACTCTCTTCCTCCAGCTGGAGCTCCTTTTCATCGATCTCTTGCTGGAACAGCTCCTTAGCAAAGGCAGGCTATTGGAAATGATTAAACTCTTTCACATATTGTAATTACCTGATTAAATCTTTAGCTTCTTTACTGGCAAACTGTCTGCAACTGCTCTAATTAGAATCCTACTTAAGTAGTTAACTGATTGTCACTTTGCAGTTTAACTAACTAGTTGACTAATTACCAAAAACTCTTGCCAAAGTCATTTCAAGTTGCTCGCATGAACCTCTGCTCCCAGACATAAGCTTTGACCTTGAAGCAAGCTGCCCGAACTATCAAGTCCCACTCTGCCATGAACTCTGCACCACCTTCCTTCACCTTTGCTGTCCTCCAGTGCAGCAAAGCTGACTTGAATGCTCTGGAACCTTCCCACAGCTTGCCTCAGCTTTGCCCAGATTAACAAAATGCACCTTTGCTAATTTGTGGCAACATAGCAAAATAACAACCAAGCTTTTCAAAAAAGCTCTCAATGTAACTAAGCCATGCCACTCTCCTGCCACTCACCTATGGTCTGTGACAGGTGCCTCAGCAAGTCACCTGTGCTGGCTGCATCTCGATCTGCCACTAGGATGTGCCAAAGTAAACAAAACTGAAAGCTTGCACAACTTAACTAACTAATTAGTTTCCAAAAATGACAATTTGCAAATACCTAGCAAGCCTAGCTGCTCACCTCCAAGAAGGTGAGCTTTGATGCACTAATCCAGCAACTATCCATGATAGTCTGGAGCAACTCGCTCATCTGCTGGATCTTCACCAAAGTCCAGGCAACTGCCCCACATGCTGCAGCCTGGGCAAGGCTGCTTAACTTTCGCTGTCTAGAGTGAAATCTCAGTAATGAACTCCACTTGTCTATGAACAGCTCCTTTTTAGGGCTTGAGGAAAAGCTTAATTACCAGCTCACACAAAGCAGCTGCACACAACTCCACCTTTGGGAAACTCTGCCACCAGCCAACTGCCATGGTGTCTCCTGGAATGAGTGATGTGGGAAAGCACCAACTAACCAACTGAGATTTAACCAATTAATTAGTCAGTAAAGAAAAAAAGAATACAGCTGTGCTAATTCAAGCTGGGCCTCCCTTTGCAACTATGCCACCTATGAAAGCTGCCAAAACCACAAGGATCTCCACCTTCATCTTCTTCACCATCATCTTCATCTTCTGAAGCATGCCCATCTTCCAACCTGAGCAGCGCCAGCTAGCAAAAAGCATAATTAGCGTAATTAGAAGACTGACCTTGCACAAAATCAGAAAACTTGATCTTTGAAAAGTGCTATGGGGGGCAAGCTGCTGTAGCTGAGCTGTGATCTCTGCTAGCTGTGAGCTGGAACTTGTGAAAAGGCAGCTGCAGGTGCAATCCCAAACTCTCATGCCAACCTGCATGACAAACCAACTTAGAACTCAACTCCCAAGACTTTATTCCAAGGGCCCCTATAATAAAGTCTTGATGCATGGCCCCCCCCTGAAAAATGCAACTTCCTACATGCAATTACCTCTTGGCTAACTACCTTGCCAACTTCAATCCCAAGTAATACTGATAAAGCTTCATGCTTTCCCCACAAAAACCAAACATGCCCAAACTCAAGTATTCTTAATCACCTGTCTCTTGTTTGAAAAGTCCCACCCATCAAACCCACAAAGGGGGTAGTACTTCAAGCCCTCAACTCTTAAGCCCAAGACTTTATTCCAGGGGCCCCTATAATAAAGTCTTGATGCATGGTCCCCCCTGAAAGATGCAACTTCCTAAATGCAGTGACCTCTTAATTAGCTAACTACCTTGCCAACTTCACACACAATCCCAGGTGATGCTGATGCTGGTGAAGCTTGCTGCTTTCTCCCCAAAATCCAAACTGCAGACCTTGCCCAAACTCAAGTTTTCTTACATGTCTCTTGTTTAAAAACTGCCATCCATCAAACCCACAAAGGGGGTAGTACTTCAAGCCCCCAAATTTTAAGCCCAAGACTTTATTCCAGGGGCCCCTATAATAAAGTCTTGATGCATGGTCCCCCCCTGAAAGATGCAACTTCCTAAATGCAGTTACCTCTTGGCTAACCAGCTAGCCAACTTCACACACAATCCCAGGTGATGCTGGTGAAGCTTGTTGCTTTCTCCCCAAAATCCAAACTGCAGACCTTGCCCAAACTCAAGTTTTCTTACATGTCTCTTGTTTAAAAACTGCCCACCATCAAACCCACAAAGGGGGTAGTACTTCAAGCCCCCAAATTTTAAGCCCAAGACTTTATTCCAGGGGCCCCTATAATAAAGTCTTGATGCAAGCCCCCCCCTGAAAGATGAAACTTTCTTAATGCAGTTACCTCTTGGCTACCTACCTAGCCAACTTCACACACAATCCCAGGTGATGCTGATGCTGGTGAAGCTTGTTGCTTTCTCCCCAAAATCCAAACTGCAGACCTTGCCCAAACTCAAGTTTTCTTACATGTCTCTTGTTTAAAAACTGCCCACCATCAAACCCACAAAGGGGGTAGTACTTCAAGCCCCCAAATTTTATGCCCAAGACTTTATTCCAGGGGCCCCTATAATAAAGTCTTGATGCATGGTTCCCCCCTGAAAGATGCAACTTCCTAAATGCAGTTACCTCTTGGCTAACCAGCTAGCCAACTTCACACACAATCCCAGGTGATGCTGGTGAAGCTTGTTGCTTTCTCCCCAAAATCCAAACTGCAGACCTTGCCCAAACTCAAGTTTTCTTACATGTCTCTTGTTTAAAAACTGCCCACCATCAAACCCACAAAGGGGGTAGTACTTCAAGCCCCCAAATTTTAAGCCCAAGACTTTATTCCAGGGGCCCCTATAATAAAGTCTGATGATGGTCCTGGAATCCCCTGAAACTGAAATGCAGTGCAACCTCTTTTAAATACCTAGTTAGCCAACCTTTTGGCCAACTACCAGCTAGCATGCAACTTCTGGGTGAAGCTTGGTTCTTCCCATGCTTTCTCCCCTGCAGAAAACCAAACCAGGCAGACCTTGTTTCAAGTTTTCTTACATGTCTTTTGCTTAAAAAATGCCCACCATCAAACCCACAAAGGGGGTAGTACTTCAAGCCCCCAAATTTTAAGCCCAAGACTTTATTCCAGGGGCCCCTATAATAAAGTCTTGATGCATGGTTTACCCTGAAAGATGCAACTTCCTGAATGCAGTTACCTCCAAATTCAAAAACAATCCCATGAAGCTTGCTGCTTTCTCCCTCAAAAACGAAACTGCACACCTTTGTCTTGTTTGGAAAGCCCCACTCAAGCCCACAAAGGGAATAGCGCCCCCATAAATTCTTACACCAAGACTTTATTCCAGGGGCCCTCAAAATAAAGTCTTGATGCATGCCCCCCTCTAAAAGATAATTACAACCTCACCCCCTTCCCCTCCCAATGGGGTCCTCAGCTCCACCTTGGGTGGCAGCTTCTTTTGCAGCTTCAGCTCTTTCCAAGTCCTGGCAGGCATTGCACTTGGCTCACCTCTCCCAAACTAGCTGCCTCATGCACTGCCTCAAACTCCTACCAACCTGCCTCAAACTCCACTCTCAAGCTGGCCAATTACCTCATGCAAACCTGCCTCACAAGCTGGCCAATGACCTCATGCAAACCTGCCTCACACACCCCTCTCAAGCTGCATTTGTTTTCTCTGGCTGGCTGGCATCCTTTATGGCTATGAACTTGTCTCACTACCTGCCTGCTCATCTTCATCTTTGTCTGGCTCTAGCCATGGAGAACTTTCTTTCTCAAGATCTACCTTTCCTAAAGCTAGGGCTTCATAGAAGCTGTTCTTCAGAGAATCTAACTTGTCACTGAAGTGGACCTCCCTCATGATGAGCAACTTCTGCAGCTCGGTCATCTTCATGCTGAAGTACACAACTGTGCCTGCAAGGATCATAACTGAGACCATCTGTGTGAGCGCCACCATCTGCACAGTTGTCTCCATCTCTGAGGCGACTCAACTAATCATCACACCTTGAAGCTTGATCTTCAATGGCAACTCAATCAAGTGCACACAATGGCAAGCTCAACAAGCAAACTACAACTTCTGAGAACACTCAAGCATTGTTTTGCACAACTTAGGCTAATAGCGCTGTAACTGCAGGAACCTGCACACAGCTCTGCTAGCTACACACTCATCTCCATGATCTGGGATGTTCCTCTGCAGCTCCATCTCTAGTATAAATGCTCCAAGACTCACATAGTTTGGGTCACCTATGGACCCGAGCAAGTCAGGAGTAACAACTCTGAGAGAAACTCTATCTTCCCACCCACTCTCTCTCTTCTGAACTAGCACAAACTCACCTTGCCAGTTCCTCCAAAAGACTTCCACAACTGCATCTCCATCTGGCCACATGGCTCCAAAATCAACTAGGGCCTTTGCTTGAGCCAAGGGTCTGTTGCATTTAGCTAGCAATCAATTAACTCCTCTTCCCCCTGCTGCCCAGTCAGTCCTCTGCCAGCTTCTTTTGTCCAGCTTGTCCATCTGCCATCTTGAGCCACACCTGGATGCTTTTCAATCTGCCCTGCAACTGACTGTGTGGTTAGCTATCTTTGCCAGCTGGTCAGCTGTGGTTTGTGTTTGTGTGTCTTTCACTGCTTGCTAACTAGTAGTTACTGCTGTGTAGAATGAGCTTGTTGCAAATTTGATCTGAAGATCAGCTGCACCAAAGTCTGACACTGCAAAACCTCACACCTTCAAGCTGGCAACTCCTGCAAAACCTCACACCTTCAAGCTGGCAACTCTGGCAACTCCATGCAAAACCTCACACCTTCAAGCTGGCAACTCCATGCAAAACCTCACACCTTCAAGCTGGCAACTCCATGCAAAACCTCACACCTTCAAGCTGGCAACTCCATGCAAAACCTCACACCTTCAAGCTGGCAACTCCATGCAAAACCTCACACCTTCAAGCTGGCAACTCCATGCAAAACCTCACACCTTCAAGCTGGCAACCCCATGCAAAACCAGTGACCTGGCTCAGAATCCTTTTGTGCTTTTATGGGGTCCTTGCCATCTCTGGCATGGAAATGAATTAATAACTGACATAGCTTTTCTGGGCCTACTCCAAACAAAGCAGCAATTCTCTGTGACCAAGACAAACTGACAACTAATGGTTCCAACAACTGGTTTCAAACAGCCCCCAGCTGGAAAACATCATATTGTAGCAGCCAGCTGTAGGCTGTTGGCCAAAAGAGCTGTCCCTGCAAAACTGCAACTGATCAGCTTCTGTAATGAAGTACTGTACTCACCTGGCCCAAGCAATTCTGAAAACCAACGGCTTCTATGTAACTTTGAAACACTGTATCAGGATAGCAAGCTAATTACTGATTCTTTCCAAAACTATCCCACTTGGCTAGGGCCAGCCATCTCAAGACCAGCTAACTCTATCTTCTCACCTTCTTGGCTGGGTTTCCCAGTAAGCTTGGAGCTTCTCCAACTCACTGATCTCAGACTTCAGCTTCCCTTCTGTCATCAGCTTTGGTGTCTCTGGCATCTGTGCAACTATACACCAATCCATCTTGAAGTGGCCAGCTTTGTGCCTGCAGCTGGCACCACTCAGTAAAAGAAACTTACAACCTAACCAACTGATGAAGCTACACAAAGGGAGTGAACACAACCCAAAACAATTGCAGCCAACTCAAATGCAAAAAAAAAGAGTCTGAATAAATAACAGGGCGCATCAACACCTCTAACTTCTCAATGGTGGACTCCCACTCTGCCCCAGCCATGGACCATGGAGCAGCTTGCTGCACAAGCTCATCTGATGTTGCATCCTGCAAAGGGTCTTTGGCTCAGTGGAAAGAAAACTGATTAATGAACTAATAATTAAAGCAGTTGTGAGGCAGCTTGTTTATATTTATCTTTCCCTGCTTCTCTCCACCATTAAAAAACTGTTGCATGTAACATAACTTGCTTCAGGGCACTGGGTTGAACTGCACCACCTTCAACTCTGGCCGAATGGAGTTCAGCAAGGCGTTCTGCTCAGCCATGACATCTTTGAAGCTGATCGTGTCATCGGTCAACTTCTGAGCTGACTAGAACTGCTAATGGCCACTACCCCAAAGGCTACTGCTACTCAAAGCTAGTGCTAATTCCCTACTAAACACCTAATTATATACCCCCCCTTTAAAGTAAAATGTGGCTGAATTACAACCAAAGAAAGCTCATCACGAAGCCAAGAGTCTCTGAGAAACCTCTTCTCCCAAATGCAAATCTGCACCTGCAACTGTGCAGACCTCACTGCCAGGTCCCACTCTGCCATGTAGCTGGCTGCATCTGTGGCATGTGTGGGAGCTGCCCTGTATTGCAGCAACATACTTGTGAATGCTTTGGCACCTGACCAGTTTGAACCTCAGCTAACTGGCAACTGTGTAACTATTGAAAAAGGACCCACCAAACAATTAACTGTGTCCACATCTGCTTGAACAACTTCTAAACCCAAGCTGGGCTACTCTCCTCCCAGTCTAGCATGAACTGGTACAGGTGCCTCTGCACATCTGTGTGACTTGCTGCATCTCGGTCAGCTCCTTAATTAGCTTGTGGCAAACTGCAAAACTGCTGCAAAACTGCAAAGCTAGTTGTGCTGAAATTGAAAACTTGCATGAAAAGCTACAAAGCTTTGCTAATGACATGCACAACTGCTCATCTCAAGCCAGACCAACTTGGTGGCACTGATCCAGCAGCTGTCCATCACTGTTGACAACTTGGAGTTCATCTCTCTCAAGATCTGCATGATGTAGGCTATGCTTGCAGCTAGCATCACCTAATTAATTAGTGGCTTTGCAGTGGTCTAACAAATCAAACTGTTGACCAACTAAAGATGTGGAAAGAAAACCAGCTAAATTACACCAAGCAGCCTTTCCAATGTCCAACTGTGCCACCACCAGTGCCCCCTTGGACATGACAACTGTGCGAGCATCTCCTGGGCTGCAGGGGGTTGGGCAATCTTTCTCAAACTTTCCCAAACTTTCCCAAAGAGAAGCTAAGTCAAGCTGGGGCTCTGTTGCTGAGAAACCCAACTGCCAGAGCTACAAGCCCAACTGCCACCTGTGTCCTCTTGGCCTTCATCTTGCTGATCAGCCCTGCCAGCCTGTCCATCTCTGCAACCTGAGATTGTCAACTGAACCCAAACAAATGCATGAAATCAGTGTAATTAACTCATGCTGAAAGGAAAACTAACCACCAACTGCTGTGGAAGCCCAGCAGCTATGCAAAGCTTGAAGCTGAAGCACAACTTGCTTGGAGAGCTGACAGCTGCTCCAAGCTCGCTTCTTCATGCTGGCTAATTACCTCATGCACACCTGCCTCAAACTCCTACCAACCCTCTCTCAAGCTGGCCAAACTCTAGCTGGCCAAAAAACCTCATGCAAACCTGCCTCAAACTCCTAATTTCCAAGCTGGCCAAACTTCAGCTGGCCAAAAAACCTCATGCAAACCTGCCTCAAACTCCTAATTACCAACCCTCTCTCAAGCTGGCCAAACTCCAGCTGGCCAAAAAACCTCATGCAAACCTGCTGGCCAAACTCCAGCTGCCAAAAAACCTCATGCAAACCTGCCTCAAACTCCTAGGCCAATGACCTCATGAAACCTGCCTCAAACTCCTACTAACCCTGCAGCTTTGGCCCAGCTCTGCTTCCTTTTTTGCTCTCAGCAGCTGGCTTCTAGCTGGCTGCTACAGGCAGCTGCCTGCTAGGCTTCAGCCACCTCCTTGTGATCTTTCTTTTCATCCACTTCTCCTTCAGGCTCTTCTTTTCCTTCAGGTTCTTCTGTTGGCACATCTTCCAACTGTACTTCCACCTTCTCTTTGGCTGGTTCTTCTACTTTCTCTTGTATCTTCTCTCCTCCCTCTCCCTTTGAATCTTGCAGGGGCAACTTCTCTTTTTTCTCTGGAAACATCTCACTGAGATCTGATCCTACAGGGAGCTTTGCAACACCTACCTGCAAACCTTGGTCGCTCTTGCTGCCTACCTTTTGCATTGCCTTTTTGCTACTGTGGCTGCTGATGTCTCCAAACCTCCTGCCCCCTCCCAGCCAGCCAAGGAGAGAGAGGAAGAGATGAGAGAAGGAAAAGGAAATGAAAAACCAATGCTAAATCAAATGGAAACTGAGTAATTCAGATGGAAATCAAGTCTACAATACTAAATCAAATGGAAACTCAAGTCTACCAAAACTAAATCAAAAGCTCCAGCAATACTAAATCAAATGGAAACTCAGTTCCAAATCTCAAAAGGAAGCTCCTGCAATACTAAATCAAATGGAAACTCAGCTCCAAATCTCAAAAGGAAGCTCCAGCAATACTAAATCAAATGGAAACTCAGCTCCAAATCTCAAAAGGAAGCTCCAGCAATACTAAATCAAATGGAAACTCAAGTCTGCCAATACTAAATCAAATGGAAACTCAAGTCTGCCAATACTAAATCAAATGGAAACTCAGCTCCAAATCTCAAAAGGAAGCTCCAGCAATACTAAATCAAATGGAAACTCAGCTCCAAATCTCAAAAGGAAGCTCCAGCAATACTAAATCAAATGGAAACTCAACTCCAAATCTCAAAAGGAAGCTCCAGCAATACTAAATCAAATGGAAACTCAGCTCCAAATCTCAAAAGGAAGCTCCAGCAATACTAAATCAAATGGAAACTCAGCTCCAAATCTCAAAAGGAAGCTCCAGCAATACTAAATCAAATGGAAACTCAAGTCTGCCAATACTAAATCAAATGGAAACTCACTTGAACTGGATCTCAAGATGCTATTCCAGATGCCCCCATCGTTGGGGGGGGGGGGGGACCCCCCTTTACTAATCCCGATTGGACATTACTACTACTACTATTACTACATGCTCGTCGAACGTCCATGCGCTTCATGGCAAGGTCGTGCAACACACTGGTAGGCGTGGAAGATAGTCCGAGCCAGGTAATATTTTTCTACTACTACTACTATTCCTGCTAGTATTAGTACTTATCCTGCAGTTACTACTACTATTACGACACGAGCGGGAGACAGGGGCAGTGCGTCCTTTTTCCAAAGGTTCAAGCTTCAAAACCGAACTGCCCAGGGCTAAAAACAAGTCTGAAACAGCCCCGAAATGCCTCTGGGCCTGTGATTTATCGAGTGGTTTCTGGGTCTTTCGCTCACAGCCTCGATAGTCAAAAAGTGGCCGGTTGGGATTTGGGTATGTATCAAAATCGGGAGGTGGTCGCCAATAGTGGTGGTTTCCTTTTGATTTCCCTTTGAACCAACCCCAAAAACGGTTCACCTTCCAAAAAAGACAGCCCCATTTGTTGCATCCTTCAGCAAGAATCACAAGGGGTGCCCTTTGATTAGGTGGTCGGAACTCCTACCTTTTGGCCTTGAGGCCCAGGCCTCAAGGTTGGTAGAGTATATCCGCCCTTTTGGGATTTGCATGTGTGTTTCCAGGGTCCCTCACTTCCCCAGCTTTGGACCTGTGAATTCATCCCAACTCCAAGCGAACCCTTTGCGGGTTTTCCCTTTGAGGTTTGGACAGACTGGGACCGAACCCAACTACCTTTAATCATCTGCGGTTTGGGGGGTCTATGCGAGTTTGGGGCTAGAGGTATCCGAATCATGTACAGCGGGCTCCTCGAACGGAGCAGACATGAGAATTGATGTGCTTGCTTCCGAAGTCAGGTTTTGGATGATGGTACCTGTTGCAGGGTGTTGCAAGCTGCTCAACTCCCCACGCAAAAACAATCAGTACTAAAAAACCGATCAGGGGTAGAACTGCATGTATGAGTGATTGATTAGCTGATTGTTATGTCACATACCTTGAAAGGCCTCTAATTAGTCCAATATTGCTTAAGTGCCACAGAACGGGGAGTCATGGGAAGTATATGGACCCTAATGCTGCTTGATAGCTTGTAAGAGTCACTCATTGTGCTTTTGGGGTTGCAATGGCTCCCCTTGCTGCAGCTCCGAAAACCTCTGAATTCGATTGCCCCCAGTTCGTTCTTTAGGCACAAGCAGAGCGAGCCACGGCCGACGTGGTGGGTAAGATCCAGAAGCAGCCGGACTGCCAAGTTGATGCGTGCTCCATAGTATCGCGTGGGCTCGACGAGGGTACGAGTGGACCTGCAAGTAATCAACTCGTGGTGTATTGATCTGGGGTTAACATTTCCCGCTCGGAGTGGAACCACTCTGAACCTGACGAACGGCCTGAAGTCTGATTCACCGATATGTTCTATGTTGGAGGCAGGGTATTTTCTCAAAGGGACCAACCTTGGACCCAGAAAGTCGGACCCAGCTGATATCAACCCAATATTCAGACAACATCAGGTTGATATCTGGGCAGTCTGGCCCGTTTGATTTTCGGACTTGCTGGGTCCATTCAAGTGGTTACATTTTGAGGAGTTCACAGATTTGCGCCTTTTGTTTAGGGTGGCGCGTCCCTTTAAACTTTAGACCACCCATTGAGAGAGTAACTTCATGTCACTGTTATGAGCCCAGTGGGTGTGCCCTCCCGCCTGTCAATTCCAATGCCTCACCATCCTTCCCCAAGGTGTTCCCGCGGAAAGCTACGGGGTCACTGACTATGATAGGCTCCGGAGTTGTTGGGAGCGGCTTTGGGCTAGAGTTCGGCGCCGTTGACCACATGATACCACATGTTTGCGCAGAATCCGATTTGGGTTTGGCCATTGATGGCACCCCTTCCTTTCCGGAGACATGCCCTTGTCAACTGGGTTGTCTAGGGAAACCAAAAAGGGAAACCCATTTTGGGCCTCCCCCATGTTTAACCGCCCATGGTGGATTCATGTTGCATGTACAGGATTAATTGGAAAATAGCATTTGTATGAGGATCTGTCTTGCGGTCGGTTTCCCTTAGACATCCTGCCAGGCATGTGCCCTGTGGAGTTGGATCGAACTGGCCCTTTTTTCAGAGTCGCTGTGGCCCAAGACTTAAGCGGGGGGGCCATTCCTGACCCCTTTGAGCTTCGCGCGCCCAAGGCTAGACTACTTGGCGGACAAGCTGCCGGGGACCTCAGATCTCGAGGATCCATCGGGTGCCCTTCGGTCCGGGAGGAAGCGCTGGGTTCCTTACTCCTCCATCTAAGTCTTTAAAGGCTTTTGCAAAGATGGTGATCTAAATGGGAGAATACCAGCAAATGCTCTTTTTTGAGGGCACCTCTGATTGATTTCAAAGGGAAGAAGAACAAAAAGCACGTTTTTGGCAAGTTCCACACTCTTCTGGCTTGAGTCTTTAGAGGTCTTTTGCTCAAGGTTTTTCTGTGAAGGATCTGGAGAGGTCTTCAGCACACAGGCCGCTTCTCCCTCCCTGAACAATTTCCATGGATGTCTTCTAGCCCCTTGTTGAGTGTCTCAAAGGGAGTTTCAAGAGCCACACAGCCGGCACCAGTTGGGATTTGTCGTGTTTATCAACCAATATTCACAGCGTGGCATCCAACCCAACTGGCACCTGCAATGGAGTTTGTCCATCCACAGTCTGGTCTTTTTGGTGTCCCGATTAGTTCCATAGGTTTCCCCCCGCTGGAGGCGTCTTGTAAAAAGGGAATCCCCTTGTCGAATCTCGGCTAAGGGAACGCCAAAAGGCCGCCCACCATTTTGGGCGTCGAAAACCATCAGCATGTCAACCAAGCCGGCGCTTGGGCCATGGATATAGCTCATGTTCCCTTCGGTTTAATTAAAGGGAGATGGCAATTGTGTAAGACAAATGGTGAATGGTTCTGTCTTGGTTATGCAGGGAAACGGTCACGACTTGTTTTCAAGGTGGAGGCTGAGGAGCAACAAGCAACATTGCCGTGCCCATGAGGTTCACTTGGCCATGATGTGATGTACCTATGATGATTTTCTTTGGAGTTTGTTTAAATTCAACATGGCCAACGGGTCGCTGATTTCAAGGGCCCGCCCAATTCCCGAGCCAAGATGGGAACGCACCTCAAGAACTGCCACTTCATGTTTTTTAAACCACACTTGTTTGGCCAATCCACTCAGGAAGTGAGCTCAACCCCTCCCGCCCCTTTTTTCCCCCGGCCTGTTTGTGGGGAACAAGCATTTTGGCGGGGACTCAACCATCCTGTTTGTTTTCTGGGTGTCTTGGGATTGGGTGGCTTAAATGAGTCTCAACTGGCCTTTCAAGGGTGTTAAACACCCGATTTGTTTTTGTTCCTTGGTCTCACTGGAGGTCTCGGAAATCGGGGGAGATAGAGTTGTCCAGTTTTAGCGTGTACGAAAGGGGTTGGCCTATTCACCAGCAGGGTTTGCAGGTGCTAAACAGTCCATCGCTGTAAATTCCTCTTTTAAAGACCTGGTGCTTCCAGTTGCCACTATAGTAGGTAACCAGGGATTCTTGCCTCTAGTTTTTACGGGATGGTTTTTCCTGGTTACCTACTATAGTGGTAACTGGAAGCACTGGGCTAGCCAAACTGGATGGTTGCCATGGCCAATTCGACGAATATTGCGCGGCTATGCTGTCACCAACTTGTTCAACAAGCGTTTCAAACTCAGAAAAGCTCAAGCTTTCTACGTTGTAAGCTTTGCTTCCTCGCAAGCTCAGGGAGCCCCACAAATGCGGCCTGGGCACAAGGGAAGTCACCACGATCGCGTGCCTTTCGGGGCACGCGGCTCTCCTGCGCGGAACCCAAAAGAACCATCCGACTTTGAGGAATGCAACATGTCCTTTTGGGATGGGAATCATTTGACAGAATTCATACCATTACTTGAAGAGAAAATGTTCCCCCACTGGATGCTAGACCCCAGCGCCGCAAACGACGTGGGAGCTCTTGGCAACTGGTTGAGAGTCAGGGCGTGACGGCCGCAAAAATAGGGAAGTGTGCAGTCCCTCATTTGAAACGGATTCACAAGCCCCGACAAATAGGAAGTGTCCCATTTTAGAGGTGAACCGAATCACTTCCGGAGCGAAGACCCCACTATGGCCATAGTCAGCAAGAAGAACCCCGCGACCATCATCCTGGCGCTGGCGCAATTTGCCATCGTGCCCCGTACTGAAACTTCAGTGCCATCATTTTACGCCTGTATCTTGCGCTCACATTGACGACTCTGGTCGCCGTTGTATGTGAACTCCATTCAGGTGAAGCTCACTCAGTGCTTCAATGGTCCCAAGGCTGCCCTGGATATTGCAAGGTCGCACCAGAGGCGGGCCCCGGGCCGAGAACCAGACCGATGAACAGTTCAGGCAGCGCCATGTGCGGCACGCATCCACCCAAACCCGATGAGCTACGACGAGTTGGCAATGGAAAGCAATGATTGAGACTGTGGTGTCCATTTGAGTTGTGTCAAAATAGTGGGACGTAGAAATCAAGGGATTGATTGATGTTGATTAAATACCTTGGGTTTACCCCTTTTATAATATACGTTTAATCGTTATTGATTCAGTTTTCTGTTGGTTTCCCTTTCAACTCTGCAACACCGCATGCCCATGCGCCACAGGCGCGGTACCTCTAGCGGGCCTTGGGCAGCCTGGACGCGGGGGGCCCCAAGCCATCTCTGGCCTGAAAGTCCTGGGGGTCGTATCTTTCTCCTTTCGTGGTTTCAAACATCACCTTTTCAAGGCAAAGCTGAAGTGAGTCTGGATTTGGTGGGATGATGCATACGGGGGAAGCATAGAAAGCCCGGAATGACTGGGTTGTATGATTCCATGGCCACTGGGTGGAGCACACAGGTGTGCCAAGAACTGTCCCAATGGCTGGTTTCCTGTCAAAACCACGGTTTGTAAAAGAATGCCTCCCAAAGGAAATCACGGAAGCTGACATTGAACCCCTGCAAGACAATTATCATTGTGCTCTAGCAGGGCCGGTTTGCAGGCTGCATGCCTTTTGAAGGGAAAGCAAGGGCAAGTCAAACATTTCTCACTTCCGGCGTGGGTCTGTCTTTTGTTGAGGGTCCTAAAGCCGCTGCTAAACCAGCAGCAGACCTAACACAAATCAGCTCCAAACCAACCCAAACCCACTCAAAGTCGACCCTAAACCTGCCCAACAGCAGCCCGAATGTCAGCCCTTAGCTTCGCCTAAATCGACCCCAAACCAGTCCAAGACCCACCCGCATGAAGATCTAAGCCAGCCAAAACCCCGCTAACCCAACAGGCAACCCCAGGTCCAAGTGATGCTGGTGATGCTGGGGATGTTGCCAGACCAGCCCAGGAAAAAACCAGCCCTAGCCAAAAAAAAAGAACACCGTTACCCGCCAAAAAAATGATGACAAGCAAATCTATGTTTCTTGTTTCCCACTTCCGTGTCCAAAACTCAACCCAAAGCTTGCGATCTCGACCAACTCCTCACCGACTTGAGCCCCGGCGAACCATTTTTATCCTCGGGGTCCGACAAGGGATAGATACAAACCTCCACTAACGCCCGCATCTCCTTCAAGATTATGTAAACCAGACAGGACGCTTCTTTCCGTGTCCACTGGGGGTCTGACAAATGCCATTCATGGAGGGCTGCGTCCATCCTTTCCAGGATTTGAGGGCTCGGCTCGGAGTTTACAACAATCGGACCCCTCTTACTGTGGCTTTCGTTCATATCCAACCAAAATGTGCCCCCCAAAAGATAAACGCACCCAACTAGCTTTGATGATACCACCGAAATCTCCAGGGAGCAAATATCTCCGGGATGGGGTCCTCCTTACAACCCGCTCCCAAAGCAGCCCCTAGAAAGCAAAAGGGTGCCAATTTCAACAGAGGACACTCCCCTTTGCCACTTTTAATGTGTCTTTTTCCTAGGGGGATTGGTTGGATTTAGGAGAGGAATCCCTAGACAGTCACAATGTCTGGAAGGTGTCATCCAGTTGTTTACTTGCCAAATGTCATAGCCGGTTTGGGGAGGAGAGATGAATATAGAATATCTTATCGAACGATGACCATCCGTGAAGGTATGGGTACTGACAAAAGCTTTCTCGCGTCTCTCCGCGGTCACTTATCACTGTCACAGAGACGTGGTCAACAGCTGAGCTCAATCTTGGCCTGAGGTCTTTCGCACGACCCTGTTTCCGAAAGCCAAGGCTTCCCGGTTCAACCCATGGTGTCCTTTGCTTCGAAACTTTTGTGTTGGGCTTCCCTCGAACATCCACCAGCCCCCTCGGTGTTCTTTTTGCCGGTCCGGGGGCTTCAAGTCAGGGGTTGGTTTTCCGGTAACGGATGGCTGACCCCGGAGTTAGGCAAAACCTGGCGGATCCTCGGGGGGGGGGGGGTGGTTCCGATTTTGCCAGAAGGAACTAATGGGAGGAAGAGGTCGAAGGGGTGATCTTCTGCCTTACAAACGTGGAACGAGACATAACCCACAACTTCAAACCGCAAAGGAATTCAGATTATAAGGAGTACTTTTAACTTTCCAAATGGTTGGACAGAAGTTTAATTTTGGAGTTTCTCATTTTAGTGGTGCCCAAAAATGGGCTGATTCTTTTTTGTTGTTCCGTTTCACCACCAACGTCCGCCGAATTGTATGACATGTTCCTCAGGTCCTACAGGCTCCCGGGCACGCCTATCCAAGTCACCGGTCGCCACTCGGTAGTTAAAAAGGTGGACATCCCACAACCAACGCTGTTCCATTTGGCGCTCCTTTAAACCAACCCTGCAAAGCGCAGGGCGAAGAAACATCAAATCCGAAGTCACTTCCCTCCAAGAATGGCTTAGAGTTGGCCTGAGACCAGGGGACTTTGGGGTTTGGGCAGATCATGATCTTAGCTTTTGCAAGTGGTGGGCGCCCGTTACGAGCTTTACACTGAAGCTCAAATTTGTTTAGTAGTGTGTAATATTGCTGGACTAGGTCTTTTTAGACTAGTGTTGAGATTCTATTGCATGCATCGTGTCGAGTTTCGCTGAACCTTCCGGACAAGCGTTGATTCAAGGCGTCAAGTTCCTGAGTTTTGCTGTAAGCTTGATTAAGTGGTTGCTGAGTGTTTGCTCAATATTGACGATGTGGTTTCTTGTTGCTTAGCTTCTCTTGCTAGAACTGTCTGAACACATATTAAGATATTCATATGCTTGTTGGTTGATGTGATATGACACTGCATTTGCTGAGTTTAATTTTGGAAGCAACATTGACGTAGAGGATTGTAGAGGATTGCAGTCTGATCCTTGATTTGAAAAGTCAACGCCGGTCAGCACTACTTGACCCTGATTTTGTGATGCAACCTGTGCAGAATTGGCAGGTGAAACACAAATTACGTTTGTTCATTCTGAGTGGTTCAGTTAGAAATATAGAGACATTTAATAGATCTTAGCGGCATGTGTGCTTGCAACGGGGCTTGAATCTCATATCTTTCGGAAACAGCGGCTTCATGCTGAAATTACACATCGCTAACCACAACTCTAGTAAGCGCTTCCAGGCAATGTTTCCCGAGTCCATCGTGTGTGATTTGAAAAAGGGGGAGGTTGACCCCTCGGGTTCCAAAAAAGAAACACTTGCAGCGATGCGCTTCAAGTAGAAAACGTGTGCAGGGGTGACCGCTCGGTTTTTATTCAAGGCTCACACCTCCAAACAAACAGCAAAAGCTAGAACGCTCAATGTGAACTCAAGGAAACGAGAACACAGGGGAACAGCTGTTGAACGGAAAAGAACACCAACCTCCCATGGCGTCCAATGTCTCTAAGAGATACATGGGGTAGACTCAAGTCGCATCGTCTTGTGTAAAGTCGCATCGATCGCGCATGGCCAGTGGGGAAAGCATCCCCGCAGGCAATCGGCCCCACTGTGTGTGTGTGTTGGAGTGGGGTCCCGGTGGGTAAACGCACAGCACGACAGCAACTGCGAGCGTCATGTTGCTTGAAAACCCCCTTTGTCCCAGGCACGGAATGCAAACAGCTGGTGCACGGCAAAGCGCGGTGCTCACTGTGGAGACGCGTGACCTATGTAATTTGCATTCCCGGTGTTCAAAGGGCCCAAACAGCTAGTTGCGCGGCAAAGCGCAGCGTACACCGTGGCGCGTGGCCAATGTGATTTACGTTCCCGTAGTTGGTGTTCGAGCTCAAAACGACCAGAAAACTGGCGCGAGTGGGGAGGCACACAGAAAGTCATCGACTGTTCGCTGGCTGAAAACCATGCTTTTGTTTAGGCGCAGGACGCAAGCAGCTAGTTGTGTGGCAAAGCGCGGCATACAACGTGAAGCCGTGTGGCCAATGTGATTCGGACTCCTGCAGCTGGCTTGGGAACTCAAAGCTTGATGACCGGACAACTGGCTGTGTTGTTTCTTTGGCGCGGGGAACAGTTAGTTTTGCGACATAGCGCAACGTACACTCTGGAAGCGCGTGCCCAAAAATAATGGTGCATGATGTGACTTCACGCGGGCTGATGTGACTTCACGCGCGTTGATGTGACTCAACGCGACCGCATATAGGGGGTCTTCCTTTAGGTATTTCTACTGGGATTGCTATTGCTTGGAGAGGCCTAGAAAAGGAGCATCTTGTTAGGGTGTACTCACTTCTATCTTGATCAACGTGTCAAGATGGGCGCAACATTTGTCACATTGCGGTGGACACATCATTTGCGTAAATTGGAAAAATGAGAATGGGAACTTGCTTGCACGTTGTCCAAAAGAAGGCGTGGCGCATATTGTCACGTCTCGGTGATGATTCCTTCGCGAGGTTTGGTCATTCCAGCCGGCGCATGGAAAATCGAGAGCCTTCGGCTTCAAAGGGGTTCGTAAGGACGGCCATCAAGTCCTCAGTAAGGATGGCCATGACCGGCGCCCGCTTTGCAAGCTTCCCTCCCCCTTCTTGTCCCCTGAGTCTTTGCAGAGGCTGGATGAAAAGGGGTGCAGATCCAAGTGATCCAAGTGGAGATCTCCAAGGTGGTTTAACCCCCGGGTTGGACCTTCAGCGGTCAACGTTTCGAGACCATGTGTGTGTGTGCGTTTGTGTGTGGGTGGGTGTGGTTCCCACTTATTGACACCAATGACTTTTCGCGAAGGGAGCAATCGCCACCAAGACCTGGGCTCTGAGCAAGCTCCAGCAAGCCCAGGATACCAAGATGGCCGCACCAACATCATGTTCAACCTTCTGCAGAACAAGGAGGGCATGGATCAAACTAGGGACCCAGAAAAAAGGGGTTGTCCTTTTCTTTCCAAGACTGATTCAGCGCCAACTGGCAAGGATATGGAAAGGTCATCCCGGAAAGTGGCCTTGGCCCCCCGAGTCACTCGGTTGTCACTGGTCGCTATTCAAAGTCCCTGCGGTTTCAAAAAAGGCGTGCGAATTGGGGCGACACGGGCGTTGGTTTCCGATAAAGTTCAATGGCTTCCTATATGAAGTATATCCGGCAAACATTGCATGCGCAGACCTTTTCTGGAGCATAATTAGGTTCCTTTAGAACCAAGACATGGCTTGGGGCAATTTGCCCATGTTGCTTGGCGCGGATTTGCAGGTGCTTCTTTGGTCCAGGTGTCAGGGAGCATTTCGTTCAGATCAGTTTCCAACAGCGACTCGCGTCCACCTTTGTTTGTGATACTTTGATGCAAGTTGTCTAGAACTACATGGTGCGTTAAAATAGGTTCGCAAGATGACTTGTGGGGGAGGGGGTGGATTGCGTCTCACGGTAATGCGGCAAATCTCACGTGAATGGAGCCCGCATGTGAAGAATGATTTCGCAACTTGGCAGGGCTCTCCATATTTCGCCTTTGGCGATTGAATCCATCACCTGTTCGGCAAGTTTGAGTGTCTTTCTGGTTGAAGGGAAACTGAAGGGAAAGCACCCGGAGGGTCCCCTCAAAAAGACAAGCCGGATACAAAACGAGTGTGCTCATGATTATCCATTGTCTGAACCCATTTGGTCTCCAAAATGTGTTTTTTTCCTTTTGGAGTATGGACAGTTTACAACGGAGTATGCCAAAGCCTTCTTTTCTTTTGGAGTATGGACCTTTGTTGGATTATGGACCTTTTGACAACCCCATATTCAGTGGTCTCTTTTGTCCGTTACTGCAGGATCTCTTGATTCTACTGTGCGTGTTTTTTCTACGAAAACTCAAGTCGCCCAAGAGGTGATGAATGCTGGAAAGCTCAGTTGGTAGTCTATGATTGATTTGGGTACTTTGACACCAAGCAAAACAAAGACCCCCGAATGGTTGCCTTCCTTCTGCCCTTGTGCAACCTACCCAAGGGACGAAACGACCCCCCCCACCAAATGGTTAGTGAACCGATTGCATTCGCAGGACCCCGCGAGTGCGGATGCAGGCTTTGTTGAAAGCATTATACCCGGTCTGGGCCCGGAACCCCAGACCTGTTGTTTCAAAGCGGTAAAGCCCCCCTCTCTCTCTCTCTTTCTCTCTCTGAACGGCAACCGAACAAGAAAGCATGAGTTGGTGCTGTTGTTTTGGTTTTTGTTCCGGCGCAGGTTGCTCTTAGAGGGTGACCTTGAGGGGCCAAACTCTAGCACTCCACTTAGGGCCATGGAAGTGTTTGTTCGGTGACCTGGGCTATGGGGGGCCAATCAGCCATCGGGAAGGCCTGCATGTGACTTACTTCAAACACCACGTAAACGGGGGGTGTGACCCCCTTGAGGGGAATTCGGGATATGAACAGGGAAGCCTATCAGACCCATGACTTGTGATGGGAGTCACCGGCGACCTCCAGAAGGATGTGTCAGCTTTTGAAGCTGGGAACACCCTTCAAGCGTAACCAACCTCCGTCAAATCCTTCCCTTACAGTTGAAGATTTGTGCGGAACCAAACCGCGAAGAAGAATCTTATTCTGTCCACTAACATGGAACCGACTAGAGGGTCCCTTTACAAGGCAAACAGTTGGTTTTCCAGGACCTGTCAGTGAGGTTCAATGTTAGTGAACAGGAGGTTAGGTGATTCTGGATTGATGCCATCAGCCTTCTGTTCAAAGTTCCTGGTGATAAATGGGAAGGCGTCCCGGGCACAGGATCCTCTACGGTTTGAGAATCTGACGCTTGACTCCTTGAGTGTGAAAGGACCTTGTAGCCAGGGTCTGCCTTCTGACCCCTCTTACGGTGAAAATAAAAGGAACTTCGAAGAATCTAGGCACCCCAAAGAGAGGTTCTTCACGTTCAGGCGGTGGCAGCAAGTTTAAGAGTTGTTTTTTTGTTATCGAAAGTACCCATTTTGGGGCATTCTAAATTCCATTTTCTGCTTGCACTGGGAATGGCAAAGGTGTGCTGCGCGATGCGCTTTCAATAATTTGAACCGCTACTTTCAGGTATGTGTATGTTTTTTGACGGACCCCCTTTTGGTAAACGTTTGGGATGCTTGGCAAACATCTTGGCGTGCTTGCACATGCTACTAAAAAGCATTGAACCCCGACGTTGTTTGTTACTGCAAGACTTCTGGGTTACAACCTGAGTTGCATCCCACTTTCTAAGTTCGCTGCCCTAGCATCTGAACACAAGCTACAATCCTTCCGCCGATGGATGCTCAGGTTTGTCGCTGAATGTGGGCATGTGAGCAGTTGGTTGGTTGGTTGTGCAGACTGATTCCGGGTCAGTCCAAAATTGAATTACATATGAATATAATATCATTAATAATAATAATAATAAGCACAAAAACAATTTAATTACATTAAAAAACAAAACACAACAAAAAACAAAACAAAATATGTTGATTATGTATTTACCCAACATATAAATATATATATATATATAAATAATATATAATATTATTTTTAGATGATTTTATTAATATGAAAAAAAGAAAAACAAAGGAAAACATAAAAATATTATGATGGAATCGGTAATTTTTATGTTTTTTATTTATTATATTGATTTATAATAATATGGCTGCGAGTTAATTTGTAAGGGCTGGAATAGGGTCCGGAACCCATATGCGATATAGACTTCCGTTTTAGATCTCTATTTTAGACTTAGAAATTCTTTGTTTATATATATTTATTTCTAGAGTATTGATTTAGATGATCGTTTTTTATTGGGTGTGTAAATGCAATGGCTAAGGCTGAAATGGCGTGGAGTAAGAAAGAAGGAGCAAAGGGGAAAGAAAGAAGGAGAAAGAAATGAAGAAAGGAATATCGGGATTTCGGATTTTTGGTTCGGTTCGGTGCGATACAATTCCGCCGTTTTCGATACGATACGGTAACGGTTTGACACCGTTCTCGATTGAAACGATAATGTTTAAATGCGGCTTGTTAGCATTCCAAAAGCGCAAGCCATTCGCGTAACCATTTTAGATCCCGTTTTAGACCCCGTTCTAGACCCCGTTCTAGACCCCGTTCTAGACCCGTTCCAGACGTGTTCTAGACGTATTCTAGACGTGTTTTAGACGTGTTCCAGACGTAGCGGAGCAATTTGCCACCAAGTCCACATGTACACACATGAACTATATAATCAGCTGCGCTTCCCAAGAAGCTTTTAAGGACGACATGTGCCAGGGCTTTGGAGACAAAGAAATCTTTGAAGGATGCCCTGCATCGGCTTGCGCATCGGTGGACATCGGCTTACGCCTCCTAGCCTTGTGCATTGGCTGGAGCGCGTGGCGGACGTGACTACAGCGCATCGGCGTCCTAATGACACGAGGGTGGCAACGATGTCGGCGTGCCCCTAGTCGATTTATCCATCCATTTACCCATCCATCTATTTATCCATTCCACGCATGTCCTTCCAGAGGTCCGGAATAAGCGACTTTGCGCAACTAATTCGTTCCAGATATCCACGTCTCCGCGGAATGTTCCACATTAGAATATTGACTCACACCCATATTTATATAATTTTGAATATTTAAATAATTATATATAATTATATTTTTTTAATATTTTACAATTATTATTAGTATATATGTAATTGAGATGTGATTTATAATAATTGAGATGTGATTTATAATAATTTAGATTTGTATATTTGATTTATTATAATATTTTTTTAGAAAAATAATATGGATGGAATTTTAGAATTATATTCAATATTTATGGGTTAGATAATATTTGCATTTATTAAATTATTATTTTTATAATGGATAATATTTAGAGTTTATTAAATTTGTTAATAAATATGGATAAATTTTATATTTGATGTTTCTTTAGGCGAATATATTTATATATTTTATATATTTATTAATTTTATTATTTTTTTAATAATTTTGGTTAGTTTTTGATGAATGCATTAGTCTTTGTTTAACGCATTCGTAAAGCTTAATGATATTTGGTTGTTTGGGAATTTATTTTGTTATAAGATTATTTATTATATCTAATTGTTATCTATTATTACTATTTTTTTATTAATTTTTGGTTAGAGATTGATGAATATAGCAATATCTAATAATCTTTTCGTGGTTTTGGTCGCTTAGAAATTTATTTTACGAGAGGATTATTATTTTATTTTTTTTGGTTAGTTTTGGTTAGCATTTGACGAATGTATTTGTAAAAAAATATAATATTTAATCTGCCTCTCGTGGTTTGTTAATTTTTGATCGCTTGACGAATATATTTGAAAAAATTGTAATATTTAGTATTCCTCTCGTGGTTTTGGCCGCCTGGAAGCTCATTTTGCGACGCTGTTGTTATTTTTTACTAATTTTTGTTAATCTTGGCTAGTGCCTGACGAACAGATTTGAAAAACAAATACAAAGACTCATGTAATTTCAATTTGCCATATTAGTATTATTGGTATTTGTTGCTAAAAAAATAAATTAATTTATATATTTTTAATGAACATAGTCTAAATATACATATATTAATATTTATGTTCGAATATATATGTTAGGTGTTTTTGTTATTTCATTTAATTATTACATTAATTAATGAGTCTCTAATTGGCCGATAATATCAAATCTTAGAATATATATCCAAAATTATAATTATCATATTAGATAACAAAAGACGATAATATTGGTTCTTTGTGAGAAATAAGAGGGGTGGTAAGGAGAGAATAGGTGGGGGGGAAGGACGGAGGAGGAAGGAAGGGAGGGGATAGGGGGGGGGGGAAATAAAAATGTATCCCAAATTCATTGTTTATCGTGCAAAAAACAATTAATATATATATTATATTAAACAAATCAATAAATATAATATATATATATTTTTAAATATACAAATACATAATTATTTCAATAAAACAAATTAAACAAATTATATATTTTAATATTAATAATATAATTTAAATATTCAATTAAATGTAAATATAATAATTATAATTATATTTGAACAAAAAACAATATTCCTAAAATAATTATAGTATATTATATACAAATTGAAAATTAATAAGAAACTATATATATAGATAATAACTAATATATATATATATATTTCAGGGTGTATCCGGCCCTGCGCTTTCTTAACCCTTACAATTTAGCCTAGTACGCGCGGCCAAGTGCAAAAGGCAAAAACGTGCAAAATATTATTAATGATAATTTCATGTCTCGTAAACGTTATTGATTTTAATGCAAGTTGTGTTTCTATTAAATTAAGATTAATTGAAAGGGGGCGGGTGGGAATAGCAATTACTTACATATTATATATCTATAATTTACTTAAATATTGTTCTGTGTTCACCTAACTCACAAGTTCTATTATCGTGTTATGTCTGGGTATAATCTTCCTATATTTGTGTTTTATTTTATTTTACGAATCTCGTTATCGAATCGTCCAGCATTCTGCATGGCACGCTTACCCTTTATATTTTAATCAATATATTAATGTGTTTTCTGTATTTTGACATTTATTATTACAATATCTATGGATCCCTTCCGCTCTCGCCACAGCGCTACGCACCCATGGCCATTAACAAGTCCAACTAATGGAGTGCGTCGAAACAATGCTATCGCAACTATAAATATGATGAAAACAATAATTTTTAGACCCGAATAATAAAAAAAGGCCGAAGATAACCATACATCATAATCGAATTCATTTTTTATCGTGCAAAAAACAATTAATATATATATGTTAATAATTAAAATATATATTATATTAAACAATTCCATAAATATAATATATTTCTTTATAAATACACAAATACATAATTATTTAAATAAAAAAATTAAACACATTATATATTTTAATATTAATAATATAATTTAAATATTCAATTAAATATAGACATAATAATTATAATTATATTTAAAACAATAAAAATATTCTTAAAATAATTATAGTATATTATATACAAATTGAAAATTAATAAGAAACTATATATATAGATAATAACTAATATATATATATATATTTTAGGGTGTATCCGGCCCTGCGCTTTCTTAACCCTTACAATTTAGCCCAGTACGCGCGGCCAAGTGCAAAAGGCAAAAACGTGCAAAATATTATTAATGATAATTTCATGTCTCGTAAACGTTATTGATTTTAGTGCAAATTGTTTTTCTATTAAATTAAAATTAATTGAAAGGGGGCGGGTGGGAATAGCAATTACGTATATATTATATATCTATAATTTACTTAAATATTGTTCTGTGTTTACCTAACTCACAAGTTCTATTATCGTGTTATGTCTGGGTATGATCTTCCTATATTTGTGTTTTATTTTATTTTACGAATCTCGTTATCGAATCGTCCAGCATTCTGCATGGCACGCTTACCCTTTGTATTTTGATCAATATATTAATGTGTTTTCTGCATTTTGACATTTATTATGACAATATCTATGGATCCCTTCCGCTCTCGCCACAGCGCTACGCACCCATGGCCATTAACAATAACAAGTCCAACTAGTGGAGTGCGTCGAAACAATGCTATCGCAACTATAAATATGATAAAATTAATAATTTTTAGACCCGAATAATAAAAAAAAAGGCCGAAGATAACCATACATCATAATCGAATTCATTTTTTATCGTGCAAAAAACAATTAATATATATATGTTAATAATTAAAATATATATTATATTAAATAATTCCATAAATATAATATATTTCTTTATACATACACAAATATATAATTATTTAAATAAAACAAATTAAACACATTATATATTTTAATATTAATAATATAATTTAAATATTCAATTAAATATAGACATAATAATTATAATTATATTTAAAACAATAAAAATATTCTTAAAATAATTATAGTATATTATATACAAATTGAAAATTAATAAAAAACTATATATATAGATAATAACTAATATATATATATATATTTCAGGGTGTATCCGGCCCTGCGCTTTCTTAACCCTTACAATTTAGCCCAGTACGCGCGGCCAAGTGCAAAAGGCAAAAACGTGCAAAATATTATTGATGATAATTTCATTTCTCGTCGTTATAGAAACGTTATTGATTTTAATGCAAGTCATTTTTCTATTAAATTAGGATTAATTGAAAGGGGGCGGGTGGGAATGGCAATCACTTATATATTATATATCTATGATTTACTTAAATATTGTTCTATGTTCACCTAACTCACAAGTTCTATTATCGTGCTATGTCTGGGTATGATAACCGTCCAGCTTTCTGCATAGCACGCTTACCCTTTATATTTTGATCAATATATTAAAGTGTTTTCTGCATTTTGACATTTATTATTTCAATATCTATGGATCCCTTCCGCTCTCGCCACAGCGCTACGCACCCATGGCCATTAACAAATCCAACTAGTGGAATGCGTCGAAACAATGCTATCGCAACTATAAATATTATGAAAACAATAATTTTTAGACCCGAATAATAATAGAGGCCGAAGATAACCATATATCATAATCAAATTCAGACAAAGGAAAAATGAATGGTGAGATAAAAATTCAAAGAGCCGTATAGGTAGAGATGTATTTCTCATATATATAATAAGGTATAATTCTTTTCGAAATAATATTTAAGGAAATCGAAATATAATTAAAATATTTATAGTTTTATTAAACAAGAAAAGACATATGATAATCTTTTCATAGCGGCGAGAAGCGCTAGTGCCTATTTCTGGATTTTATTGTGAAAGTTAGTGTTCTGATTTATTTAAATAATATTAAAATTCTGTGTAATATGCAAACAAAAATTGAACTTTGCGAGCCCGACAAAATTCATTCTATTTTTAATAGTTTTAAATAATTAAAATAATCGATACCTTCGTTATTATTATATATGAATCAAAGAAATGTTTTTGGCAAAATAAAAGAATCCAATCTGTGGATTTGGGCCGAAAAAATTCAAAGAGCAATCATTCCAGCTAGATATTAAAATTCTATTTAATCAAGAAAAAAATCCATTTATTATTAATCTATATATATCTATTATATATATAATTAATATAGAATATACAATAAATCAATAAATACAAATAAATATTCAAAATATAGAAATAATTATTATATATATAATTAATATAAATCAATCATAATAAAAATCAAATATATATATATATACATATCTATATTTTTTATTCTTTAAGAACTAACTAAATTCAAAATTCAATACCTCAAATAAATATTTTAATATAAATTCATCAACCATATATCTACACAATATATACAAATTCAAAAAAATATATATAAATATAAATTATATTCATTTTAATAAATCTATATTAATTATTCGATTCTTATAATATATTTCATAATAGTTCTCGATTTATTCCTTTTCAAAATAATAATCCCCCCCACCTAAATCATATATATTTCCCATTAAAATAGAAATATTATTTAGTATTATATCTAAAATACAAATATATGTTTTATAAACCATATAATCATAAAACCATATATAATAAAATAAATAAATATATATATATATATAATCCAAATAATAAAAACACCCATAAGATAATAATTTACATATCAAAATAAAAAATCATTTTTTTAAATATATTTTATTTTTATTCAACATATTAAAATAAAATTTATTTTAAATATATAAAAATCAAAATAATATAATATTAAATTTAAATAATTTAAATATTATTTATATATCACTTATTCAAAAATAATTATATATATATTACAATTCCTCATTCATTATTTTTAAACCAAGAATATTTGTTATTCTTGTCTATAAACGCAACAATAAGGTCACAAGGTTTGACATTAAACAAGGCCAACCATCAACGGCGGGCCAGATCCCTTTTTTTTGCCGCGCACATCCCAGATTCATCTGGCAGAACGTATTTCCATGACGTGCCTTGCTTGCACTGATTTAAACGAATTTGCTCTCACCTGCGTCTTCAAACAAGTCAGTAACTCCACCCGCTCAGCGTCAATCAGTTGCAGGAAGGGCCAGCATTAATTGCTGCTTGTGCGACGAGGCAGTCCCGGAATGCCGAGAGGCAAAGACATTGAGTTGTTTGTGTCGCTCTGGAGTTTGTCACCAGGACGAAGTCAGGAGGCGGCGGGAGTTGAGGCTTGTTCTGGCTGACAGCGCAAAGCTGAGTCTTGGCTTCCACGTAGATGCAGAACTACGCTTGGAGACACCCGAGAATCTTTCAAAAGCGGGGGGTCGTGCCTGCATTTGCACGCTTGTCAGGTCACGTGGACCTTTGCCTGGCGTCCCAGACACAAGCGTGGGTTTCAAAGCCATTTGAACAGAGCAGAATTCTTTTGAGTTCTGCCGGCTCTGGGGCGCCGGGCGCCGGGCGCCCCGGGCGGGGGGTGCCCCGGGGCGGCGGGCGCCTGGGGCGCCGGCCGGGTGCCCGGGGCGCCGGGCGCCCGAGGCGCCGGGCGCCTGCCTCCACCTTAGCATCCAACAAGGTGAAAAGCCTTGCCAAACGAAATGTCACTTCGCAACAAGTGTTTCCCGTGAAGTGATGTCAAGCAGGACCTGGCAGAATAGGGGGACCGTAGGTGTCCCGTGGCAATTGCGACGCAGCTCGCTTTGCTTTCAGGGAAGTTGTGATTTGGACGCTGTTTTCCTGTGATTCTCCTTCGATGTTTTCGGAAACGGCGCAGGCCATTTCTCAAGTGTCAGTGATTTCGTTACTTTAGAGCTTCCGGCTCATTCTGCAGACATGACCCCCTGCTTGCTTTAACGTCGTACAAGCGCAGCGAGTGTGGTTTGTTTGCTTGTAGGATTTTGTGTCACAAGTGAGGCAAAGGGCAGCGCAGCCGGAGATACATTCACTTGCAGACCAGCTTGGGCGTGAACCCCAGTCAATTCAAACTGTGTTGCACGATTACGAAAAGTTTTGCCTGGTCCGCCGGTGCGCGGCCACATCGGAGGCGTGTAGCGCCTTCGCTCCGCGGAGTTGCAGCAGAAAATGCGAGACGCTCGCGCCACTCTCCGTTTTGTTCCATGTTGCGATTGGCAACGCACCTCTGGTTCTCAGAAACAACCGGCGCAAAGAGAAACGGCCACAGCGCAGGCGCGGCCACCGGGCGGCTCCTTTGATTTTTTTCGGACAATCGAGGGTCTCTTGCAAGGGACCCCCAAAAAACCAGTGTAGGGCCTACACTGGTTTTTTGGGGGTCCCCTGCCAGGGACCTACAGCTGATCTGCGCGTCTTTTGCAACCTGAAATCATGCGGGGGTCCCTTTCAGGGGACCCCCAAAAAACCAGTGTAGGCCCTACACTGGTTTTTGGGGGGTCCCCCAGAAGGGACCCCCGTTTGACCAAAAAAATCGCAGGTTGCTGTGATAACCTCCCCCCCACGTGGTTAACCCAGGCTTTCCGTCTGCCTGCTTCAAAGACATGTCAGAGATCTGCGCACTACGGCACCACCAACTTGACCGGACCCTCCCTTGCGAGCAGCCTCAAGCTGGACACAAGTGGCAGGCCACTGCTTGCAAACGGAAAGTCCACGACTTTGGCTGCGCAAGCTTGGCCAGCGAAGTCGAAGACAAGACAGCGGTCACTGCTGAGTTACGGGTTCACTTGCACAAGGGCATTCCTCTACTTGTGATGGGTATGGGAGCACAGACAGGTTAGTGATTCAAGTCAAACTTGGTGCGGAAGATCCAGTTTCTCGTGGGTTGGCTGAGCGCCCGCACGAGTATAGGTGGCTTTGCTCTCGCCCGCCCCCTCTCGCCCAACCCCCACTTCTGACACACGTTTACACACGCGCGCCCGCCTGTTGTGTTCAATGCGCGGCCTTCCTCCAGATCCATATGCCTTATCCCACCCCACAGACAGCAGTTTGCATGTGCACCTAGGCGACACAGTACGGTGGCTTTTTGCCTTGTTTCTTCCTTGCCAACCGAGACCGATCCGCGCCTATGGTGAGGCTCTTCGCGCAGCCAACGCGGGCACTGCTGCCGGCCTACCACCGCCGCTTGCCCAAACCTGGCCATCGCGGCGACAGCCTACAATACGCCGATCATGTTGCAAAGCCATGTTCAAAGTGCGAGAATGACAAATGGCGCGGAGCTAACTTGACAACCCGCCATCTTGCCAGCTGCGCCGGGGAAGAGGCCAAGTCTTCGAACCTCTTTTTGGCGCCTCGTGTGCCTGGAGGGCAAAAAAGTCCGCGATGCTACGGCTGCTTTCGTCACAAGCAAACAGATGTTGCTTGGCTGTGACTATGTCTCGCCGTGTCGTTTAGCATGCCTTCCATGATCAACGTGCGCACCCTCGGTGGTTGGATCCTGCAGCGCTTTTGCTCAGCCGCTATTGTTCGGATGCGGCCACGCAGTCTCTAGGTTGGAGGCATGCTTGGCGCGCGTGTCAAGACAGAGCTACCCATGTCTACATTCCAGGAGATGTGCTGCATTTTCGGGGGCATTGCGGGCGAGACTTGCCAGTAAGAAGGTCATTGCGAGAGTAAGCCATAGTGCTTGGCCACGAATACGCGGGTTGCAATCCTGAAGCCCTCCAACTAGGCAACGTAGTGCTGGAAAGTATGCCAACGCGGCCTCGTGGCAAGAGACTGGATGTCTATGTTGTTGAGACGGAATAAGGTCTAAACAAGTGCGAGAAAGACATAATCCGGGCACTGATTCTTTGGCCTTGATTCCTTTATGTAAAATGTCAAATCTTGTGACCATATAATATACAATAAAATCATCAATAGTCAAAAAATATAAAATATAATATCTAATTCATAATAATTTCAATAACATTATCAATAATATTTATTAATTAAATCAACTTCCAAACTTCAATTTACAAATCATTCCAATACAACAATTAAACACATAATTATACATATCATTCACTCTAATATATTACCTTTCCATTAAACAATATTTATTCAACTAATATGTCATGTATATATATATATATATATATCTGTATACATTATATTTATTCAATAAATTAGATATTAATATTAACTAGTTAGATTAATATAAGATGTATTTATATATATGACAGTTGTCTGAAATTCCTTGTTCCGGAAACCGCCATCTTCGCGAGAAAAAAAATAACTTTCGCGGACCCCCTCGCGGAACTTTCGCGGAGCTGTTTTCAGAACATTCATCACAAAAGTAATACACGAAGTACACTTTCGCAGCCCCAGCGCGAAAGTCGCAGCTCTTCAGTGCTTGAATGCGAAAGTAGTACACGAACTAAACTTCCTCAGCCTCGAAAGCCAGAGCTTTTCAATACGAAAGTAGTACACAAAGTGAACTTCCGCAGTCCCAGCTCGAAAGTCGCGACCTTTCAGTTCCAAAGTAGCACGCGAAGCGCGCTTCCGCAGCTCCAGCTCACAAGCCGCAAGCTGTGCATGAGAGGACCCGTTGGCCTCATGTCCGGAAACTGGCGGGGAGGTCCGTCGACTTTCGCGAAACTTTCGCGGATCTTAGGCTGCGCATTCTCCGACCAACTTTACTCTGCGGGCATTCTGCGCGCACTGCCGGTAGATACACATAGTTCATCACTCCAGCTTCCTGTTAGCAAGCCACACAAAACTTTCGCGGAAAAAACAAAAACTTTCGCGCACTGCCGGTAGATACACATGGTTCATCACTCCAGCTTCCTGTTAGCAAGCCACACAAAACTTTCGCGGAAAAAACAAAAACTTTCGCGACCCCCTTCGCAGAACTTTCGCGAAGGTCAACGCTAAGACCAAAAGGTCGTCCCCTTCATAGCTCAATTCAACGACCTTTCGGACGACTCTCATATATATTATCAACATTTTCAAACTATCACATATAGAATTTGGATTAGTATCGATTACCATCGATAAACGTAACATCATGCCGGTTAGGCGCTGGATGCCGTCCATCCGTTTAACGTCGTGTTCCCCTATTTGTTTGATAGTACATGAATATTCAAAGTTAATAGTCAATTTGCCTCACCTAAATCATCCTTTTATTTCTTTCATTGACCAAACATGCCAAAACCATCATGGCACATTTTGCTCTGCGCATCTGAATTCCGCCAGCTGTCTTCCTATCCGCCAGGTCTGGCTCCGGACAGCGAACGGCGTCTCTTTGCCAGTGGCCTTAGTGCTGGTCTCGTAGCGAGAGGGCCATGTGCCAAAATTGGCGGACAAATCGCAGGTTTCCCTTTCAAACCCCAAAAGGGCATCCGCACTGACACGCACCATGGAGCAATGGAGCCATTGACCAAACTTGCAAAAGGGAAGGGACATAAGCTCGTCAGCAAGAGTTCTTAGAAGGCGTGTCCGAACCTGTCTGCCCATGCGAGTGACTCATCGAAGGAGAGCAGCAGCTCCCGCACCGCGGTCTGACCTGAGCAAAACGAGAGCCACGGCGAAGGTCAAGGGGAGGCGTTAAGACAAGGAGCAGCACTACCTGCCAGGGCGCGAGCCCAACATGTTATACGCTAAAAAGCCCCCAAACCGCCTAGTCAGAATGTTGATCACATCCGCACGGCCTGAAGAGATGCGGGCTCTGAGTAGGACCTGCAAAACTTCAAAGCCCAGAATCCCCTGCATGAGGGGTTTTCAGCATAGTGGTCTCCTAAAATGCTGAGAAGTCCACATGCGTCTCGACTGCCGATCTGAGGATGGCACTGCGACAGAGCTCCGTAAAGGACTCGCTTCCAACCACCTCTCAACAAGCAGATCCGCCCAAACCGGCATGAAGGCCGAAATGAATATCATGGCGTTGTGGGGTCCTGTAAAACCCGTGTCATGGAATAGAAGAATAAACTATTAGACATTGTTTCGCCCATATATTGACTCCCTCAGTAGTATAAATCTATTGGGCATTCGAAACAATTTGTTGTCTCTTGGTTTTGACAAGGGAGAAGCGTGCCCCAACTATCTGTCGTTGGAGGGGCAACAAATCAAGGCAACCAAGTTCATCTGATTTCATACCTCCTGGACTGTTCTTTCACACGTTGGGGATGGATCCCCAGTCAGTGCGGTTTAGGGGATGCCCCAGATATGCCCCAGATGTTGGTTTCCCTTTACAACAACAAAAGCAGGGATACCAACTCAAGAAAAGACATGATTATATGCGAGAAATCCGAGGGCCGCGCATCCCTCATCTGCCCTTGCATCCTGACATCCACATGTCCGCTTGGATGCACACAACTGAACTTCCATCGGCAAAATTGCCCGCCACGCAAAAAATGAGTGACATGTGTATAAGGCAACCCTCTAAATATGGTACGCATAGTAAACAATGAACAATACGTGTTGTCAGGGAAATCAGAAATTAAAACCTTGATTGCACAATAAGCAATGTAGAACGCAAACCGCACACTCGCAACCAAAAAAAACATGACAAACAGGCTGAGTGTCAAAAATGGAGGTGTCACTGAATCATTCAAGAACCAAATTTAAATGACTTCAGGTAGCCCAACTGCTGTTGCTGTCCAAGGCTGGCGCATGGCCGCCAAGCACATTCGCAACTGTCCCTGAACTCCCTTTGCACAGGAAAATGGAGTAGACGAGGCCCGCAAGGGGCCTTGGCGACACTTCAGGTTGCATATGGATATCAAAAATGCGGGATAATTAAGGGGGTGTCTTTTCTGAGGGTACCCTGTTTGGGGTTGGTTTAAAGGGGAAACCGAAAAACCGCAACGTTGGTGTTCCTAGCTTTGCGACGCACTATGGACGGGCAAGGAACCCGACAACATCGCCAGAAGCCGAAAGGGGACTTGCGCACACGGTCTCATCTGAAACATCAATCCCTGGCGGAGGTTTACCCAAAACTGTGTAAAGAATCGAAAAGGCGGACATCCGCCCCAATCGGGCCGTATCCTAATGTTTCTCCACCCAGGTTTTGATTCTGGCGGTGTTGATTCTGGCTCATACGTGCTCCGGCTGGTAGGTGGTGTATCTCAGCGTTCATAGGGATTCATGCATCCCAGTTGGTGCAAAGTAGATATTGTCCATCCACAGTACCAACTTCAACTGAGGTGCGGTTTTGGCCGTGGCATATATAGTTTTGATGGGGCCCCCTGCCCCTTTCGTTGCCCTCCACAGCAACCAGCCAAGGGGGCCGCCCCCTAACATTTCTTGGTCCCACTCTGGGGTACGGGAAAAACAAACAAAAACACCATTTGCATAATGCTTCCTATATTTCGTCTATATATACATATTACATACCCATGAAATACTTTTGACACCAAAAGTTTACCTACTGTTCACCAACTCCTTGTAGGCCAGGCAGCTCCTTTCAGGCAAATCTAGACACCACGCTTGGCTCCCTTGGAACCAACCCCAATGAAAGCCGATCGGGCTTTGGACTTTTTTGGGAACCGCTGTTCACTTCCACTGCTTTGTTTGCCCCTTGTCCCTCCAACAAATCCTCTTGTTCACATTCGAATAATTGTTGGACGAGGTTAAATGTTGTTCGGAAATTTTAGGGGATCCCCAAAATGTGTTCGGTGGATGCCATCCTGTCAGAAACATGTCAGAAGCCACCCAACTTGTGGCTTGCTTCTCGGTCCTTTCCACACAGGCCTTGACCAGCGCCGGCACCTGGCCAGCCCCGACCCCCTAATCCGCCCAATGAGGTGGTTTACGGGGAACCAAAAACGAAAATGATAGGGGTTCTCGTAAAATCACATAAAATTGCTCATCCCCTATATAAAGGCGTTGCCCTTTTTTGGGCGAACAACATGTGGAGCTATCAATTTAGCACCCGACTTTACGTCTCAAACTGGGCCATGGTCCAATGGTGGTTAAAAGGGCAACCGCCAGACCCAAAAGTAAGGTAGAGAACCCCTCAATATGGTCGCTGAAAGGACCCTTACGCCTAGAGAACGTAGGGGCCATATAGACATCATCTTACCCCATTTCAAGTATGCAGGCCCCTTGCAGCGTGGATTTAAATCGGTTGGACCCTTTGGTAGACATCATTTACATGGGACGATTTTTGCCCAACAGCCATTCTTGAGGGTGCTCCCATTTAAAATCATAAGCCAATAAAAGGCTCATGATGTAGGCCTCGCTAAGAGCCCCATGAAATAGGATAACATTAAACAAAAAAAAAAAAAACATCTGTCCGAATCTACTGAAATGGCCCATGAGGGCGTTCGATGCTGCTCAAACATGGCGGAACCCCGAACATAGGGCTTCGGTTTCCCCAAAAGGGTGCTGCCTCAAGACAAAACACACCAGGCCCCCCTCAAACCAGGAAAAGAACCTGGTAGAAGGGGTTCTTAGAAATGTTTCCGAGGGGAAAGAGGCTGGGGGTGCCCTAATCAAGCTCCCTGGGCAGCTATCCGTGTCTATGCTCAATGGGCTGATGCCGACAAACATCATGTTCCTTCCTTGAACAAACATGGCCTGGTGCATAGGCGAAATAGCCGTTCAGAGAACCATAGTGGGAGGGTGCTATAAGGGCCTGAGTCATTGGAATGGGGTAGTGGAGTGCTGCAAAACAAATTCAAACTTAAGTCATGAACAAAAAAAACAATGCGCGTCGTTATTGTCCTCTCATATCATCTTGCTTGCCATGTTGAAGTGGCGATTTCCGGGCAAGTCCCCGGTCCGCGCAGGACTCTGCGAATCGGCGAATCGAAGCGTTCGCCTGACTTCTCACTGAAACCACAGAGCCAAAGGTGACCAGCACATTGTCCTCACGCTTGCGAAGCTGAGGGACGCCCACTTCGGAAGCCCTTCCACATTCGTTTTGGGTGCCCAACAAATAATACTTGTTGGACGTGCGTGCCAGTGATTCAAAAGAAGAGAGGTATCCAAATAATGTAGTACATATACTGCCTGGCGAGGATTCCTGTCTCCCAGTTGTTTCGCTCCTTCATTATCCCATCGATTTCAATGTGGGAAGACAGGGGGCTCCCTTTCCAAAGCTCGCCTCGCTTTCACTATAGGGCTGTTACCATTGTGACGACAAATGACAGCTCTCCAAACCAAATGAGAGGTACCGCTGTCGTTGTGAATTGCACAAACACCCGATAAATCACAAAGAAGCCAATGTGGGTTGATAGATCTGGATGACTTTTTATCGGGAAGCAACGGCCCAAGGACCTACTTGGAAGCTCAGTCTAGAGAAAAACAAGTGGCCCATACGTGCCACAGTAAACTCAGTGTTCCCTTTTTTGCTGCATACAGCTGGCGTGTATGTCTTTCCCTTGGGCACGAGGTGCAATGGCCCAGACACGAAACTTGTGGCCCGCAGCTAGTGGATGTTGGGACATGCTACCCCCCGGCTCCCAGTGAGTGAGTCCCAAGGAAAACAATCGCTATGCTTCCATTTCCTTCTCCCACCTATAGCTCACTCATTCATAGACATTTCAGGTAGGAAGGGACAGATGATAGATGGAGGCGGAATGGACAATCATGCAATGGAAAAGATACAAGTCACAAATTTCAACGCCAACAAATCAAAATGAACAACACGGCAAATGGAAGGACCTCCTGTGAAGCAGGCTGTGCCGTCCATCCATTCGTCCGTCCATCCGCCCAACTAATCCACCATTCCATTCCATTCCATTGCGTTCCGTTCCGTTCCGTTCCATCCATCTCATCCCACTCCGTTCCAAAGTTGCTTTCCCAAAGGCCAAAGGCCCATACCAATCGCCCACTAGCTCAGATTTGGACTTGCTTTCTATCTCTGGCCACGACAAAGAAACACAAACAACATCTTGGCAAATGTTCAAATTCTCCACCTAAAAGCCTCAACAGCAGCAGATCCATGGCGGAAGCAACCAACCCATCAATTTCATGCGGATTGGTTTGGGTGGCTGAAATTAATTAGGGGTGTCCCAAATGGCACTCCAATGATCGACTTCCTTTTGGTATCCCATAAGGTCTCCCCGTTGGGTTTGTCTTTAAAGGGGTAACTCTAACAATGGTGCCCCATTTCCATTTGGTTTCCCTCCCCAAAGAGACTGCCCTAAAAAATAAACACACCCACTTGTTGTTTTCGCAGGCGTCATTGGATTTCCCCACCGAAAGTTGCAATTTGCTTGTGTCCATTGAAACTGCCCGCTTTTGGAAGTTCCAAAACAGGACATGTATTGACAAGGTTTGGTTACAGGAACCAGCCCTTGCGTCATGAGCCACATCCCGTGGCACATATCCGGCTAGAAATCCGCGCCTGCCGGCTGAGACAATGCCAACGGTGGATTCGCGGGCTAAAGGATCACCCCCAAAATAAGGTTTGAGAACCCCTCAACACGCTTCCACTTCGGGCTCCCGAATCCTAATCCGTCCTTCACAGAAAACCAATGCAAGAAGAGAAACTGCTACCATCTGGCATAAGGATCTACTTACATCATGGGCGAGATACTATCTGTGAGCTCGCCATCAAATAGACAAAAGGATTAAGGATCAATTTTGAACAACCCACTCAGTGCTTCCAGATACCATGCTGGCCGATAACCAGGCGAAACTATGATGTAAAACCTAGACTACCTGGTTACCTACTACAGTGGTAACCGGAAGTACTAGCTTTTTGATTCCGAATCGCGTGAGCCCAGTCCAGCGTCAGCCCCTGCATGAGCTTCCACTCGCACAAGCGGGTGAGATCCTGCGGATGTTCAGCAAGCCCATGGCAAGCTCAAAGCTGCAAGAACGAGAACTACAAAGGGACACCTTCGTTGGTCCCGTATCCCATTGGAAACTCTGACAAACTCCCCGCTTGCACAGGCCAGGCAGTCAGGGGCTCGGATGGCACTCGTGGCCATACAAATGAGACACCCGTTTGGGACTCATACCCGTGCGCTGGTCAACCCTATGGAAAATGGCTATGGCTTCCGTACTCAATAGGGTTGATGACAATCTCTGCCAACCCAAGGTAACCAGGCGTGCCAAGGGCCATTCCTGTGCTTGGAGACTCTTTGGTGAACCTGGTTTGTTTTTGATATTTGTGCCGTCCTTTAACGCCAAAGGGTACCATCCATGCCACCTCTATCCCATCCTCCAGTAAAAACTCCACAGAGAGGTGCAGCACCTCGGTTTGGGCGGAGACTCGCAGGCTACGACGAACACTAGGGGTCGGGGACGCTAACCCCTGATCTAGGTCTCTCTAGACTAGAGTAGGCAACCAATATATCTCTAGGGTTTTACCTGGGGTCCAAATAAGCGCACCCCGCAAATGGGTGCTTCCCTTTAATTTCCAGTTGCACCAACCTCACACATGGCACCCTCAAAAAAAGCCAGCCGACATGGCGGCTTCCCAGCATCTCTTTGGGGGCATCTACGCCAAATGGGCCTTTGCTCGAGAAGGTATCCCGTTATGCATGGAAAACGAGTAGTTAGTTAAACTCAAGACACAAACAAACGCAAATGACAAAAGAAGACCTTTCCCCGCCGGAACAAGTTGCTCTTCTCAAGTCTTGAGTACCCCTAGTCGCTTCCAGCAACTGAATGCGCATTGGAGTCCTCAGTGACACGCAAGATTTTGAGCTGCCTGGAACGGGTGTGTCCTCACCCGTCGCCTCAAAACCTCTTTTGGGAGTTGATGAGCTTTACCTGAATTTCCTTTCTGAAATTCCTTTGAAACGTGCGGGAGTGGTAGTAGGAACCCCAGGGCTACCCATTTGCACGCGCGTTTCCAAAACCGCACCCGCAGGGCAAGAACGTCGGAGTGGTTTGAGTAGGTTTAGTCAAACATAGATGGAATTCACAGGTTAGCAATAGGATCCGTCTATGTTTAAGTGAGACATAGATGCATGATTCGAGTGCCATAGGAACCCGCCGTCGCTGCTCGGCTCCGCGCTTCAAGAGGATCGGCTTGTTCGAAAAGAGTCTGCGAAGCGAAAGCACGCCGGCTGAAAAAACCAGTCCCGAATTCCCACACGCCTCGTCTTTCACATATCAAACTTTGCGAGAATACACGTCAGTCGCTACACTTGGCAACTGCCACGCAGAATTTGTTCACATGTTGCACTAGGCCCTTCCCTTGCACCCAAAGATGCAATGATTGGAGGTCTCTACTGAGCGAAGTTGGCCCAAAACGGGTTTGTGCAGTCTTCAGGGAAATTACCTTTCAGGTTGATTCTAATGGAAACCAAAAGGACCTGTAAACGTCATGTTGTGAACTGCCCGATTGCCCAATTTTTGACCCCACTCCCAAACCCCGCGTTATCCGCGTTTCCAGAGTTGTCCGTTTTGTACTCGCCTGGCCAGCTTGACCCGCCGAGTAGATGAACCGCAGCACCGCTTCAAAGGCGGGGGCTGAAGCCCTGCGTGATTTGGCAAATGTTGATCCGGGAAGAATCAATCGGTTCTCTCGATAGAGGGTGGGGGCCCCTCAAGTGATGAATCCCCTCTAAGAGGGGACACCTATCAATCAACTAGGGGGCTGATGAATCCGGGAAGGAGGGTATGTCCATTTCAGAGATGTATGGAAAAGTGTTGGACCCTTGGCCTCTGCACTTTCAGCCGGAGGCCGGCTCTTGTGTTGAAAAGGTAAGTTGGACCAATTTCAAATGCGGAAGAGGTCCACCAGTTCCCCGGCAGTGACCCAAATGCCTTTAGTGGGACATACCCAAAAAGTTGAAACTCACACAACCAAACAAGCCCCTTCCAACCAAGGCTGAAAAACCCCCAGAAAGCGTGTGTATTATTTTTGCGTACCAGGAAAGTGGAGCAAAGATCTGCTTCGGGCTTCGGGCTGGACATCTACCTTGTTTTCTTTGGGGTTCATTTTCTGGGAAGCAAGTGAAGCATGCGAGGACACAAACACATCTTGCTGTCATGTAACCGAGTTGAAAACATCTGCTCCATTGGAAATGGCCAATGCCGGCAAGCAATCTGACGGGCAAAATCAACGCCCATGGGGTCATCAACGAAACAAAATCGGTGACCAACAGCTACGTATTGTGGAGCGGGCCTCTACTGACGTGGGACCTAGGGATGATTTCAAGTTCTGCCAGCAAGGTCTGAGGCCAGTTCCGAATCTCGGACTGACGGCAATGAAACGAAAACAATTAATTCTACACACCATAGGAGACCGCTGCGTGAAATGCCCGCTCATGGGCGGCAAAAAACGCCAAACTGAAATGTATCTATAGAGACTTCTTTGACCAACTGCGCAATGTCCGGCGGGTCCCATGGTGGCTGCTGCCGGGCATTGAAGCGGCATGATGCTATCAATCCATCCCTGGCACATTAGTCAAGTAACTACGGGACGCCTTCGTCAGGGTCGCAAACGCCCACCACCCCCAGCCCCACCCTCGCCTAAAAAGCTTTCTGGCATGGGAATAAACCCCTTCCCACCCCGAACCAAGGGAACCCTAAACTATACAGGCTGAGATTTACGGGACAGAAGGCATCAGGGATCCTTCCCGGCTGTTCGCTGAAAGCTTGAGGTCAACAGTCCGATAAAGTAGCTTCATTTGGCGGGGTTCCCAAAACTACTGTTGAACTTCAGCGTGTAAACTACAATTTGGGGGCAATTTCGAGGATGTCGCTATGGCGGACCTAGGCATACTTCCCAAAAAGCAACGGCGGGCTTTCTCGAGTCTGGAATACGCACGTCACACGAGTGGTTGCTCCAAAACATCCCTTGACACGTGTACTCAAACTACTTAGCAGGGTGCAATTGCAGGCGTTTCAGACGTGCTTGTCTTGTTTCAACTCTCAAACCAGGTCCAGTGCCTGTTGCTTTTGCAATTTCAAGGGACCTGGTGGACTCTAGCGGGGAACCCAGGGGCTCGGAATGGACTTCAAGGGCCCCAGCTCGCGCCTGGGGATGGCAACCTCCGTGGCAGCTCCCTGGAAACGATCCGGAAGCCAAAATGCGAGGCCGCGTGCCACGCTGACTCACTCGTTCGCATCCGGCACGTGTCATTGGCGAAAAAGAAGAAGACATATCTTTCCCTTATGGCTTCCCTCTAAACCAAGGCAAAAGAAGGGTACCCTCAACAAAAACGCAACAAACAAAAACCAAGCACACAAGCAGACAAGCAAGCAAACAAACAAACGTACATAATACGTACAAAATGAACGAACAAAAGAACAAACAAACAAACAACCAAGCAAACAATCAAACCAAGAAACACAGACACACGAACAAAAAAAACAAACACACAGAAGCAAACACACAAACCACAAACTAGCAAGCAAGCAAGCAAGCAAGCAAGCAAGCAAGCAAGCAAGCAAGCAAGCAAGCAAGCAAGCAAGCAAGCAAGCAAGCAAGCAAGCAAGCAAGCAAGCAAGCAAGCAAGCAAAGCAAGCAAGCAAGCAAGCAAGCAAGCAAGCAAGCAAGCAAGCAAGCAAGCAAGCAAGCAAGCAAGCAAGCAAGCAAGCAAGCAAGCAAGCAAGCAAGCACAACAACACACACACACACACACACACATTTTTGGCTTGTTGTGTGGACATTTAATGTCGCACCAGCTTTAATGTCAGAGGCCTCTATTGTGTCAAGTTGTTTCCTTAATTCAGGATCCTGACTGTTTTGGGCTCCTCAATTGTGACAAGTTTTTATTTGCCGGGGGAAACAACAAACACGTCCGGGCCAAAAACCACTGGCCAAAAAAGTCGGACAAACCACGGGCACCAAATCCGGGCAACCATTAGGAATTCCTTTTTTGAAGTGGTTCCCAAACCATCAAATTTAAGATCGCTTCTTTACAAAAAAGTCAGGGCAAAAATCGCACAAAGGGGGTTGCCCACAAAAGGCCCTGTCCTCTTTAATGTGACTGTTTTGGGGTCTTCTTTCGTGTCATTTTTTTCGGGGTTGCTGAAAAAAGGCCTTGGCAATACTAAAGTAGAATTGGCAATACTAAAGTAAGCACAGGGAGTCTGAGAGTCAGCCTTGGCAATACTAAAGTAGAATTGGCAATGCTAAAGCAAGTACTGGGAATTTGACAGTCAGCCTTGGCAATACCAAGTATTGGAAATACTAAAGTAAGTACTGGCAAGTCCAAGTTCCACCCCCCAGGAGATTGTCTAAAGAGGGTCTTGCTGACTGGTTCCATTGTTCAGGGGGCGGTTCACATTAAAGCAGGTCCAACATTAGTGAGTTCACCTAGCTCACTTGTTGAGTGGGTTGGCCAAAATCGGATCAAGCCTTTCTGTCTGCCACTATGATTAGTAAGGGGCCGAGTTCCGGTTCCGCCCGAAGGCCCGCTGACGCCCAAAGTTGGCGCCCCAAGGCTCATAGGTTTAAGTGGGGTTATAAGGCTGGGGGGTTATACTAGGCTTTACCATACCCCCACTTAACCAGGTAAGACCCAAATAAAAAGAAAAATGGCAAGGGGAAGCGGTGTTAGGCGTTTGGACCTTTCGATAGGATATGTTGCCAGGATTTCCACGGGATGGGACCAACGTGAGCTGAAGCAAAACCTCCTTTTGGCCTTGTAAGCAATTGGTTGTTTCTCAAAACAAATCGGGATTGGTCCATTTCCTAAAATGGCGTTCAGTGGCGTCCTGTCGGTTTCCCCCGTAAATACCAACCAATACCTGAAATCCATGTTGTGTGCCTCTTTTGGACAGGGCTGGCTACCTTTTTTTGTTTCTTTTTTTCGTGGGAAACCCAGAGGACAACAAAGCCATTTTTTGAAACAATCCAGAACTCAATCAACCCGACGCCTCCGCCATGCCAGTGCGCAGCATCCGCTCGAAGTACTCGGACCGCGCCGCGAGGAGGAACCGGTCCGCCTCGCGGCAACTCGAGTTGGCAAGGGAACCGAGCAACCAAAACGGAGAAAGCAAAGGGGCGCAGAGTTGAAAATCAATTGAGAAGCCGAGAAAAAGGGGACGAAGGAAAAGATATGTTGGTGGTTGGCTGTAGACTCCTGCTTGACATTTTCTTGCTGCTCTTTCAAAAGGAAAATTTATTTATTGTGGTCCCACGTATTTTGAGATCCCAGAAGGTCTAAGCACCTCCTCAGGAACTTGGATCCTTAGTAGATGACTTTCAATGAGTTGGTTTTTTTGAGCAACTCAATTTTGGGTTGGCTCAGTTGTGACCACTTTGAACCCTACTTTTCTCCACCAAATGGTGGACAGGTGCGGTGCAAGACAAACACTGTTCCGAGAGGAGAGTTGAATTGAAGCTTTCCGTCATCCCAAAAGCCAATCAGCTCTATGCCTCGTCCATGCTTTCCACTCGCACTGCCAGAAGAGAAGTCGATTCCTTCAACAGCAAGCTCACTGGCTCAAACGTAGCGAATGTATATCTTGCGACGTCGAATCACAACTGATGCTCTTGGCTTCCAAGAGTCCCAGAAAATAAGGTACGGGCGAAAATGGCTCAGACACTGAACCCAAATCCAATTCAAATCCGAATGTTAAAGACCACTACCCAAAACCCTTGGTGAAGAAAATCCAAAGAGCATCTATGGCTGGGAGGCTGTCCACAAAACTTGAAGCGTGGTATCAGGTGGCGGGAGCCCCCTCGTGAATAGCAAACACCATTGCCACTAGAGACTGGTCTTCGGGCCCAAAGCCGATACAAGTCCACTAGCAAAACCGAGAAAGGATCCCAAACCGACAGGATTTGGCAATTAAACAACAAAGGCTACACCAAACTCAACGATGGTTTCATCTGATTTTTTGCAAGTGTGATTGGCGCCTCACTCAAATCAAAAATTGTTTTTCAAGTTTTGGTCCATGCTTTTGTTGACTGAAAATCACCAAGATACGTTGTTTCTTATTTTTTTTTCTATTGTTTCAATCAACATGTGCGTGCACATATATATATATATATATATCCACCCTTAGCATGCTTGTCTAAATTCCTAATTAGTAAAGGATCCCTGACTACCCCTACGATTTTTAGGTTGGTTATGAGGCGAAACCAAGCGAACAACTATCATGTAGGGCTCCACCCAAAAAAAGGCACCCATTTGTGCATGTCACACATGGGACAGGTCTTCACGTGGGCGGATCGGGGTCATAGGGACCCGGTGTCCCGACCTGTAGCTTGCGCCCGTCCACGGCGAAGCACACTGCGCCGCTCGGGAAGTCCGAGCCTGGCGAACGCTGACCGTCGATCCATGATGGTTGTTGGGGGAAACGCCTGAAGTGTTCCAAACACAAAAAAGTGACTAGAGTCCATGAACGCAGGGAGTGAGCATATCAAAAGATAGGGGGCGTCAAGGACCATTCGGAGCCCTCGAGCCATGCTGTGGATGAACGAAATCCACGCCAGGCCCAGTTGGGATTGGCAGTTCCAGTCATAACCATGGGGCTTCATCCATTCCAAGCGGTGAGAAGTGAATCTTGTCCATCCAAAGTAGCAGGGGAATTCATGCCCATTGAACATCATGGACATTGCATCCGGTGACTAAGGTTCGCCGTATTCCAACTTGTGAGAATCTCGAGGTCAAGGCTCTGGAAAAACAAGACACCTCCATAGAGCGCAGCCCGTCAGGGAGTCTGGCTTAGAAGCCCACAAGTCGACCGGGAAAATGACTCAAAAGGCAATGCTTGAACTCATGAAGGGCACCATTCTGATGGATTCACAGCTTCAACATACCCACCCTGGAACATGCTGGACATTTTATCCTTTGTGTGACACCAAAGTGGCATTGTCACCCTCGCAACTCGTTTGTCTCTTTAAAATGGGGTTCCTTGGCTCGAACATCCGCCCACCTGCGCAATCTGTCGCCTGCTCACCCGCCTTGGGCAGCTTAGATGGTCGAGTTAGGTAAATGGCTAGAAAGCCTTGTTACAAGGATTTACTGGGGTTTAGCTGTGGGTTACGTGGGGCTACCAGGCACTTACTAACAACTTAGCTAACTCCCGAACCATCTAGGAGGTTGGGTGCTTTGCAGGCTCGCATCGAAGTTTCCGCAAGATTCGCTTTGGGTCGTGTCATCCTTGCTCATTGGAGTCGGAATGCTTTTTTCGGGTCCCGGCAATCTCCTGCTTTTCAAAATTGCCAATTAATATTTGACAATCGCACTGGCTAACTAACCCTTTGGTCAGGGTCCAGGGTTTGGCTCATGTTATATCCCTATCCCCCCGCCGCACTTAGTGGATTGCCCACACAAGTCCAAACTGGCTGATTGCCACTAAAGTGAAAAGTTGAAACTCCTGGAGTGAGCCACTCTTCTATGTATACTATATAATACAATACTGTACATACTGTCCCTACCTTAAGTGTGATGCCCAGGGTTTTACCCTTGTTTGTTTGGCTCTTCTCCGTGTTGCCCTACGCCCCCCCCCCCCTTCCCGCTCACTAAATCTGGCACTTGGGAGCCTGAAAATCAAAAGCTCAGCCAAGTTGCCAAGGCCAAGCAAGACGAAAAGTCGGTGCGCAGGAGTCGGGCATCTCGAGGGGCTGGCATGGCCTGACGCCGTACCCGGTGATTCCATCCGGGTGAAGAGTCGCCTTGACCCTGGTCACAGTGTGGATGGACAGAATATATGTTGTTGGTGGGTTTCCGGCGTGGAGCTTTGGCCAAGAAGTAGTTGCTTCATAAATCAAGCGGTTAAACTGCAGTTCAAGAGTCAAAAAGGAATTACGGGACCAGTTGCACTATGGGTGAGGTGTTGCAATCTCAATGGCTCGCCTGAGCACTTTGCAGCCCCACCCGTTATCTATGAAGAAATGCGCTTCTAAGAAGCACAGGCTTTCCACACCAACAAAAATAACCGGTCAGTGGAAGAAGGCGATGTTTTCGGAGCAAACCCAAGGTTTCCCAAACCAGTGCAGAAATATGGGGCTTAATATCGGTGTAGTTCTAGGTTTGCCACAGATTCCGCGATGTATTTTTGAATCGGGCAAAACCCGGGGTTTCCTGTATCACCCGTTGTTGTTGAAGGGTTTGGGTGTAGAGGGACTATAGTTACCAAAGAAAAATCCCGAAATGAGCCAAGGTACCCCGGGAACAAATTCTAACCATTGAGCCCCTTTTTTGCTAACCTGCAGTTTGCCTCCAGTCAACCCCCGCCCCCGCTTTGCCAACCCTTGCAAGTAGAGTTTCCAACCATGTACCTCAAGGTCCAATTACCTAAGGGTGTACTGGGACCCCTTTTTACCCTCCAAACCCAATAGGAGGTAATCTCATTTCCTGGTGCATGGGCCAAACAAAGTCTGAACTTTGTGAGTAGTTGGACTCTTGGGGTTGGCAACTCTGGAGATCGTTTGCTTTTGATGGTCTTACAGAACACGGCCACTTCCGGCTCCGCCCGGAGTGAGTTTCGGGCCGGGAGACTGTTTCAGGACTTGGTTGGTTGGGGTGTGCGGCATAGCTTAGAACTCTCTTAGGTTTGGTGCTAAATTGGTTGGGGGGGGGTTGGGTTGGTTCAGGGTAGGTGCAGGATCAGTTTAGGGCTGAGTCAGGCTTGTTCAGGCTGATTCAAGTTTGGTACAGGCTGCACGGTTTGCTGCCGCTTGGCAAGGTTTCGGGTTGGCTCATGCAGGCTTCTTGTTTTCACAACCTGTGGCTCAGTCAGAAGACTCAGGCCGGCTCGCCCGCAATTGCCACGTAATGAACGCTCATGTAAACCAACTTGTTTTTCCAGCTGGAGCATGGCTCCTGTGTTCCCCACAACATGGCTGCAAGAAACACATTTCTTCCTATGCACTCTTGGGCCATCCCCAGACTTTCAAATTTTAGTACCCCCTATGGGTACACTGGAGAGTCCTCTGGCTTGTGTGCGACGTGTTCCTCCCGAATGGTAGGCTACTGGAAGTTTGACCGAACCTCAAAGAAAAGCTGTCACAGTCTATCACTCATCCAAAAGGGCATTCCTTTGGTATCACAGAACTCGGCCTGTTTCCATTCTCAGGATTCCAGTCTCTCACAAACGCGGCAGCTCCGCCATCAAGCATCTAATGAGCTCGATGCGCACCTTGCTCAAGGCTCCAGATTGGGTGGTTTCTTTGGCTCTTGTTACTATTGAAATACCATCCAACATGTTCCCTAGTTCAGTTCAGCACACACCTGGGTTCTCAAAGCTAGGCCACACTTTGGTATCCCCTTTCAAGGGTCGCACTTTGGGCGGCAGCGTCCAAAAAGAGGGTGGGGGCCTTGCTATTCTAACCCCACACCAGTTTGTTGACCTTCATTCAGCTTCTGGTTTACAGCTTGCGGGTTGAACGCAGGCTGTCCCACCAGGTTTGTAGGGCTTGAACCTCTATCCTCCCACCCAGGTTGCCCTGGCTAAACACCTGAGGGCTACCCTCAAATGGGGGGGGGTCCGAAAACCCCGTACGAACTAAAAACAACAAATTAGACACATACGTATGCATAGTATATGTATAGAATGCACGTGACGTACTTTTGATCAGATACCGTAGCAAACTTGGGCTGTAGAGATTGCTCCGCATGAAACAGTAAACGCTGCGTTGTTAGAAGGAGCCTACTTAGGTGTACCCAGCTATAGCTAAAGATGTAATTGGGCTATTACCCACGGCATCCAACAGCGCTTAGACACATAAAGACATAGAACATAACAGCCTAACCTTGTCTGACCTGCCTCTGACTCTCCAATCAGGAACGTACGCAATCGATCGCACTGAATCACATCCTTCAAGGTTCACATCCTTCAAGGTTTGACTAGGGACCAAAAACCAAGCGCATGCCCAGTTGAGAGGCGCTGTGGAGCCTGGGCTCAGCAGCTCACGGGACAAACAACACCAAGCAGAGACAATGGTGCTGAGGATGACTAAAGACCTCAGTTTTCCTCAAATGGTGCACCTCCACATAAGAGCTCAATCAATTATTTGTGGCCATGATCAGGTGTGCATCCCGGAAGAAAAAAAGAAGAAAAAAAACACATCCCCACGGGCTAGTGTCCTCTTGGTTTTGACATCCATCCCTTTTTGGGAGTTTCCTTTGCCCTAAAACTCTGAAATCTAGCTGGCTTTTGAAAGACCTGGTCGCCGGAAACAAATCCGTCCTTCAAAGGTAACACAAAAGCACCCAATGTCGATGTTCGTGAGGTCTTGGCCATTCTGACCAAGGTTCAAGGACATCCTACCTCCCAAACCCAAGCCGCGCGCCTTGCTCCGGCGATTCGCAAAGGCCACCGTGGGATACAGCTCTTTGTGCCTGCGCCGGGGCAACGGTTTGCACCCCCTTGTCAAAGGGAACTCAGCGTGCTCAGTTCAGCCTAAAGCACAATGGATGTGTGACCCGATGTGGGGGGTTCCTTTGTAGTCATGTCGGGGAAAGCCCAATAGCACACCTCCCACATGCCAAGACAAACATGTCTCCCATTGACCTCTACTCGATCACAACGCGAGTCAAATACGGACTGGGTCGAGTCGACGAAGAACGTCCAATGCTGCGACTTCTGAGCTGTCACCGATCGCCGCAACGTATGGCTTATGCAGAGTGTCAGCCGGGTACTGGTAAGGGCTCGCTCGAGCAAGGGCCTGAAGCGCCAAGTGTGTCCGGCTGCGGAGAGGGTCAGGAGCTGCAAAGATTCAGTATGGACGGCTGCGCCACTGGTAGGCGCAATGACTGGCATGCAGCCGGGTGCATCTGCATGACCATCCCTAGCAACCGCAAATAAGAATGA